>OX038881.1:8557500-9157500 GCA_943789525.1 Agriphila geniculea
CTTAATAATTATAAGGTGGAATCCCTCTTTACATGATATTTAATTTCTCTCAGCGGGTGCATACATCATAATAACTACAGTTTCCCAATTTTTCTGTCTTGTAGTTAGGGCGCTCGTAGCTATCCTTGAGCGCCGCCAAATTTAATTTATTTTTATTATACGTAAACCAGGTCAATATTAAAAAAAAAGAAACAATCAGGAAGAATCAAAATTGGCCACACTGTCGTTTCGTTTGCATTTTAAAACCAGTACACTTGTACTATTATTAACTATTATGTGCCTACAAAGAATAAAACATTCAAAAAATATAAGAGACAATTTAAGATGACATCCTTTTTTTATATTATACGTGTAACAAAAATAAATGTACCTATTGGCGGCGCTAGTGGACCGCTATAAGCGCCTTAAAGCCCTGGTCAAACCGGTTGGTGGTTGGTAAAAACATGGTTGGTACCTTACCATATACTTCCAATATCATTGAAGTAACACGGTACCAAATTTCGAAGCTATAGGACACATGGAAGGTAGTCAGATCCCCTCATCAACTATTAAAGAGCTGATGATCTTCAAACGGCTGATCAGGTCATGGTTACCCTACCATATACTTCCAATATCATTGAGTCAGATCCCCTCATCAACTAGAAAAGAGCTGATGATCTTCAAACGGCTGAACAGATTTTCATGAAACATGGCTAAGAACACTCGGGATAAAATTATCTATGACACATAAAAAACTATACTAAAATCGGTTCATCCGTTTAGGAGCTACAATACCACAGACAGATACACAGACACGTTAAACTTATAACACCCCTCTCTTTTTGCGTCGGGGCGCGGGGGTTAAAAAGTCCTGGAAGAAACAGTTAACAAATTCAAGTCACATCTAAAAAAAGCGACCAATAAATGATATAATATCTATTTTTTTTATATCGACACATTGTTTTTCAAGAAAAATACTTTTTTACAGCAACGCTAGTTGTTTTGTTGGGAATTTGAAATGTATTTTATTTTATTCATAAAGACGTTTTACCGTCACAAACTTTACACGTAGAGACAAAAACTCCCACGAAATAATATTGTCAACTTCCCTGTTTATTAGTAAAGTTTCCATTATTATCACATTACGCCAAACTACCTTATTTACTTTCTTCTGTTACCTGAGATAAAAATAAAACCGGTAAAGAGCGAGTCGGACTCGCGCACCGAGGGTTCCGTACTATCATAAATATATTTGGATATGATACTTTAGTACAGTCTTTAAAAAAGTAGGATAAACGGCAGACAGGTGGAAGGGCGAACAGGCGGACAGTTAATTTACAAATCACAGCTGCTTATGGTGACCGAAAAACGTTTCAGCCACTCCACATTGCAAACTGTTTATATTACTAAGTACGAACTTATTCTTCGTTTATTCGTACGGCGAATATGTAGTAGGTAATTATATTAGAACCAGCCACCAATTTATTATTGTAGTATTAGGTTGCGCCATCTCTTGACCGATAGTGGAACAATTTTTTTTCTTAGGTTAGCATTCTTAGGACAGCGCGATCTGTTGACTGGTAGTGAAACTAAAGAATTTTTGTTTGTTTTTTGAATTTCTAAAAAAGTGTGTCATATTGAGACATCGTTTTATTTTTCCTGTAATCTTTACATTAACTTCTATCACATAGAATTATTTCAGATTTTTCTCTTTGCAAACTTCGGAGATAATGGGGGGGGGGGGGGGAACGGTATATTTTTTTACATTTTTCATCATAAGTCGAAAACTATGCGGCCTAAGAAAAAAGGAAAAAATGTTTTAAAATGTGCAAACAGCGCTCTTTCATATGATACCCCACATGCCCTAGTCACCTCACTTTAAATTTTTAAGACCCCTTTTCAGTCCCTGTTGTAAAAAAAATATTATATTTTTTATTTCTTTCTTATTTGCAAAATAGTTGGGCAAATGTCATCTTAAACTATTCCAAATTTTAAGTAGTTCTCGAGATATCCAGCTGTGACAGACAGACAGACTGAGTCAGTCACACTATAAGGGTTCCTTTTTTACCATTTTGGTACGGAACCCTAAAAATAATTTATTTCGTTTTTCTTTCATGTTCCATATTTTTCTTTTTTATTGGCTTTTCGTTTCGAATATTCTCCATTTTATTCATATTTCTATCACTCTCTCTAATACCTAGTAAATATCCTATTGACAAAGTTTTATATACCTCATAATATTTTGTATTGACGAATAAATTTACCTTTCTTTGGTCACCATACACATACACTAGGAAGAGAAAATAATGTAAGACTATTTCACAAAATCGTTAATCTTTACAAATATACAGTGTGTAAGCTGAGAAAAGCTTTTATATCTTCATGCTTCACCACATTCAAAGTGACAACTGAATGTTCTAAACAAAACATTGCAACTATTCCAAACTTTGTAACGCAGTAAACAAAGTGCATGGTAAGTTGGAACACCATAAACTAAGATCTTCTGACCAGTAACCTTATAACTAGCTGCTGTGACGACAAGGATTGCCCCGGGCTAATAGCTATCACAATATACAGGCTGTCCCATAACTTTGCTACACGAAGGGAAAGTACCTTAAATATTAAAGTTATAGATATAGGACATTTTAATGAAAGAAGACTTCATGTTGATTTTTAAAATGGAATTAATTAATTGAGTGACTGGAAATAATTAAAGGCGACTGTTAATGGTACACTTAAATACTTTAGTATTTAAGGGGCAGCAATTTATTTTTTGGGCGACA
The DNA here is from genome assembly GCA_943789525.1 of Agriphila geniculea. Classification (NCBI taxonomy): domain Eukaryota; kingdom Metazoa; phylum Arthropoda; class Insecta; order Lepidoptera; family Crambidae; genus Agriphila; species Agriphila geniculea. Next base: position 8,560,263 of record OX038881.1, read on the forward strand.
AAATAACTAAACGGGCGACAAACAGTGGATTACATAAATACTTAAAACGGGCGACAAACAGTGGATTACAAAAATACGACTACATGTGGGTGACAAATAATCTAAACGGGTTACTAAAATACTGAGTGGGAAACTATTATACCAAGTAGGTAAATATAACTGATTTGAGCTACCCAACATGGTATTTTAACACATTTTTATTAGGTTGCTTTCTTGTTTGTTTGTTTTTTGTCATCGATTAAGGTAATATTCACATTTTTTTATAAATAAAATATATGCCAAATTTTAAATGTTTTGTGTGCCCTAAGGTCGTCGCCCAAATAGTAATTTGGTCGCCCGTTCTGAATAACTAGTTACTCTATTTGTATTTTAAAGTCACCCATTTTCAATATGTGTAGTCGCCCTCGCTCCGTCGCCCACTTAGTATTTCAGTACGCTGTATTCAGTATTTTTGATACTATAAATAAATTATATTATTTTATATTTTTGATACTACAAATAAATTATTTTATTTAGCTATTTTCGATTAAATATCTACACTTTTTAAAATAATTGGAACTGCATTCAAAGATTTTAGAAAAATCGCCTGCTTTTACCAGGAATCGAATCCACCAAATATGAAAAAAAAAACTCTTTTATTTTTACGATACCGGTTGAAAGAGTTACTCATTAGGATTATTTTTCCTTGAGTAACATAGCACATTAAACAAAAGAAAGACCATGAAATTTAACATTTTAAATTATTAAGTACGTATTGTATTTGTATCGTATGGTATAGAATGCGATTTTTTTAAAATCTTTGAATGCATTAATTTTATGAACAAAATGAATTATTTTCTTTCAGTAAAATATTCTATCTATATATATAAAAATGAATCCAATTTCGCGTGGTCAAGCTATCACGCGTGAACGGCTGGACCGTTATGCTGTTTCTTTTTTTGTTGTGTTTGTTATTATCAGGAGATGGTTGAACGTTGTCCGGTCTCGTTCATAACTAAGACAGGACAACGTCTGTCGGGTCAGCTAGTCTTCAATATTTAACCTCCGTGTGACAAAGTTTTGGGACATCCTGTATATTCAACAGTAATAGTGTGTTTCTTCGTCGATCATTTGCTATGTCGTCGTTACTGTCCTCGGTTCTTGGCCAGGAAGAAACATTTATGATATCTTCAACAGGCTACTGTTTATTGTAGTAAACGATATTATTACAGGGATAAATATAATTGAATTTATAATGTTGCGTTAGCTATTTATTATACACGTGTTACCTAATAATAATAGTAGGCCTTTACCTCAAGCGTGAGATTTAAATGAACAGTATATTTGTTCACAGTATATTCTTGGATTCCATTGACGCAGTGTACATTCATTGTATTAAACATACTTGACTTTCTTTCGTTGGCGTTAAAATTTGAATAGAAAAATAACGGGAAAGGTTCTTATAATCTGAACAGTTTTATATTAATACTTATATAATATTTGCCTAAAATCATTATGTAAGTACTTACCGTCAGATGTGTACTCGTTCAGTCGTTCGCGCGTGATATTGTCATTAAGACTCCTCAGTGTTAAACGATGCATTAATTTTATAGTGTTTAACTTAGGATCGTTCAATAACGAACAGAAAAACATGGATATTGATAGGTTGTGAGATTCTGTGATGTTATTTAATAATAATGACTTGACATAACTCCTTATTTATTTCTTTAAAACATAACAAAGGTTCAGAATTCATCAGTTTCATTCCTTGATTCTCAATACGTGGCAAAATTCTAATGCTTTCAAACCCTAACTAGATGGTATCAGAAACAGCTATGCGTCTTCTGCATATCACTTCTCAGCTGCCGTCGACCAGTGCCTTCCAGCAATTCACACGCCGTAAACTTGCCTTCGGTCGATTACATACTACGCCACACTTCATAAGCTATAAACATTTCCAACTACATCTTAATACATCTAAAGAGATCTTGAACATCTCAACAATTATCAGGAGTCGTAAAGAGGTATCCGCTTTAGTCCTCTTTCACCGGATGTGTTATATATGTCTCAATCGTGTATTTTGTACACGGTTGACCTTTGTCCTGGTGTTCCTAAGAGGACGCCCTGGATCGCCATGGGAACCTCCTGTTTCTTATCTCGCGTTGTATCGAAATGTCGGCCATTATCTCTGTTTTGGGGCCCGGCTTTGAGAGCAGCGTGTTGACATGTACGGTCCTACCATGATGGATGCGCGGGCGCCGACCATGTGAGGTCCGCCGCGCTGTTGTGAAAGCATGTCTCAATTTTCACCCTCGGCATGTCAATAAAGTGTCGTGACAATCCTTATCCTTATTGTTCGGCCGACACTATGTCGTCAATTAGAAACATGTCTTGCGACATAACATTTATAAGTTCAATTATGGTGATAGTGTTGAGTCATATATTGTAAATTTAAGATTTGGGAATGTTGGATAAAATAACGTCATTGATTTGCTAAATTTATTCTTGAATCCTGCTCAAATTTTATGATCCTTGTAATAGCCCGTGTTTTGGCGTTTTACGGGCTAAAAAATATGTAAAGCTTATGATTTTTACACTACCTATACGAAACAGATTACTGATTATCTTCCGTAATGTATTTTTAACTTGCACTTTGTAAATTAAATATCTTGTTTAACTTTTTAATCGATAATTATCTCTCGTATTACAATATCAGTAATGCTGAGAACTCTATTATTAATATTATCCAGAGTTTGATTCGGTGCAGTCCAGTATATTCCAGTGGTCACTGAGCAATAATAACTAAGGCGGTTCCTACAAGGTATAAATTTTGAAGTGCGCCACACAGAGGCACCGCGGCTCGTGCTTTATGAAAAATACCCGGATTATAACCGGGGCCCGATTCGAGGCACCGATAACGCGGCTAGATATAAATTATCACACAAACGCAAGACGCTACTAATATTAAATAAGAAAGCATGTAATTCACGGTACTCGGATCTCCTGGCCGGGTAATAAAATACACAGTTTTGACAGATTTTAAATAATGACGTCCGTATAGAGCAGGAAATACTTAGAAAGTTTCACTCGATCGCTGCTTTAAAGTCGTTCAATGTTCACAGTGACCTTGCAAATGATGTATTGGAAGCAGTGCACGTTTCACAACTAATTTAATTGCCGATACACGTGTTACACAATAAAAGATTTTTCTGAACACTATATCATCTACTGTCATGCTTTCGTATGTACTGGTTTATAATATTACCGTTGTAATGTTATTATTCATTGAATGGCTTTCGTGACAACATGTAATTCCTTGTAAAACCAATTTAATGGGGAAAGTTAAGTTGCTTCGTTATCCTTGCGTCGACCACAAATCTTAGGAAATTAGTCTGTCGTCTAATGATAAATTTGACAAAATAAAGCATGTAGCGTAGCAAACAATTTTAAATAAAAAAGTAGGTAATGGTGCAAAAAGTCTATTTGCGCTGGTAAGCAATTACTTCATCAAAACCCATTTTAATTTTCGGGCAAATCATCATTTATCTCAGGAAAGAACCTTCATGCGTTTTGTGGAAACGTGACTTTATGCCTAATTAAATTGTTTGTTCATTGGCGCCACGTCGTTAGTTGTTTAGTACAGCAAACGTTATTGGACCAACTTACGAAATTCCGTGAAACATCTTGTTAACATAGCACTGATCGTTAATGGCCACGCTATTGTTTCGCGGATCATCAAAAATTATGTTTTTCAAATCTATAAAAAATTCTTCTGACATCACATTTATGTCGCATTAACGACAAAAGAGCTTTGATGCCACCATTCCCATGAATCAAACATTCAAATTAAAGTTTGAAGTTAGTATTTAAATAATTTACAAGTCTGATTTTCATCTTTGTTAATAACGAGACCGGGGGTGATTGGATTCTTTATTGAATAACTCAGTAAATTTTGAGATTTGGTTAAGAATCAGAGAATTGCATAAGTAAAAAATAAGCTTTTTACATAAGAAAAATGTAATCAACGATTTGTCGTCAACTTCACTCTGAATATTTTCATTTCATACAAAGTATCTTTTTAGGAATATCAACAATTTGAATCATTAGACCACCCTTGCGAGTTATTTGTGAAAGCATCCCAATAATGCGGAGTTGGGGAATCTCGGCAGCCCCTCTTGCCGAAAGGCATCGTTTATGAAGAAAACAAACATATTTCACGTGCTGGCAGAAAAATGCAGTCCCCGGTCGGCAGAAACGCCTTGTAATTCCAAAACGCCCATCGAAACCACAGGTCATGCGGTTTTAGGTGTAAAAAAATCGATTAAAATATGGCGACACGCTGCGATCGATTCATGATAATATTTCATCTCACTCTCGACAGCCAGTATAGATTTCGTATTTTTGTGAAATTCAATTATACGTTTTATGGTGGAATACTATTGCTATCAGTTTACACCTTGCTCGTTTTTATAGTTGCACCGGACGAGCGTCGTCTAGACTGACGGAATTTAGTAAGCTTACACCTCGACTAATTTTATTGTTAATTCTGCTTTAATGCGTGGAGACATCTTGTTAAGTATCGGATTATTACTTTCCAATGGAGAAATTTATACTCTTCGAAAATGTATAATGAAGTTACAGTAACAGAATAGGATGCGATGTAAAACGTTTTAAGTGTATTAATTTTCTTTGTTTACTTCCAGATTTATGAACGCTGTTGACGAGTTCTTGGGAAAAAATTGCGGTGAGTCAAATTTTTGTTTGCACAACGTGTTAACGCACTTGATTACTTTTGGGCCGTGGCTAATGACGGCTGTGTTGTGTGCGGACTCACATTGCTTTTGCGGTTTTCTCTTCTTTAGTGGCCGTTCAAGTAAAGAGAGCTCGCCTCGGCGTTCCGACCACAGGTAACGTGTGGACTGCTCAATACGTATAAACATGTAGTTTCTACAAATTGGGTGCGTTGTTAGTTCTCATGTGTACGCCTGTGTGTACTGTAGATGTGGGTTAAATTCATGATTCGTCGGAAGTTTTAAAGCCGCTTCGCGTGGGTGACGACGCTGAGAGGTGTTAATGCACGCCCATTGCCTAATTGTATTACTTTACGAGACCACCATAAAGAGTTTCGATGAACTGAGTCTTTATAGTCACTAATCGTTATTCTATTGTGAACGTCCTCTCAGATAAATATGGCCATATGTGTCACGCCAGTATTGTGAATGCGGCTATAAAATGTCCAACTATTGTGTCGTCGTATTATGCAATCCTTTCGTTGTTGTAAATTAAGACATCTCGGTGGCATTGGTTCTTTTAACAATCGCTCATAAATTTAAATCACATAGAATTCTTTGTTGTTCATGTAGTAATTTCACTATTTACTTTTGGATGCTATATTCACGATTAGTTTTGGACTTTTTGCTCGTTTGAATCATCCCCTTATTGCAGACACAGCTTAAGATTATTTTGTTTTTTTTACGATAATTATTATATTTTAAATATTACTCCTGTTTGCTAAGTTTTGTAGATTGTAAATAAATTTTGCATCGTAGTCAACTCGTCCAGCAAGTGCATCCTTATCACAGACGTCAGACTGTACATACGATTTCAATTAAAAGCCGCTTCGATTTTAACGAGGAATGTGTCGCGTGATCACCGACTGTAGAGCTCTATTGCCCTTCGCTACGCTCCTTCCATAGCGTCTAATAGCATGATCGAGAGGGTCAGCTTACACTGGTTCATCAATAACTCATCGCAGTCAAAAGTAGTAAGTTCGGTCAGCGCGGCCGAGATAATCGGCAGCCACACATTTAATTACAGTGACACAAATCGTAGTTATCGTCGTCTTCTCACGGTGCCGAACTCAATATTCAGAATGTTCATTAAGTTCTAATTACGAATGGTCGCCCTTGTTTGTCTTGATCGTCAGAACTAGCTTTTATTAGATTACGTGGGTAGTTTCAATTAATTGTGAGCATGTTGATATCTGTCGGCATTTTCGTCAGTAATGGCCGGTTATCGGTGTCGCTAAGTAGATTGTGTGAGATGTATTTATTAAAGTCCACGGGTTTTAAAATAGGTCAATGTTTTAACGTTGATTGTTGTTTGGCTAATTATTTTTATTATGTATTTAGGTTGATTGGTTTTATGGACTTTAAATATAAATGCCCGTGATATATTTTTATAACCACTTGTATTTATATTTTTGTCTGACATATTTTTCCATGCTGGATTTGCATTATTTTATTAACCTCTTATTGTTTTGTTTTCTTTATAGACTTTGGTATACTATCTCTTATTCTCATTTTTTTAGAATTCGTTAGTTATTAAGTTCTTTTCATTTTCTGTTTCATAGAAAGCAAACTTATAATCTCAATTTTCTGACATTCTCGAATGTGGAGCTTTACGCTGCTTGCTGATGTTTTAACATCTAAATATTTTTCAGTCTGTGCAGTTATAGACCTCACATCGACAACACCTTCAATAATGTCAGAAATATACAGAATCATATAAATAGACAGAAGACAATATTTTTCTAAACATCAGATAAGGTCGTTCGCACTGCAAGTCCGATGCACGGCGGCGGTAATGCGACGAAATACATATTTCACGCGATATCGCACAATCGCAATTCGCAATCCGACTCGATTTACGCGACTGCGTGAGACGCGTTTGCTACCGTTCGTGCGACAGGGGGTGGTCTTGTTCATTGCGTTGCGTCATAGACTTATTACGAATGTAAATCGAGTGAACAAGTGTGCGAATAATGTACTACAAGAGAATGTTGCTAATAACAGTGTTTTTATACTTTGTCTTTGATTGAGAATATTTGTTAGATAAGTACTAATGTAACGGTAGAAAGAATCAAAAAATTGTTAGGTAAGGTAGATAGGTACTCCACTCCACAGCAAGTTCTTCGCATAGATAGTATTGCATTGAATCTATCACACACACTCTACTTTTTTTTCTATTTATTGGGGTCGACAAGTAATGTTAAGCTAATTACTATGTAGAAGTAGATAATATTAGACTATGTAGTAGTAGTAGTAGTAGTAGTAGACTATGTAGATAATATCAGATCTACTGATCTAATAATTGTGAGACCAACACCGTCAACCACAGCGTGAATGATTTATTCCGGATTCGTCATGTTCCTGACTCTTCGTATTCCAGATTCGCCGATCTCCTGATTCGTCGTAATACGTATAATTGATAACATTGGCGTTTTACTATTTCTAAGTTTAGAATTGCTTGCACGTCGTGCCATCACGATGTGCGTGTCAGAAATGGTCTCACAATAAAATAAACTACCTACATCATTAAAGTAAGTGTAAATTTTGTATTTGTTATTTTTTTTATTACTAACATGCTTTAGATTAATTAATATTTGAACTAAAATGTAATGTATACTATGCTGTTGTTGTACATTATAATGAAATAAATACTTACCTAAATAAATAAAAAATAAATATGTCATCGACTGTATTCCGACGAATCTGGAATACGACGAGTCAGGAACATGACGAATCCGGAACAATTCAAATGTTGAGCGAGGGTGCACCTACAAGAAAATAACATACTTACATAGAAAAGAAGAGGAAGAAGGAAAAATACACGGAGTATATCACTAACTATATAATATATAAACTATATAATATATATACTATATGATATATAATAATTAGAAGTACTGCTTGCAAAAATCTTATAACTAATAGAGATGATTCCATATTATCAGATACATCTATCTATATATATATAAAAGAGAAAATCACTCACTGACTCATCACGAAATCTCAGAAACTACAAGTCCTAGGAGTCTCAAATTTTGCATGGGGGTTCCTTTTAGGGTGAAGGTGCTCACTAAGACGGGATTTTGCGAAATTCAACCCCTAAGGGGGTAAAACAGGGTGGCAAAGTTTGTATGGGAGAAAGCGATTCCTTGGCCCGATTGACTTGAAATTTGGCATAGACATTATTTAACAAAATTAATTGAATATGTGTTTCGTATTTTCTTGAAATGTATCCCCTAAAAGGGTTGAAAAGGGGTAGAAAGCTATTTTTAGGGTGGCTGACTTCGATATCGGAATCAAAACTTCTTAGCGCATTTGTACGATTAAGAAAAATAAATGTCAGTTGTCAGGTTGTCACCTCCCCTGAGGTTGTAATTATGTCACCGCACAAGCTGACATTTCATGTTGTATAAAATTTTATCCTGATTTTCACTACCTATTTTACGAAATATTAGTCTACTTATAAAACGTGGCAAAATCTAGCAAATATCAGATATCTAACGTGGCAAGGAATGTGGTGTAAAGTGTTAAAATTGAGAGCCGGATAATAATGCACAACATAAGTTGCATCCGACATAATTTGCAATGTCACGTTATTTTAGCCAGGAACCAGGAACAAATAAACATACATAGATTTTTATTTAAAAAGAAGATACCTACCAAACTTTAAGTATGAGTATTAAATGTTACATAATATTATTATACTTATTTTGTTATATTACTGCTAAGAAATTTTATTAAGTACCTACCTACCTAATACATAATCGTGAACAGTAGGGCGTCGGTTCTGTAACCAAACTCGAACCCCACTTCGAATCTCACTTCACTGCACGGGACGGGAACTTTAAATCATAAATAAGATAATGATAAGATTTTTTTTCATCACAAAATATTTTAGATAGCTACCTAAATTTATTGTAATCTAATTTATTTAGTTAGCTAATTTTTAATAACAATTCACGCGAAGTGAAGTGAGGTTCGAAGTGAGATGCGAGTTTGGTAACAGAATCAACAGATTGCGCAGGTAAAACCGCGGGGTGCAGCTATTACCTACATATCACAAAATTGTAAAAATGTGAAATTTTTGATTATTGGATGTTGTTCATTTTGTTACTCAATCACGTCTGAACGGGTGAACGGATTTTGACGAAATTTGGCACATGGATAGATTATAGTCTGGAATACTTAACACAGGCTTCTTTTCATGCCGATCATTGGTTTCCAAGGGAAGACTTACAACGATTACCGACTCCCACGCGGGCGGAACCACGGGCAAAAGCTAAACAGAGTATAAAACAAAGTCGCTTCCCGCCGTCTGTACGCTTCTCTTAAACTATACATAAAAATCGCAATAAAATCGATCTTTAAGTTTGGGAGCTAGGTTGCCTCAGAGTCCTCAGACAGATAGAAACACACACACACTTCAATTATACACGCTGAAATTTTAATCATTTGGTTCCCGCCGTGGGATGGTTCCACTCATGATTACAAGCAACTTTTACTATGGGGCCAACTCTTCTGCTCGCAAAAAAAAATCAGCTGTTCCATACATTAAGGTCGAGTAGGTACTGACTGCACTTTTGTATGGAACAGCTGATTTTTTTTTGCGAGCAGGAGAGTTGGCCCCATAGTAAAAGTTGCTTGTAATCATGAGTGGAACCACCCCACGGCGGGAACCAAATGATTAAAATTTCAGCTTGTATTTTAACACCCCTTGCGTACGTCGTATATATGTAGATATCCTGTAGTATAATCAAATAATTTCACACTGACACCACATTAGCACAGTTTTACATTAGTAACTACATTGCACTGCACCCGTGCGAAGCCGGGGCGAGCCGCTAGTTTTTTTTTTTTTTTTTTTTTTTTTTTTATACACAACGGGATAGTGCTTGGCCTTCATCTCACCTGATGTTAAATGACGATAAGGCCGAAGGTGGAAGCGCACTACACCCGGAATACTGGCTATCTTACCTCTAACTGCCGGAACACAACAATTTTTAAATTGTTGTTATGGCGTCAGACTTAGGTAAGATGGTGGTAGCTAGCCAGGCGGACTTGAAATAAGCCCTACCACCAACCAAACCGAGTACAAATTGTACCCCCCCTGGGAATCGAACCCGGGACCTCTGCGTCTTACACGAGTGGGCGAACCACTAGACCACAGAGGCGGTTAGACCACAGAGGCGGTTAATAAGATCAGTCAGTTTATTTATTAGTTACAACAAATCAACCTGACGTCACAAAAATTACTCTTTCCAGAATTCAGATGGAATGTTTGCTTCATATACAGGCTGCATTTTTATTCACTCTCCAAATTTTTTGAATGTTTTCAGTCCATGCAACTGAATGGAATGTGTCGAAATACGCCACAACAAAACTGATCTGTATATGACTTTGATTTGTATGGTAAGTTTTTTACATATTTGACACTATGTTTTTTAGTTGTTCAGTTTCATGTACTGAACACATCCTTAAAATTTGGAGAGTAATTAAAAAGACACCCTGTATAATTTCCAATCATAGTTCCCATCTAGAGTTCAAGAGATAGAGTATCAGAATAACAAAGTTGCACTTTTGCAAGTAGCACAGTGACAAATTTGGCGAGGCGTCGTTGAAGGGCTGGTAATTAATATAATAGATTGATCATCATCATGTCAGCCGCACGTCACCCACTGATTTTTATTTTTTTTATTTTTTCGATATGGATGGGCCATTTTATAGGTAAAGACCTAATAAGGCACTTTTACCTTAAAAATATATAAAAAAATATTTGTGTTCATTACAATCAGAGAGTCGAAAGCAACATAAGAAAAGTACGAATAATATATATATTTTCTAGAAAATGAGCTTGTTAAGCGCTTAACGAGCTTGTTGGGAGCTCGGTGGCGCAGTGGTTTAGCGCCTGGCCCAGCGATTGCGGAGGTTAAGCAACGTTCGCAAGGGTCGGTCATGGGATGGGTGACCAAAAATGTATTATCTCGAGCTCCTCCGTGCTTCGGAAGGCACGTTAAGCCGTTGGTCCCGGCTGCATTTGCAGTCGTTAACACCCACCAATCCGCATTGGGCCCGCGTGGTGGGTTATGGCCCGTCCTCCTTATCCACCCATAAGGAAGGCCTGTGCCCCAGCAGTGGGGACATTAAAATGGCTGATGATGATGATGATGATGAGCTTGTTAAGGTTTACTACCTAGTAGCACTGATAATAATTTGATTTACGACAGGAACGAAAACGTAGTAGGAAATGAAGTAATAATATTAGTTCTCCTGTAACAAACTAAGGAAAGATGGGTAATAATTTCTTGTTATTAAGGAAATCATAAAAATACCGACCAAGATGTACTCACAATGTAATAATTAATATCGTCAAATAAGATAATCAGTCATCTGATGATCAGAGGCCTGCCCACGCGCGGCGCCTCTCGCGTAGGGTCGTCTCTTACAACGTTAGAATTAAAATAATATTGTGATATTACTTTTTTTGGGTGAATCAACTTTTTGTTGTTTTATGCCATTTCTTAAATATCTACGTGAGCTATTTTTATATAAAGTTAATCTGTAGTTGCAAATACTCTCAGCTGATTACCTAATAAGAAAACTTAAAATACTACTACCTGGGTCTAGTAGTATACTACTTCTACTAGACCCAGGTGACTTTTCATACAAAAGTTGGGGACTAATTATCCCCTGGGCGATCCATGCTTTTTTATAAACTATTTATTATTTTTGTACAAAACCAAGTATGTTTTATTGGCTATGAATCTAAATATCGAAAAATAGAGATTACAAAAATGAGTTATCTAGTTTTGTTTTGATTTATGAAAATTTACGCATGGGTTGACTTTTCCCTGCATTAAAAAGTTGATCCACCCTTTTAACAAATAAATTGATAACATCACATTTTTATATTTTACTTACGTACAACATTAAATTAGCAAGCACAATTTCTAAATAAAAAAATAAGAACTAAACGTGCAGACCTGGCAAGATGTCTTTACAATATTGTAAGATGTTTTCATCTTGCTTGATTAAGTGTTTCTTATTAAATAATAATGGTTTAGTTTTTTTAACGAATTTGAATGATCGCTATTGTTACGATTATACAACGAAATTACACCAAATAACCAATATATTACACCAAACTTGTAATAAATGTTATTTATGAAATATTTTAGGTCAAGGAAATAAAACAATAATAAAAGTGTTCAACGTGTGCAACCCTATCGGCAAGTATGTGGCAATATGTACTAAGTACATCGTAAGTGCTTTGAATAATTTGTTGCTACATTCCAACACAGATTTATTTATTTAGTCAATGTAAGTGTATACTTCACTATTTATAAATTACTTACGTAAATTACGTGTCATGTTATGTCATATCATGCGACGTTTATAAAATATCACGTGATTTTATCTCTTGCAAAAAAACTGAAAAAAGCTATCTTAGGCGACGGCTATACGCATACGCATATCCGTATATACGTATGGAATGTTCAATATTTTACTTTCCATGGTTAAAATGTACACTATGGCGATGGATCACAATGTTTACCATGCGTGCGTGTAGCCGTAAGGCAAAATTTTGCAACAATAGAATTTTTCCACCGATTGCATTGAAACTGAAATTGAAACTGAGACATCACATCACACCAATGCGTGTGGTACAATCATATTAAGCCGATTACCATGCATAAGGGTCGAGTGTAGGCGGCGCGGCGTATCGATACCGACTCGACCAGTCCACAATGCTTCGATTGTTGATTATCGATCTGCGACTCGATACCGATTGTCGTATGAGTGCAACCGATGCGATTTTCGGTATGCCGCCATAGAAATTAGAATGAGGTTGTAGTAGAGGTGGCATCTTTTTTTTCTTGGGCTGATAATTTTCATTGCTGTCGGGTCATTTAGACGAATGCTTTTATTTATATAAATAACCTTAATGAAAAAAAAGTAACTATTCTGTATTTTGTTGCTCATTTAAAGAACAGACGTAGACAAACTTATGTGATAATTTTATTGCCTTGTTAAAAATCACGTGTCGTTTAAGGTAAAAAATACATTAAGCCTCAAACAGCTTTTAAATACGTGAACATTTTAGCGTCAATTCACATCCGATATACAAATATGTTGTTTGCTAACTTGATGGCGCCTATGATTTCTTTGTTGGTCTATGTATAAACCTTCCGTTACGCAATAATGTTATTCGTCCCATAGCGTTATTATAATTGCGTCACGCCTTCTTTTGATACCTTTTGTCTGTTTTTAGAAGCGGGCTCGTTACCTACCGCTCGTAAGAATCATGTTTACTGATGTCGCCTTTCTATGCTAAATTATCAAGGTTCAGTAGAAGTTGGTTTGTTGATAAATATTAAAAAATATTTATTAGGTATTACAATATAGTTTTAGAGAAATAGTATGATTTAGTACTTAATTATGTACACACGATAGACAAATAAAAATAAGATAACAAATTAAATTAAGGGCTACGGCATGCTACTTGATTTAAATTAGTAACTTCTCCCAAATAAATTTTAAATACTTAAGTACTTTTACAAAAATAAAAATCCCAAAAAAAATGTTTGCACAGATGTGAATTATAAAGTAAGTAAATTAAGAAGCATAACGAAACTGAGTTTTAATAAACTCATTTGAAGCAATCCTCATTTAAAACTAAGTGCCTACATGCATTACCCGTGAGCGAGTTCTCTCGCAATTATCATTGCACTCTGTTTGTTTCTGTAATTGAAAACATGTTCACTCGTTAATTAAGTTGCCGGCGAAAGCCTCTTGATGGATTGTTGTAAATGGAAATGTTTTTTTGTCTGTCCTGAGCCGAGTTGGCATGAATTTGCATGTGTAATGCCTCATGCATTACCTCTTGGCTCCGCCGTGGGAATTTTGCATCGACAATTTTGTATTTTCTCGTTTTATGTCTCGTGCTAAAGAAATGCTAAAGGCGCGAGCGATTTTTCACGTTTATTACTACTCGATTGTCCCAAACAAAGCACCGCTTTATCCCCATCAATGCTTGCCGTATGTTAATCTCCAACTTTTGTGCTGGAGACAAAGGGTTCGAATTGAGGATTTCTCTTTCTGTTTGTGTCTTCATCCTTGACTGAAATTCGGCTTAAGCATTTGTCTTAATCTAAATGAGATTTTCACGGCGGGACGGGAATGTAAAAACGTGGAATGAATGATTGTTGATGTTGAAAAATAACCCGCAGATTTTGTCGGAGGAGAAATCACGAGCATGATTTAAGGACCTTTAAGTATGTTTTTCGATGGTTTTAAGTATGGTTTAAAATATTTTTTTACGTCCAGACGACGTTGGGGGACGGTAACTGCACACGATTAGGTAAGTTCCTTGGTGCTACATCAAAGGTCTTCCTGAGGAAGTGTCAAACCGCGGCCGCGACTTCCCGCTCCACCCCCGCCCCCCCGTGGGGGTGGCAGGGGCGCAAGTCAATGACTCCTGGGACTTCGGTGTTTGCGGTGGTATTTTAAAGACGGAATGTATGAGCTTTTCGTTTTCTTTAACGATTTTGGTATAAATATCTTTCTTCTTTATTTTTAGTTTCGCTGTTCGAACTATCTGTTTGTTCATCGATGGTTGTATTGTGCCAATAAGTATGTTAGTGTTGGAAAGTCTTGACTATTATCTTAATCTCCAGAAGCTAATAATTTCCTCCGAACAGTAGAGATGATGTGAAGAAGTCTTTCTTCTTTAAAATAGAAGCAAATCAATTCTTATTTTTGCAAATCAATAGAAGCTGATGCCAGACTAGAAAACACATAAAATCGTGCAAGTAGTTAGGAAGTTAATTACCCAGTTTGGACCAGTGCCTGACTGTTATAGTAGGTTAATAGTTACACTGGTACTTTTATTAGAAGTTTCAATAGAATTGTTAGCTAATACAAAGTTGTAGTTCTTGAACTCTACATAATTATTTGTATCATCATCATTTGGGCGATTCTCTAAGTTACAATGAGTACGCTGTTTCCGATTACAGCGGTTCACATTTCACAGTAATGGTGACTGAACTAATTTCTTGTGTAAAATGTATAAAAATCTACAAACATCTATACCATGGGAACCAGATTCACAAACCTTAACTCTTGAACAAGGATCTAAATGACTGCATTTGTTACAGAAAGCGTCATCGGCGTGCACTGCACCCACGGCCTAAACCGCACCGGGTACATGGTATGCCGATACATGCGCGATCGAATGGGCATCGATGCGAAAGAAGCTGTCCGTAGTAAGTAACTATTTAAATACTTTACTTTAAGCCTTTATTGCTGTCACAAAGAAAACAAACATTTTAAATATTGGCACTAATAATTAACAAAATATATTTTATTTCTTCTTGGCTTTAGTGATCAGCGTGTCTTGTGACACGTAGGCCTCTTCCAGCCGTTTCCATTCTGTTCTGTCTTTTGCTTTTCGCGTCCAATATGTTCCTCCAATTTTCTTAATATCATCTGCCCATCTTTTGGTTTGTCTTCCTCTTTTCCTTTTCCCATCCCATGGTTGCCACTCTGTAGTAATTTTGGTCCATTTTTCCTTGCTTTCTCTTGCCATATGACATTAATACACGTATATTTAAATACAAGTAGTCTTTAATTTACTGATTTATGACAACAGTATTTTATTGATGTGAGGTTATAAATATTTTAAATTATGTGTTCAGGGGGCTCAGTGCGAGTTTTTTCAAACCACAAAATTCTGTAATTTATGACCGCCAACGGAATACTCGGTGAACGAAACCATTTTCATACAAAATTCTAACGCTCTCACGATCAAACGTGAAGTGAAGAAAATCGCACCAGGCCCTCTTCTTGTTCTTTAACTGAGTTCTTAATTATTACAGAGTTTGAAATTGCCCGTGGCTACAAAATCGAGAGAAGTAACTATATAGCTGATTTAATTGGGAAAAAACCGCCTCCTCCAGATTTAGGAAAGAATACAAAAGTTAGACCTATAGAAGGCACTGAAGAAGTTGAAGGCCACGTGTCTTCTAAAGGTGCTGGTAGATACTCGGATAAATATAGTAGCAATACAAGAAATCGTGAAATAGGAACGTGGAGAGACATATGCGTAAGAGATGACGAAGATTACACTATTGGTAGATACGTAAGACATCCCAATAGTAATTTCTGCAGAAACGAAAGACAAGCAAGAAATCCAAAGCACCAAGAAAGTAACTCACGATATGGAAGTAATTGTCGTACTGAAAGGAGTAACAGTACAGATTCTGACAAGTCATACGATTTTAGATATGACTATTAATAATGATGGACTTTAGCAAATTATATTAAAATGGTAAACCGATGTCTACCATCAACATTGTCTTGAATATTATCCGGGTATTTTTAAAAAAATATATTGCTTTGAAGTATAATTTTATGAGTAGTTTTTATCTTTACATATAAAAAGTACATTGACATAATATGAATGAACGTTTTGTAATAGTTTTTTTTCCCAAATAAAGTGACACTGAAGGTCCGTTTGTATAAATATCCTACTTTACAAAGTAAATTATTTTTTTCTAATTAAACTTGTCTTAAGCTAATATTTCGGTGATGCAAAATGGTGGTTTATTAGTTCCGTAAACACTAAACACTCATATTCTCAGTATTGCTAATTGTATAGCTATATGTAAACGGACTTTTAAATATATTTTTGCAACCATGTTTTTTTTTATCCTCTCATAAAAAAAACCAGTAAATGGAAAAAATAAGTAATAGTAATTTCAGATTGTGACGAAACATCTAAGATTTGCTTTCGGAACAATGGTAATATTAATATGTATAGCGAGGTTAAGTGATATATTCGTAAAAGTCGGTGGTTCATGAGAACGGGTCTAATTATGGTGATGTCGCAGGCAGGGATCACGTAGATCATATGCGTGTGAGATGGTATCGAGATGGAAACTTTAGGCGCCCGGTACGAGATAGCTGACACATCGAGCGTTAGGTCATGCAGCTTCAATATTTCCTTACAGACCAACAGAAGATCAGAAAAAAACCTTATTTTCACGTAATATTCGTTCACAGAATTTAACCAAAAAAGTCATAATCGGAACATTAACCCCCAGATCCAATAATCAATCCACAGATTGGGGTAGGCCTAATCCAGATTAGTTGCTATCTAACGGTTGATATTAATAAAAAATTAACGACAGTTAGTAACTAATCTGGATTAGGCGTATCCCTATCTGTGGATTGATTTATTGGACCAGCCGTCAGTCAACGAATTGTTTGTCAATGACATAAAACCTAGATTTTAAAACTTTATTTCTTGTATTATTCTAGACTTTGATAAAATAACGATATTTTCTCAACAAAGTATGATGATTTCCATAAATAGAAGATTATGCTATTTCGCATAAACAGTCAACAGTCTGTTGCGATTGCGATCAAGTTACTATATTAATAAGGGCTATAACCTGCCCATTTTTTTTCAATCAAATTATGACGATAGGTTCTCGAATGTCAGGGGCAAGAGGTATAGTCTATATACTCTTCCAGATTTTTAACTTCAGTTACCAAAAAAATTATATAAAGCATTATACAACTCCGCCGGGGATTTACATAGTAAACAATGATTCATTTTTATAACTCAACTAATCGTCTAAAAATATCCATGAAGCTTACTAGAGCTGACTTAATCATACAAAGTATTTTTTTAAATGTCCATATAAATGCAGTGTGCAATAAAACAAAACTCACCTCCACCTGATCCGATGACCTCTACTTTGCCCTTACGAAAAAAATCGTGGAAGAATCTAGGTTAAGATAAGTATAATTGTATCAAAACTGTGGGCGCCCATAAAAGCTACGTGATAGTAGTCAATGGGAGCAAGTCTTACATTGTTAGACAATAAAATATTACGTCTTATCTTTTGGAAAATGGAAACAGACGTGCGACAAACCGATGTTGGTAGCAGATCAATACATAATGTAGACATTTGTCGTCCACTTGGAGTTGCACAATGCTGTTGCGAGCAAGTTTGACGATAACGGCCCCGTGTTATGACTGGGATTGTCAAAATGTAGTGCTGTCTTTTGTGGATTAACGCGGAGTATTTCTGTGAAAGTTTTGTTTACTACGAAATTATAGCGTAATGGTTGTATTAAACAGTAGGGTGCAAGCTACTGGTTCGCTATATCCGTGTTGATACTTTAGAAAAGATATAATTGAAACTACGTTATGGACAGTGTACCTAACAGATTCTTGCTGGTTTGCATAATGCGTACTTGTAATTATCGGTATAGTATCTAATACATACAGAAATAGCTAAACAACATTAATACAGCGTATTTTATTAGCTAGAAAAAATAGTCGGAGTGTGCTTAAAAAGTTTTGATTTTTTGCAGAATATCTTTCAAAAATCAAAGATTTACGTGTACCACACCGTGCACCGCTAGAATGTCGGACCCAACAAATAAATCAGCGCAAGAGATGTGGCAGATAAGTGTAAAGTTCACCCAGACAGCCAGCGCTAGATTTCTATGAAACTCTGTGTATTTTATGTAACAGAAAATTGACTTATGTTTCGGTTTGTTTGGGTTGCAACATTCTTGGTTAAATTTCCGGGGTGTCGCTAGTTTCAGTGGTAATGCTCTGGGTTGTGTCTGATTTATCTGTGGCCGATACGGTCGTAGCTTTCTCGTCTCGTTGGATGTCGTCGCATTTATAGCTCTATTGTTTTGCCTCGTGGCGTAGATTACGAGTGCTTTAGGTAATTTACTTGCGACAGCGGCGTATTATGAATATCGCTTCTTGGCGTTACTGTGGTCGTGAATCGCAATGCTCTCGCGTGTGAGTCGACCGCCGAGGTCGACCATTTAGGATGAGCGATTGCTATGAAGAAACTGCGTTTTGTGCAATGAAAGATTCCCTGCAGTTACGTTGCTCGGATTCGTGGTCACGGGTTAAATAGTAAGAAAGAATTTAGAAAGTAGAAATTACACATTGTCTTGTGTTACTTTCTGCTTTTCTGCAACCGAATGTAAAGGAACGGTTTGCAGTTTTTATGACAGATGGTTTTAGTCCTACAAGTTCCAGAAAGAATATAATGAAAAATATTTTTTCACCTTTTTGAAAACTTAAGTTACCAAAGCCACTTTAGTTTTCTAAGGTACTATTGACTGCAGCTACGATAAGTACAAAAAGGATCCTTCTCCACTCTACATTCTCACGGTGTAGCCTCAATGATTCATGATCATGATCGGAGATTAATTTCAAACTTACGACCGAAAAAAGACGTAAATTAGTTTCACTTTGTTAGTCACTAATAAAGTGGAACATCTCAACTGGTGTTATCTAATATTTTTGTTCTGGATCTTAACTACCTGGCTTCCGTCAGCGGTCCTCAGTGGTCCTGAGTGACGTGGATGACTATTTAATTTATGTCCATTAGTTTCGTTTTAATGCGCTCGTTTGCCTCGGTGACGTTCGGTGACGCTTCGGGCGCCACGCCGATTGTTATCTGCGCGAGCGCTTTGATGTGACTGTCTGTAACTTTGAATTGTTATGTTTGGTGATCTGTGAAATTGATATCATGTAAAATGTTGTTTTGTGCCGATTTTAGTTATTTCACAAAAACATACATTTAACTAGGTAGGTACGACAAAGATTGATAAAAATCATGCCTCAATGGTGGCAAGTTGCAATGAGCTTCACTTAAGTAGCCAACTAAAATGATAACTTGGCTGCAGCCCAACCGATCACTTTAATAAACAAGTTGGCTGGATAACTTCTATAATTAAAGTAGCTGGAACAATATACGGGGGTATTACGCTCGCGATCCCATTATCGGGTCGATAATTCAATCGGGGCCGATATTGTCTGCGCCTCCGGCCGCCGCCACCACTTCTGGTGCGGCACAAATATGTTGATTAACACTGCGTTCAGTTTCATGCATATCTTTTTTGGGCTTCTGAGATACTTAATTAGGTTATTCCACATTATGCTCGGCAGTTATTACGTGAAGTTAGTGTTTTATACAAATCGTATACATAACCTACCTAGCATTAATAGTTTGAATTTAGTTTTTATAAAAATTCACAGAGTAGATTTAGTTGCAGTTGCATGAATGAGTATATTATGATTATTTTGCATGATAGTAACATACATATTGTACCTAATAAAATATTTAAAAAGAGAGTAAACACGACATGTTAAAAGTTCAATTAAAGTTTTCTGCTATTTTTCAATGAATCCATCAAACAAAAGCTTCCATTCAAATATTTTTCTCTTCTATCATTTATTCCTGAGGTGAGGTGTGCCACAAAATCCATTGTCATGCAATATCCTCAGGCAGATGATCGAAGATGTTTCTTTTTAATAATATTTTCTACAACAGACTGGTATGTGGGTATATTACAGTGGACTTTGTTCTTTCTTCGCTTACTTAGTGTTTGACGCACAAGGGATTAATAAGTTCGGGCCGATTAAAGTAATAAACAAGGAATCCTCGATTCAGATGATCAAATTAGAGAGTGGATGCGGCGGATATGGACACCATCATCATCATCACCACTGGGTCATATTTTAATTATTACCTTCCAATTGAAACTACCTGAAAGATTTGATAAATCGACGGTGATTATTGGGTGAGCCTTAAAATGTTTACTTCAGTGTACAGTCAGCAACAAAAGTCACTTAACACTTTAGTAATTTATCATAGAAACTGATTGATTTTAATTATTGTCTTAAACTGTGAGACATTATTGCAAAAACTTGCGATGACTAAGAGCTAAGTGACTTTTGAAGTTGACCGTACAAATACAGTGTACTTTATGTGTGTTTTTCTACGATCAACATACAATTTGCCGTAGCAAATTATCAATACTTACTAATAAATTTCATAAAATACATAACTTTTGAACTGATATGAGTTAATTGATTAAAAGCAATAAATTCCTAGCGGTTTGTTATGAAATACTATAAACACTCAGAATCCTTTATCATATCGAATTATTTAATTTTGCAACCAAAAAGTTTTTTTTCCATCAAAGTGTCAACGGCAATGGGGAATGTCCGAAAAAAATCAAATTGGCTGAATATTTTTGCATAAAATAAGCTCCCTTAATAATAGAAAAAAAAAAACAGAATTTTCGGTTGCGTGAAAAAAATTAAAAAAAATTAAAGTCTCTTCGACTTCACGAATGTAGGAAAGTAACAGCAAAATGGAGATTATACCTTTGCCAACACCTGCCACTATGACAACAAGAATTAAAAAAAAAAGTTTTGACATTTGTGTTGAAAAATTTTTTTAATACCATGTTGTTGTGGCAGGTGATGGCAAAGGCATAGTCTCCATTTGCTGTTACTTTCCTACATTTGTGAAGTCGAAGAGACTTTAATTTTTTTTAATTTTTTCACGCAACCAAAAATTCAGTTTTTTTTTCTGTTACTAAATGAGCTTATTCCTATAAGAAATATTCAGCCAATTTGATTTTTTTCGGACATGCCCCATTATGTATAGCACTTCCATTGTTGCATATTATTAACAGAACGATTGATTCTGCCATAAAAGAACACTGTTTAGGTGGCCATACTAATCATAATGTAATCTTAGTGAACCGCCCTTAGGATTTTTATCTTCTTAGGTACTACTCTATTCAATTACCGGTACGGTTGTACAATCTAATTGGTCAAGTATCAATTAATTAGGAATTTTACGGCCAATTTGAGATACTTATCTCGATTTAAAGATAAGGTGAAATCACCATCGCATGTTTTCCTTTGATCGTTTTCACTGCCGCCTCCCGAGAAAGAGCGTTCAAAAATTAATTAATATGTGTAAGTACCTACATTATTTAAGTTACGTACCTATAAGAATCTATTTTACAAATAAAAATCTATCATGTGTGAAAATATTTCATTACTGGTGTCAGGCAAACATAACATGTACCGATTTCATTTAAGGTTTAGGCTTATTCCGTTTATCCACCCTGAAACAGCCACCCTAAGGTGGATACAAAGAAAAAGCGTGTTCATCTATCCAACCCCATCCTACTTGATAGCATGATGGCACATGATGTCGTGGATAGATGAACACGCGTTTTCCGAGTATCCACCTTAGGGTGGCTGTTTCAGGGTGGATAAACGGAATAAGCCAAGGTTTATCTGTCAGCTGATACCGCTTTGCTTTATGATATTATTAAACAATTTAGCGTAATTGACACATTTCTATTGGATTTGAAGGAAGATAACTCAATCTACCATATGCATATTTTCCTGATTAAAATCTACTCAAAGCCAAACCTTGAGTGTTTCTCAGTAATGTCCTCAATTGCGGACACAAAGAGAAGTGTTCTTGGTACTATTAAGTATTAGTTATAGACTTTAAGTCTCATTAAGTATATCTTGAGCTATGCTAATAAACATACTAATTGTTTATAAACAGTCTTTGCAACCTTGTTTCTGATCAAAATAGTATTTCTTAGAAATTATAAAATCCATTGACACGCCAGTTACCTCTATACAGGGTTATTTGTAAAACACGCTAGTACTATTATTTAATATTATATACGATTAACTAAGAACAATTGTATCCTTTTGCGGGGGTGGCATGGTGACCTGTGTAACCGGTTTTCTTTTAAAACCTATTGCGGGCACCAGCTTCTTACACTTCAGGTCTACATGTATTTCACTCAATTAATGTTCTAGTCTTAAGTAACCTACTGTGTGATGAGGAAATAAATAAATAATTTATTATTTATTTATTTATATGTGGTAAAACACCAACAAATACGCAGGAGTAGATTACTAATATCATAAACAAAACTACAACATTTTGTTCTACGAATTTTCCTAAAATAAAATACAAAAATCGACTTTCCATACAAATTTTCACAGATGATGTATTTCTGTATCTGTTATAACAACAAATACTAAAACCAGAATAAAGTAAATATTTAAGGGGGGCTCCCATTCAACAAACGTGTTTTCTTTGCCATTTTTGGTACCCTTGGTGCGCGAGTCCGACTCGTACTTGGCCGGTTTTTTAATTTCTATACGACGAGTAAGAAACGCATTGATAGCCATTCAGAAAACTGACAAGTTTTAAGAGGTTGTATGTTATTACATATGTAATAACATACATGTAGGTATTCCTATAAGGGTATCTGATCGAGTTCTGTATGAAAAGTTGTTTTTGTTTATTTGTTTTCAGAAAAGTCGTAGAACAAATGTTGTTGTTTATGATGTTAGTAATCTACTCCTGCGAGTATGTTGGTGTCTTACAAATAACCCTGTATAACGACTACAATAGTTCTTTGAGTTAATTAGAGATACGTAATATATTTCCGGTTTTGTATGATTTGTACCCAATGGGGAATGTCCGAAAAAAATCAAATTCACTGAATATTTTTTCATAGGTTGGAATAAGCTCCCTTAGTAATAGAAGAATTTTAGAATTTTCGGTTGCGTGAAAATATTTTAAAAAATTAAAGTCTCTTCGACTTTACAAATGTAGAAAAGTAACAGCAGAATGAAGATTATACCTTTGCCAACACCTGCCACTATGACAACAAGAATTAAAAAAAAAAGTTTTGACATTTTGTGTTGAAATTATTTTTTTAATACCATGTTGTGGTTGTGGCAGGTGTTGGCAAAGGTATAATCTCCATTCTGCTGTTACTTTCCTATATTTGTGAAGTCGAAGAGACTTTAATTTTTTTAAATTTTTTCACGCAACCGTAAATTCTGATTTTTTTTTCTATTGCTAAGGGAGCTTATTCTTTCTTATTGAAAAATATTCAGCCAATTTGATTTTTTCGGACATTCCCCATTATACTTAACTATATTCGGGATTATACGGGTATTACTAAACACCCCGTATATTTTGTCTTAAGGCCGTTGTACTAGCAAAACGTGGTTTTTAGTAGGTTTTCATTCTCTATCTTCTCTTTATTTAATGAATATTAAAACAAAGTAAATATACCATAAGAATCTTCAACATTTTGCCTTTCGATTCCACGATTAACATTTGTTATAAATATTTTACATAATGCCAAAAATATCATAAATAAAATCGACTAACACTTTTGTTTCTGTGCATCTCCTCCGTAACTACGAGTCCTATGGAAATCTCGTTACCACCAATCGATAGAGGAGAAAAAATGCTACAAATTCCACGAAAGACATTTTCGAAAAGACCATTTATGGGATTTTCGCGACAATTTTTCAAAAATTCAGATACATTTTTGACAGAGGGTGCCTTCGAGGGGAGCGGGCGGCAGACCGCCACCGGCGCTCGGACGGGGAACACGTATCGCTCATGCTCCCACTGACAGCTACACAGTTCTCTATGTCTCGTTCATTTGTTTTAGCCTCGCTTTAGCACTGTCAGAATGTTACAATCATGTTTTGAAAATTCATTTCGAACTGAAGGACTATTACAAAAAAGCATCGTGATAAGCGTACGATATTCGTCCAACACCGTGGCACTATTACCTCAGTAATAAGGTTCAATATCAAGTAAATTGAACGACGAATTGCGTCCGACTATCGGTTTCTTATTTGTTTTGTAATAGGCCCTCTGATGCATTATTTTGCCATAGATATAAAAATTACGCGTAAGGACGGTTAGTATAAAATACCTACCTATAAATTTTGAATACTATATATTATTATGAGTCTTCAAATCAAACATTTGTAGGTAATAAATCACACGACTGTGAGTTAATTTATTCCACTATAACTTTTTAAATGCCTGAACTGAACAGATTTGGATGCACGCAGGTAGGGTATAGGTAAGAATATTTATACCATCCTGCCCCCCCCTAGCATGACCAGTGACCACTGAAACGCCATAATAATATCGATTTATTACTTTTAAGGACAAGGGTTTTGACAGTCAAGTGTCGATAAAACGCATCACGCGATCTATAGGCTGTCCCAATACTTTGCCTTATCCAGGAATCGAACCCACCAAATATATTTTTACGATACCAACTGATAGGGTTTCTCATCAGAGACCCCCTAGTCAAAGTAATATTTTGCAAATCGTTATCGCTCCGCTTTTGAAACTGTATGGGATTGACATAGGGTACGTTCAGATGACAAGCGCTGAACGCGCGTTAATTTTTTTCAGATTCGATAATTCGGTATTAACAGCTTCCGTTTCCATTTCGTAAACAATCGAATTTTAAAATCCTATGTTAAGTAAGTAAGTAATGGAATTTAAGAATCAAACGAAAAATGTATGGATTATAGTCTTAATTCATACATTTTTCGGAGCGAAGTGATAGCGAAAATTTTAATGTGACATTTGGCTACAGGCTCTGGATTATTAGCACGTTTTTAGGGTTCCGTAGCCTAAAGGCAAAAAACGGAACCCTTATAGATTCGTCATGTCTGTCTGTCTGTCCGTCCGTCCGTATGTCACAGCCACTTTATTCCGAAACTATTAGGATTACACAGTTAAAACTTGGTAGGTACATGTATTCGGTGAACCGCATTACGATGTTTACACAAAAATAAAAGATAAAGGGATTTATATTTTTAAGATTATTATCTTAAATATATAAATCCCTTCATTTTATTAAGATTATTATCCCCATACACTGAAAAAAAATTTTTCATCATATCTATGCGTACGGGGTGTCTACTGTCTATAGATAGGTCTTTAAAAATGACATTGAGGTTTCTAAGACTATTTTTCTCAAATTCAACCGTTTAAAAGATGTACCTACACTGCCAAAGTGGTAAAATGTGTGTTTACCCCTCTAACTTTTAAAATAAGAGAGTGAAAAATCTTAAAAAAATGTATGCTGTAGATCTTAATAAACACTTTCAACTAAAATTGGTTTGAATGAGATATAACATATTTTCCAAAACCGCAAATATAACTTTGTCATTTATACAAACTTTATGAAAAACAAAGTTATTTATGCAGATGAAAAATGACGGTATTAAATGAGGCATGGAATATGGTAACTACGGAACCCTACTGCGTGTGGCCCGACACGCACTTGGCCGGTTTTGTATGAGGCCTAATCAATCTGAAATGATGGTAAATTGTAAATTGGCAGACACAAAAGTCGGGGGGGAGGGCACTCTCTAATTTTTATTATATTACAATTTAGACGCAGTGAACGCACACCAACCTAAAAAAGTTGGCCTGTTTTGTTTAGTACCTACTTACGTCAAAAGCGTTTTCATATTACTGTTGTTTATCCAACTTCATAATTTATAAAAAAAATATTTTATATTATTGAAATCTTTTAAACGGTCGTGATTTCAGGCCTCAAACTTCGTCAATCGATATAGGTTTTAGATTCTATGATATTTTTTTCGTAGTGGTTAGATTATAAAGTATACTTACCAGAAATATTAATCTCCTCTGGTGATAATGTTTATTATTGCGTATACCTATTTTACCAACAAATACCAATATATTACACCATCAATAAACAAAATGTAGTTGTCAACAAAATTAGTAAATCATTTCAGTAAAATCTCTATTGTCTGAATAAATTCAGTTGAATTGAATTGAAAAAACACGAAAAATGTAGTAAGTAGATAATCAAAATACTTCCTTTCCGAAAAAAAAAAACGATCTTGTAAAATTATTTGGAAATCATCATTTCAATGATGCCATACAATAGTCTGCACGCGACGCGATCACTATAAAAAAACCTTTTAAATAAATTCAAAAAATTCAATATTCAAAAATCATTTATTCAGTCTAGGCTGTTACAAGCACTTGTGAATGTCATAGAAGCTACGTCATCGGTTCGCAAACCCTAAGCGGGAGACCTTGTAACGAGAAGAACCGGCAAGAAACTTGTCAAGGGCTGCTTTTTTCTCCCTGTATATTTCATACAGAGTCGTCAACATTGAAAAATGACCTCCACATTTAAAGTGAGGTCATTTACACAATAATTAACAAAAGTTTACACGCAATAGGTAGGTTAAAGTTAATTACCTACTATATAATGGATAGGTAATTGTGAGAGTAAATAACTTTCAACTAGTTCAGAAATCACTTTGTCTGCTACTCCTAAGTAGGCAATATTTACCAAAAAACACTTGACACAAGATATAAAAAATAATAAACGCAATTCCTACAATTCAATATGCGTTAAGGCGCTGCTTAATCGAATTTTTAGGTTTTTGAGGGGGTGCGGCAGACGAAGCGCGGTGTGCACGTGCAGCGGCGCCCCTCCCGCGCCGCACCTCCCCTGCGCTGCGAGTGTAGCGGTGTAGACTGGGCCGCATTTAGAAAATTTTTGTTTAATTTTAAATTATTTGCTGTTGTGAATAAATGTCATGTTCTCTGATCAGGGTGAACAAAACTTTGAATTACATTTTGAGATATTACAGAAAAAGTATACTTTTAATCACGTAAACGAGCTTAAAGTGTTATAAAAAAAAAAACTCGATTTCCAAGAAAGTTTCTTTGAAAATTTTTCCCACAGTGATGGTCTATTTTTATAAGAAAAATTGTCTTTGGGGTACCTACTATCCTTTTACTATCCCTTGGTTCTTGTAAGAAATTATTTACATGATTATTATTTCCAATTTGTGCACTGTGTTGCCTTTTTGCTAAGCTCATTATTGGCACCTAATAATTTTGGTATTTTGCATTTTTGGTGTATCTTAGGCTGTTTCGTTGACGAAACTCTAAAAATATGAGTTGCGCGACTCCTAGGCGAGACTTGATAGACTGAGAGGTCACGGGATTTTTGGTAACGATCGAGGAAAAGGTTAGACTCGTTTTTATGGGTTGTAGAGTGGTCCCCTAATGTGAATGATGTCGGTACGCCTGATCTCAGTGGTTGCAACTTCGAGTGATCTAAATATACACGGTTAATTTTTAAGTATATCTAACAATGAAATAGGGATTTCAGACCACGTAAATGAACAACTTTTACTATGGGACCAACCACGAAATCGCGAAAAAAAAATCAGCCATTCCATAGAAAAGTACAACATCGACTCCACTATAATGTATGGAACAGTTGATTTTTTTTCGCGATTTGGTGGTTGGTCCCATAGTAAAAGCTGTTCATTTACGTGGTCTGAAATCCCCATTTCATTTTTAGATATACTTAAAAATTAACCGTGTATAAAAGAAGAAACTGATTGGTGACTGACATATCAACGCACAGCCCAAACCGCTAGGTCTAGAGACTCCAAATTTGGTACATAGGTTCCTTATAAGGTCTAAGGGTGCAATAAGAAAAGATTTTTTCAAAACTGAAACGGGTGTCCAAAGTTTGTATGAAATTCCCTCAGTTTGAAAGCGAGGATCTTCAAATTTTGTATTTAGACTGATGATTGTATTTTTTTTTAAATTCCACTCTCTAAAGGGTGAAAAGGGGAATGAAGTTGTGTATAGAAATAATAAATATCCTTCATTTTCGAAGTGAAAATCGCTAAATTTATTATTTAAGCTTATGGATGCAAATTTAACGTAACGTACATTATTATTGTTAGTATTTCGATCCCTATGGGAATGATAATGGGGATGAAATGGGGTAAATAAACCTAACATAATTTAACCCCAAAAAGGGTGAAAATGGGATTCAAATTTTATATGGAAAAAGAATAAAAAAGACATTACAACTTTAAGCTTCGTAGGAGCACGTCTAAAAATAAATAGGCATACATATTATATTTTGTGATTTTGAAAATCAACCCCTTAGGGGGTAAATGGGGAAAAAATATCGACTGCCACAACTAATAGTGTGAAACTGCAAATCACGTACTTTACAGTAGAGCAGTTTAAAGTTTTTTTTACACAAAAAACATAAAATCGTAATTTTGAATTGTATCATTAAAGTTTCTTTACTAAATAATAGCTTATTTTTGTCTCTTTTTTGTGCCTAATAACAATTTTATTATATAGTTATAAAAATATTTTCCAAGATATTTCACATTCGATAATATTCCATGCTTTTAAAATCAGGAATTTTATCGAATATGGCTGATTCAATAGTATTCAATGCTTTTGAAATCTGGAATTGTATCGAAAGTGGCAGATTCGATAATATTCTATGATAATTTATTAAGAAATAGCTATATATTTGCACTGAAATTTCTCTATGAGGATTCCCGTGCATGCGTCAGGATTGACGGCGTATACACTGACTGGTTTGGCATCTCTAGGGGTGTCAGACAGGGATGTGTTGCGTCACCATGGCTTTTTAATCTGTTTTCGGACAGTTGTATGAAAGGTCTGAAAGAACGTGACTGTAGAGTTATGATGAATGGGACTCAAATCAAGTGCCTCCTGTACGCTGACGACCAAGTTATACTTGCGTCTTCTGCGCAAGAGTTGCAGAAAATGATGTCTGTTATGAATGATGATTTTGTGAGAAAAGGGATGAAAGTGAATGTAACTAAGACGAAAGTGATGGTGTTTGAGAGAGATGAAGAAATGACTGACTGTACGGTAATGTTAGGTGGCGAAAAAGTGGAACAAGTCCGTGAGTTTGTATACTTGGGGAGTTTGTTAACAAGGGACGGAAAGAGAGAGAAATATATAGAAAGGCGAGTGAAAAAAGGAAATTCGGTGAATGGTGCTATACACTCGGTTATGAGGTCAGATCGTTTTGGCAAAGGCGCGAATGGCTATTCATAACGGAGTGCTGGTACCGACACTGATGTATGGAAGTGAATCTTGGTTATGGCAGAAGAAGAATGAAAGCAGAATATATGCGGTAGAGATGCGATCGTTGAGGAAAATATGTAGAGTAAAATTGAGTGATAGAGTGAGCAATGATGTGATTCGTAAAAGGTGTGGTCTGAAAGATGATATAGTGACAAGAATTGAGAAAGGAATGCTTCGGTGGTTTGGTCACTTAGAGAGGATGAATGAAGGGCGAATCACGAAAGAGATATATTGTGCGAATTTAGAAGAAACGATTGCGCAAGGGCGTCCCAGAAAAACCTACGTGGACTAATTAGAGGTTATTATAAAAAAGCTTGGTGTACGCAGTGACAAAAACCGCAGGGCATGTATGAAAAGACTGATGGATGTGAATGAAGCGAAAGAAGTGTGCAATGATCGTAGCAGGTGGCGATCCATAGTCTCTGCATACCCCCATGGGAAACAGGCGTGAGTATATGTATGTATGTATACTAATCTTGTCATCATCAGTTTGTAAAATAGGAAAAAATTCGTAATAAATATTGTTTTAACTCACTCCTCCACTGTAAAGTCGTTGTAGACTTGTAGTATATCGACTCTAAATGAAAGAAAATATATATTTTATATCATGTTACTTTTGTTAAGTAACATGATATAAAATATATTTAAAGCAAAAGAACAATGAAAACAACTTTTTAATTAAATTATTATTTAAAAAAATAAAAATAAAAAAGGTTACTGATATAATATTCTAGTTCCAATCATTCTCACTAGTTCCATTGGATACAGTTCCATGGTACTACTGATACTTTTTGTTCTGTAGTTCCATATATTCATTCTCACTAGTTCCATTGCCAATGGAACTAGTGAGAATAATCAGTATCAGTAGTTCCATGGAACAATATCCACTGGAACTAGTGAGCAGTAAGAGATTGCTCCGCGTAGCCCTTTGATGCAACCTCGCGTACCCTTTAAGGTACGCGTACCACTGATTGGGAAACACTGCTTGAGACAATCGGTACAGGCGTGTTAATACTAGGGCTAACTCAGAGGCGCAAGTCCTGAGAACTATGGCTGGTATACTATCCAGACTACTGGCTTTATTCACGTCCAGAGGCCGTATTACAAGCTCTTAAATCCTGCCAGGTTTATAAATTGCTGTAGTGACATCTCTTTCTCGGTGTATAGCAAATAAAAGAGATAGATTGATAGCCAGTCAGAAAACTGACTGGAAATAAGAGGTCATAATACAGCCCCAGATCAAGCAATGCTTTTTTTAAATTCGGTCTCTCTGATGTGGATTTCTGACATTAAAATCCCACAACTTGGTAAGACCGATGGTACAACATTACCAGGATCTAAAGAATCTAAACGAGAACACTCGAAAAATAAATTGGCAAAACGGTATGTGCCAAAGATCCTCCTGGTTCCCGCAGAGGAGGCATTGAGGGACGGCAGAAGTTGACTTCCACAGATTATACCAGAATTTTTCAAGAAGCAAGTTTTCCCTATGCAGGACTTGGCGGCTTTGTTAAAGGCTTTCCTCTTTTCACGTGTATTTCTAGCTTTACAGGATCGAGCATCAACCCAAGCAAGATTTAACTCATATTTCGACGCTACTGCATCTCTATATTTAGCATAATACCAAGAGTGAACTTTGTAAGAGACCCTGACAAAGCAGAACGGTCACAGCATTCGTGAAGCAGAAGGAAACATAACTTTACCTAAAAAAAATTTTTTTTCTGCTTAAAAAACTAGTATAAAATCGATACACAGGAGCATTAGCCTTTAGCCATAGGCCTTGTCCCGCTACATTTTGTTATTTTGGTTGCATTATATTCATTAGGTAAAAAAACTTATCCATAGTAATATAGTGACTGAAAGTTTTGTTGGCTTTCCTTGTGTTAAAATTGATGAGAAAGTAAAAAAGAATCACAAAACAATTAGTTCTTACTTAAAAAATACGATTTTAAACTGTTTCAAAATCCAATATGTATTGATTGGATTGGACAATTTTAGGCGCGCGTTAATAGTCTAGGATTATTGTAAACATGTGAAATATTGACGCAGAAGTAGTTTTGAGGCGGAAAATATTAGGAATTAGCCGTAAGAGCACATTGAATGTCTCACTCCATACAAAAAAACCATAAAATATTTTTATCCAGCCAAACTTTTCGTTTTAGACACAAATATCTTAAGAAATTTCTTATATAATAAAGAGTTCTATCGATTAATATTTAAAAAAATACTATTCAAAAAAAATAGTCGTAACTTGCGCGCGTCATAGCTCTAAAACGAAACCACTGAGAGCCGGCAGACCTCATCGTTTTAGCTACGGAGAAGCCATACTTTAAATAGGTATTAATACTGACAATTTCTCTGATCGTTACTTTCTCGTAACAATGAAGCCTCTTATAAGCGCTATTACTGGAAGTGGCAACCACTGAGATCAGGCAGACCGACATCATTCACATTAGGGGACAACTTTACAACCTATAAAAACGAATCTAACCTTTTCCTCGACCGTTACCAAAAATTCCGTGACCTCTAAGACTATGATGTCGACGACGACGCGTCATCGACATCAAGTCTTGCTAGACGCAGCGCGACGAGGCGGGCGTTTACCTACTACATCGCTTCTAATACTAACACTATTTTATTTATTACTAAAACCTAAAACTACAAAACAAACAGCTAAAACTATTACTTAATTAACACTAAATAAAATTATTGAAGTGAAACCTTCTTTATCGGCGTTGTACGCTTTTTTGTTGAACTCGCGTCAGTCAGTCAGGATCACGTGACCCTGATCGAAAATTCGTAAGACGGATGTGACGGATGGAGAGTAGACAGCCGGCGTCGGAAGTATCCCCCTCTCTTTCTACGGGGCGCGGCGAAAATAGCGGCGCGTCATTTCAAGACGTAAACACTTGTGTCACCATAGCAACGCGCTTTTTAGGGTTCCGTACCCAAAGGGTGAAAACGGGACCCTATTGCTAAGACTCCGCTGTCCGTCTGTCTGTCTGTCTATCCGTCTGTCTGTCTGTCTGTTTGTCTGTCACCAGGCTGTATCTCATGAACCGTGATAGCTAGAAAGTTGAAATTTTCACAGATGATGTATATCTGTTGCCGCTATAACAACAAATACTAAACACAGAATAAAATTAACATTTAAGGGGAGCTCCCATACAACAAACGTAATTTTTTTGCCGTTTTTTGGTACAGAACCCTTCGTGCGTGAGTCCGACTCGCACTTGGCCGGTTTTTTTTAATTCAATGCCAAACTAAAACGCTAGTTTTAAGGGTTCCGTACCCAAAGGGTAAAACCGGGACCCTATTACTGAGACTCCGCTGTCCGTCTGTCTGTCTATCTGTCTATCACCAGGCTGTATCTCATGAACCGTGATAGCTAGAAAGTTGAAATTTTCACAGATGATGTATTTCTGTTGCCGCTATAACAACAAATACTAAACACAGAATAAAATTAACATTTAAGGGGAGCTCCCATACAACAAACGTAATTTTTTTGCTGTTTTTTGGTACGGAACCCTTCGTGTGCGAGTCCGACTCGCACTTGGCCGGTTTTTTTTAATTCAATGCCAAACTAAAACGCTAGTTTTTAGGGTTCCGTACCCAAAGGGTAAAACCGGGACCCTATTACTGAGACTCCGCTGTCCGTCTGTCTGTCTGTCTGTCTGTCACCAGGCTGTATCTCATGAACCGTGATAGCTAGAAAGTTGAAATTTTCACAGATGATGTATTTCTGTTGCCGCTATAACAACAAATACTAAAAACAGAATCAAATAAATATTTAAAGGGGGCTCCCATAAAACAAACGTGATTTCTTTGCCGTTTTTTGCTCGATATTAATAACGACAATAGGTAGACAGTTGAAATTTTCACAGATGATGTATTTTTGTTGCCGCTATAACAACAAATACTAAACACAGAATAAAATTAACATTTAAGGGGAGCTCCCATACAACAAACGTAATTTTTTGCCGTTTTTTGGTACAGAACCCTTCGTGCGTGAGTCCGACTCGCACTTGGCCGGTTTGTTACATTCTCTTTGGTCAAAACTCTAGATATTCTGTCAAGCTATGGATAAGCCTTTTGTACAATACTGTTCTGTATTTGTAAATTTAAATGCAGAGTAAATTCGTAAGACGGCAATTCGTGCAAAATTATTCTCTAACCATTCCAAAATATCAAAAATGCACAACGTTAATATTCAAGTTTTCACTTCTGCCAGCACTCCCGGAGTGCAACCCGATTTTCTTTTATTTACTTAAAACAAACAAAGTTTACAAAACTTTCCAAAATCCAAAAGAAAAAGACGAGACCGACTTGACCAACAAGTTTCGATATGAAATATGAAATGAAAAGTACGGCCCCATCCATTCTCGATACCACCCGATGCAAGCCCCGGGCGTTCACCCCGCGCGCCCGCGCGCCCGCCCGCTCCATATCTCTGTGAATGCCGAATAGTAGCAAATATTTTTCTAAGTGTATTGCTCTTTACATTTTTCAGGCGCTAAAAAACCTGTTTATTTTGATTTTAATAGTGATCCATAACATTTGCATTCTTTTTTTTTTGATAAGTCTTTAATTCATCTTATGTTCGAATTGTATTTTGAAAAAAATATGCTAGTTGCCGCTGAAAATTTCGAGTATTACGCGACGAAAAAACTTTTTAGAAAAACATGTTTTCTTCTCTAACTAAGCTTTTACTTGAAATTATTTTAGCTAAGTCTTTAATTCAGGATATGTCAAATACAACAATATTTTTTTCTACCTTTCAAAATGAGTGGATTCTTCTAACTATGCGACAAAACTTTATATGTTTTCATTGACGCTCCGTTTTGCAGGTCCTTAAGATAGGTACTCAGAAGCAGACCCATTCCCACTGGCAGCACCCGTTCACGAGCATGACGCATGAACCAGCCATCGTTTCGCTCAACCATATTTGAGGGAACGTAACGACCCGCCTCACACGACACCACCGCAGAAATGTTTAAAGTGAGCATGACATAAGACGTACCTAGTTACGAGTATAAGTACTATGCAAAATGTAAAAAAAAATCGGTTGGCACTCCGGGAGTGCCGGCAGAAATGAAAACTTGAATATTAACGTTGTGCATTTTTGATATTTTGAAATTAGCGGCAAAGGATTAAAATTATTTCTTTCCTGTTACTATACAGTCACACAATTCAATCAGTTTGTAATTAGAGAAAAAATCTAAAGATTTCGCGCCAGTGACCTTTTTAATTTCTACATGCACGCATTCTACGATTTAAACTTATAGTCACAGAGTATAAATAAGTCTATGATTTCACCGAAGAGATCGCTGCTATTAGTTCCATTTTCAAAATTAGCGCGTTGCTGGTGACACAAGTGTTTACGTCTTAAAATGACGCGCCGCCATTTTCAACGCGCCCCGTAGAAAGAGATTACACTTGAAAGTAGGGGATACTTCCGCCGCCAGCTGTCTACTTTCCATCCGTCACATCCGTCTTACGCATTTTCTATCAGCCACGTGATTCTTACTGATGAGAGTTTAGCATTTTTCCCCATTACAAAAAGGGTACAACGCCGCTAAAGAAGTTTTCACTTCAAAAAAAAAACAGTAAAATAACTAAAACATGAAACAAACTTGACTTCATACATAATTTAATTTTAGTATAAATTGCGGCTGATTAATTGAACATTGCTGATTTCTTGTTTTTTTATAAAACACTTTTTTCAATTTACCTACATAAAATTAAAATTTTATATTTTAAAAATGCCATGCTGCCGTGTCTCCAACTTTCTATGGTCCGTGAATTTTGGCCAAGCATTGTGTAGGTGACACATTTGTTTTCAAAAATTTTAATAGATGTCGGTAATAAATTACATCTTAGTTTTTCAAATTTTTTAATAGATGTTGCTAATAAATGACTCGCGATGTAATGTAGAGGGTGGCAGGGTGAGGGGAGTCAAATCATTAGCTGTCACTTCACCAAGAGCCGCCTTAAGTACTACTTATGAAAGTGACAAAACTATGATTCGATTACTTAACTAGCTGAATTAAATTTCTATTAAGTGTAAACGTCAAAACATTTAGTTTAATACTTATACCTAGATAATTCATTAAAAACTTCATATTTGTCATCATTCTTATCTGAACACGAAATAAAATCGATATCCCCACAGGAAGCGATTTATAAAAGTTTGATCATTCGATCGTGTCGCTTGCTTTCTTAACTTTGGTCAAGGCTCGATTATTAAATAATAACAAAAAAATTGAAAGTTATGAGATGTTCGCTGTAGATTGAATAAGACATTTCACTTTTCTTGTTGGATCACATAGATTGGATGAGATATTTCACTTGTTTATTAAACAGGTATTCAAATTATTTTATTGAAATCGAAATTTTATTATTGATTTTAGATATTACAATATTGTATATTTTGTTAATAATACTTATGTAGTTACTTCAAATAATTTAGATCGTAAAATTTAAGATAATAAAGTTACAAGTGTCGTGTGGTGCATTGTTGAAACAGATTTTTCGTATTGCAATAATAGCCGAGTAAATGCATATCACAAAACATGCACTGAACCGGGACCGGGACTTTAGCAATCCTTATCACAACAAGATCGTTAGTCACAAAATTAAATCACAACAGTGCCAACTTTGTAAGTTGTTAAATACCTAAATACCCCAGTAATAATATTTGAAGTCTCAATGAATACAAGATCGTCGACACGTAATATATCTATCTATTCTGTGCTACCACAACATCCAAGCTTTATTGTAAAAACATATTTGTTGAATCGAACATATTTATGGTTTTTACCATTTTTCTGTGCCATTGTATGAAGATAAGTGTAACGTATCGGTAATATCTGTGATATATCGGAGTTTGATAGTTTCCCCGAGTCATTCTGACTCATTAATGCCTAATAATTCTTACTTTACGGATTTTCTCAGGGCCGGTTCATTTATTCCCGTATTTTATAATACATATGAATACAAAATATTACGCCAGATGTTAATTTAAAACTTTTTCCAGCTCGTCTGATCCCGTTATACGGGGTCAGCTTTCCATACAGTTAATTTTGTTCTTGTTAATCTTATAGGTATTAGTACTTACCTAATATTTAAAATGGCAATATGTCTTATATCTTCTTAAAATTTCGTGGTATCAATAAATGAAGAACTGATGTAATTTTTTTGATATACAATACAGGCAGGGCAGGATATGTGAGAATGTCTAATTCTATATCTGTTGCTACATATAGAATTAGTTTTTTTTCATTCCTAAGTACACCGTAAATTTTTAAATATGTATATTAAAAATTAAATAGGGATATCAGACATCTTTACTGAATATGTATGTATGTGCAGTTAAAAAATCTACAGTCTGAAAATATAGAAAAAAAACTCACAAAGATAGCAAGACGCCTGCGTAGACGCATTCATTCTTTTCATGATTTACGCAAACAAGACAGTCTCTTTTTATTACGCGCGTGCAAGTCTATGAATGGGCTTTAAGTCTCGAATTTCAGTAAAATTTTGAGACCTAAACAAATCTTGACTAATGATGAAATATTAAAACTTTTAACTACGTAACAGTACTAGGCACGTATCTTGAATTTTTTTCGACGGAGTGGGGATAAGTTCGCGCATGTGCTCTTGTGAGCGACCAATAGCGCGCGCTCCTCTCCCGCCGCCCGCGCTCCTCACCGCTACGCATACCCAAAATACGCGTTTCGCGCAATCCCCACCCGATTTCAAGTTACATGCCTCGTACTGTACTAGTTTTTTAAAGGCAAGAGAGGTGCCCTTAACCGTTATTACCTACAAAATAATCGTTTACTATATATATACTGAATTTTTAAGCTATACAACGTGTTACAAAAATACCCCTAATGCCGAATATGGTAAATAGGGACCATCAAACTGAACAACTTTTACTATGGGACTGGGAGCAACTCCGAAATCGCGAAAAAACTCTGCTGTTTCATACAAAAATTAATAACAAAAATATCAAAATGTATGAAACAGCAGTTTTTTTTGCTGGTTTCAGAGTTGGTCCCATAATAAAATATGTTCAGTTTAATGGTCCCTATCGGTAGATAGGGATGTGTTAAACTAAATTGTATAGTGACAAAAACGTAAATTAATCTGTAGGATCAAAATATTGTTGGTAAAGCATTGGTTCCCGTTCCCGCCTAGCTCCTAATTTAACATCAATTTGATGTAACAATCACTTGCGTAATACAGTTTAGAAAGAAGGCTTATTAAATTCGCGGCGTTGCAACACAAGGCTTGTCCGGGATAAGTTTGAACCCAGGCAGGACCCTCTCACACTTTAGAATGTGAATAAGAGTGATCATGATCAGAGTTTAATTTCTTTTTAAATCTGCGTCGGTGGGAATTAATTTTGATATATTATAGCGAAAGGATGGGCGTGGGTTCGATTCCCACCTGAGTGATAGTGATAGAGACGAGTTGTTTTTGTATAGTAACAAAATACTTTGTAATATCTTTACATTATCTAGGTACTGGCACTATTATACATATACTCTGTGGTACGGTTTTGGATGTAAAAGGTTGAATGTGCTAACCTACTAATGCTTAAAATTATTAAAAAAGGGCTCGTCCGGGATTTGAACCCGGGACCACTCGCACCCAAAGCGAGTATCATACCCCTAGACCAACGAGCCGCTTATGATGGATATTAAATTTTTATTTCAATTGAAATCATTATTTGTTTTACCGGTTGTATTGATGCACCTGTTCAAACGAAGATAAAATATATAATCTAAACATTTTAATACAAAAGCCATTATCACAAAATAAATATAATTCTGGCGTACATTATTGTAATTAATTACTAAGTACTTATAATGATTTTTTTAGTTTCTGTTATTTACTACAACATTTTTAGGGTTCCGTACCCAAAGGGTAAAACGGAACCCTATTACTAAGACTCCGCTGTCCGTCTGTCTGTCTGTCTGTCACCAGGCTGTATCTCATGAACCGTGATAGCTAGAAAGTTGAAATTTTCACAGATGATGTATTTCTGTTGCCGCTATAACAACATAAACTAAAAACAGAATAAAATTAATATTTAAGGGGGGCTCCCATACAACAAACGTTATTTTTTTGACGTTTTTTGGTACGGAACCCTTCGCGAGTCCGACTCGCACTTGGCCGTTTTTTTTGTATATACGAAAGCCGAAACACGGGTCACATATTTTCATTTTCAGAATCAGTATAAAATATGAGAAGTTACAAACTTTTTGTGTAGTCGCGCGAGACATTTTATTAGGGCGTGCGTTAATTATGGTTTTGTAAATATTATTTAGTCAAATATAACATGATTAAAAAAAAAATTGCAAACGATTCTATAACTGATTCTGAACAAACATTTTCAGGTTTCGTATATACTAAAAATAACCTTGTAAAGAAGTACCTAATAAGAAACATTTTGCAATCTAAACTTTTTTGGAAGAGTCAATAGTCTTGTTAGTATTTTTCAGTGCCGTCTGTTGCCTGTAATAGTTAATTATTTCATAGGATAGGTTTTAACAGATGTGTTTAGATCTGAGTACGTTAATAGTACATTATGATATAAGTGCGGTACGTTGAAAATTACAGCCGAGGCGACATTGCTAGCCCGAGCCGTAGGCGAGGGCTACAAGAAAGCAGAGGCTGTAATTATCAAAGCGCACGTATGTCATACGACGTTTTATAACATATTTGCGAGGAAATAAATAAAACTCGGACTTTGCACCTTTGCTTGTTTTCCATATGTTTAAATTTTGATACGCTTGTAAGTATCCTATCGGTCAATTTTTCGGGCAAGAGGCTTAGAGTAGCCTTTTTCGCTGCCTCTGAGACTTCTGGCGGTGTTGAATTAATAAATTCATCAGTACTTGACGACATTTTTAAATAAAACCAATACAGCAAAAAAATAATTAAATTTGCAATGCGCGCGCATCAGCGCTTTTTTTTAAGGCAAAGGCATAAAAACAGCCAGTATTACTAATAAAGTAAATTAATATTTTTGTGTTTTTGTTACAGATAAATGGTTGTAATTTATTGTCAACATTAATTAAATTGAATAATTAAATGTTTATTTATTATATTTTATCTCCCAAAGTTAATTTTATCCATATAATGTTGACCTCTTTTCTGACATAAAAACTCTTTGCTAAGATTTAAGAAAGTACCGTTCGTTTTAGACGAAGTATCTTGATAAACCGTGCGGTAATGTAAAGTAAAACGCACGGTTTATCAAGGAAACCGTGCGTTTTACTTTACATTACCGCACAAGTTCGTAATGAGATACAATACGATATTGAAATTGGTGTAATAAGAGATCCTTTACGAGCAAATCTATATATATAAAAGGGAAAATCACTCACTGACTCATCACGAAATCTCAGAAACTACAAGTGCTAGGAGTCTCAAATTTTGCATAAGGTTTCCTTTTAGGGTGTAGGTGCTCACTAAGACGGGATTTTGCGAAATTCAATCCCTAAGGGGGTGAAACAGGGTGGCAAAGTTTGTATGGGAGAATGCGATTCCTTGGCCCGATTGACTTGCAATTTGGCATAGACATTTTATCACAAAATTAATTGAACACGTGTTTCGCATTTTTTTGAAATGTATCCCCTAACAGGGTTGAAAAAGGGTAGAAAGCTATTTTTAGGGTGATTGATTTCGATATCGGAATCAAAACTTCTTAGTGCATTTGAATGATTAAGAAAAATAAATGTCAGTTGTCAGGTTGTCACCTCCCCTGAGACTGTAATTATGTCACGCACGAGCTGACATTTCATGTTGTATATGATTTTCACTATTTTACGAAATATTAGTCTACTTATAAAATGTGGAAAAATCTGGCAAATATCAGATATCTAACGGGACAAGGAATGTGGTGTAAAGTGTTGAAATTGAGAGCCGGATAATAATGCACAACATTAGTTGCACACGACATAATTTGCAATGTCACGTTATTTTAGCCGGGAACCTTTTCAGTCATAAGCAGAAATTCAACAAATATTTATTATAAGAAGATTATAAGCGTACCAAAGTTTCATCATAATCGGATGTGAATGGTTTAGGAGTGCATAGGAAACAAAATAATAAACATACATAGATTTTTATTTAAAAAGAAGATACCTACCAAACTATTAAGTATGAGTATTAAATGTTACATAATATTATTATACTTATGTTGTTATATTACTGCTAAGAAATTTTATTAAGTACCTACCTACCTACCTAATACAAAATCGTGAACAGTAGGGCGTCTCGGTTCTGTAACCAAACTCGAACCCCACTTCGAATCTCACTTCACTGCACGGGACGGGAACTTTAAATCATAAATAAGATAATGATAAGATTTTTTTTTCATCACAAAATATTTTAGATAGCTACCTAAAATTTTTGTAATCGGTAAAATTGCTCATAAGTTAGCTAATTTCTAATAACTAATTCACGCGAAGTGAAGTGAAGTGTAGTGAGATGCGCGTTTGATTACAGAATCAACAGATTGCGCAGGTAAAACCGCGGGGTGCAGCTATTACCTATATATCACAAAATTGTAAGAATGTGAAAGTTTTGATGTTTGGATGTTGTTCATTTTGTTACTCAATCACGTCTGAACGGGTGAACAGATTTAGACGAAATTTGGCACAGGGATAGATTTTAGTCTGGAATACTTAACACAGGCATCATTGGTTTCCAAGGGAAGACTTACAACGATTACCGACTCCCACGCGGGCGGAGCCACGGGCAAAAGCTAAACATAGTATAAAACAAAGTCGCTTCCCGCCGTCTGTACGCTTCTCTTATACTATACATAAAAATCGCAATAAAATCGATCTTTAAGTTTGGGAGCTAGGTTGCCTCAGAGTCCTCAGACAGACACACACACACTTCAATTATATTTTAACACCCCTTGCGTACGTCGTATATATGTAGATATCCTGTAGTATAATCAAATAACTTCACACTGACACCACATTAGCACAGTTTTACATTAGTAACTACATTGCACTGCACCCGTGCGAAGCCGGGGCGGGCCGCTAGTATGTTATAAAATAAATAACACCTGTTTACAAGAACAATTGTTTTGATGCTATATACTTAGCAATTTGTTACTATTGAGTACGTCTTACAGGCATACAATTTGCTCTATTGAAGATCCAAACTCCCACGATACCTTTCTCCATGTCACACTGGCAAAGTTCCAAAGCGATTTAATCTAAAATGTTGTTACCTTATGATCCAAGTGGTAAAGTTTAAATTTCAGGAAAAACCTATTTGGTGGAGTGCATCTGTAGTTTGGCGATGTATTAAAACGGGTTGCGGTGTTTTCGAATCAAAGTCGATACGTTATAGAGACCACAAGTTTACGATCCACTGTGCGAATTGGTTGGCGGAACCTCAAACACATAGTTCTGCATAAACCCCATCTGAGATTATGGTTTCCGAGTACGGCCCCGGGTACAACATTAGTAGTTTAACGTGACAATGACATGTATTTCATATAACTACGGTACGTTTGACAACAAATTGA
This sequence comes from Agriphila geniculea, assembly GCA_943789525.1. Lineage (NCBI taxonomy): Eukaryota > Metazoa > Arthropoda > Insecta > Lepidoptera > Crambidae > Agriphila > Agriphila geniculea. Next base: position 8,602,235 of record OX038881.1, read on the forward strand.
AAAGACAAGACCTTTGTTCTTTAATTATTTTTACAGTTGGCGATGGCGGCGGTTCGATCTCCTAGTATTATTTCTTATGCGCGGCGAAAGAATTTCCAATTTACCAGACTGACATTAGGATGCGTGTATAGGGTATCGTAAACATCATAAATGATAATATCTATTGGCCAAAACATAAGTAAAGCGAATGTAAGTAATCATTATACTTAAGTAAAGTCAAAGGTAATCTTTTGCAAGAGTTATGGAAACTTTTTGTTAACGCTACGTTTTTTGGAAGAATGCAGAAAATTTAGTTCAGTTCAGTTAGCATACAGTTTAGGTATAAGATTTAGGTACTATTAGTGGTAGTAGTCGTTGTGCACAATTAATATTTATTATTACGTCATCAAAATACCAGATTTTAGTATTTCTCTTTTTCCGAAATTCATATTCGTAAGTTGGCGTTTTCAATACAATCAAGTGCAAACTAACAAATATAATAATCTTTTGTAATATTTTATAGGAAATTTAAACTAAAATTGCAGGTGGCTCGTTGGTCTAGGGGTATGATACTCGCTTTGGGTGTGAGTGGTCCCGGGTTCAAATCCCGGACGAGCCCTTCTTTTAGGAAATTTTAGTAGCTTAATTAGCTTCATATTCTAGAGGTATTTCCATCTAAGTATGGATTATGAAATGATGCTTGAGATAAAGAAGCAATCTGAATAGTGCCAGGTGTATGCAAAAAAAAAACGCAAATCGATCTGCAAAGCCGTTTGGTACACGTATAGTTGAGGTAAAATCATTATTTTGGACCCGCAAGTCTTAAAAATTCTTCCCTTAGGAGAGGAGAAATGGTGTCTTTCTTGAATGGAAAAAAAAGAATTCTTAAACCTATCGTATGTGGTATCGAATGAAAGGGCTTGCTGAGCCGGTTCTAAAAATATATCACAACACATCATTACTTTTCAGCCACTTGTTTAAAACTCCTCTCCGAAGGAAAGATTTTTTAAGAACTTTGGGTCCAAAATAATGTTCTGACCTCAAGTATACGTGTACCAAACAGCTGTGCTGTACATCAGTTTGTAGTTTTCCATTGATTTTGAGCTCGTACGCCATTATAAGGACTTAGCTGTTGAAAGTGTAATCGACGTATAGAATCGTTATTAAGTAAAAATATGTTATATTTAAATTAGTACTTATATCTATTCTGTGATTTAAATGCAAGCTCGTTAATAATATTAAATAATATTTATTTTCAACTAGTAACTTACAAGCTGAAAATGGTACTAGTGTTTGCACAAGTGAAAAATTATCGTAGAAAATGTAGATATTAAAAAAATACGAATGTATTTATATGTGGCTCGTTGGTCTAGGGGTATGATACTCGCTTTGGGTGTGAGTGGTCCCGGGTTCAAATCCCGGACGAGCCCTTCTTTTTGAGATTTGAATTACTTTATTAGCTCTATTCAAAGCTCTCATTTATATTGTACGGTAAGCCGTACTAAATTAAAAAAAAAAAATACATAAAACCGACTTAAATGTTTGGGTTGGGTTATCACTCGTCAGTTTCCCAACTAGCCTGTTTCTCTAACTGGTCAGTTTATCTCATTCGTCAGCGCAAAATTCGTCAATAGGTCAGTTTCCTTTTTTGTCAGTTTCTATATCTCGTAATTTTATTAACCTGTCAATTTATGCAATTCGTCAGTCCAGTACAGTCATGTTAATAAAGTTAAGATAGACAAGCGTGGATTCTAGGTATGTGAATAAAGAATCTGCTACTCCTATTACAGCATTCGTCGATTCGCCGCCTACCCTCTATATTTGCTGTCGTTACATCACATTTGGATGAAAGCCATTGCAGTTCTGTGATGCCTTTGCATCTGCACTTAGTAAGTACTCCTTCATATAAATTCACCCCTAAATTCACCAACATAAGGTTGGAAAATTTCATGAAAACGTGTGGTTTTTGTAGAGAAGTATATGTATAAAGCCTATGAGTTCCATGAACTTTGTCGAAGGCTGTTAAATGAGGCCCGGTGACAATGCCTTCACATATTAACGACTGTTAGATTTTACTGCGAATACTTTGCAAGTATTATATTAAAACAAAAGGCTTGAATAACTTCTTTGGAACTTTTACTACAGGTTTTAAAGGGGCTTTCTTTTGTGTGTCATTTTACATTTCATTCCAATTCCAATAAGACTTTACGAGTATACCCCATAATTTAGAAATTCTTTTATATTTGTTACCTTTTTTTTCTTGAGTATTTTTAGTTCTTTCTTAGCTTTATTATTCACCCCAATTCACACAGCTAATTACTGAGCTTAACATTCATATGTGTAAGGAACATTCTCATATTTTCATCTCGTGTTTTAAATACTCGCGCAAATCTTTCGCATATTAAACATTAATCCGAGATTAGCAGTAATGCTCGGCTGCAGTAGAACCCGGCGCGGAGAAAAGATGGCAATTTTGGCAGCGGCCCGAAAACGCCGACGACGGAACCCCAAATTGCTCGCGGAGACGGTCCTGCCAGCATAACTCATATGCTGTTTGCGCGTATACTGATCTTGCTGTAGTCACTTTACAGTTTAATGAAAATTTGCATTTGCATTTTTTTTCCACCTAAATAAATATTATTTCGAGACAAAAGTGTTACAAGATTAACCTTTTTCAGATTTTATGATTTATTATCTGTAGATGAAATGAAAATAGTTTTCTGATGGTTGAGAGAAGGTTGAAAGATTATTCCAATCCAAAACCACAGAATACATAACATTTAGTTAGGTAGTTGGGTGAATCTAGCTGTTTCTTACTTCCTGGGTCATTACGGTCACTCGATTTTTTTTTAAAAATCCAACGCATCACAAGGCATAAATCAAAAATTTGCCATCATTTACATTAGAGTACAACAATAAATTGTATTAATTTGCAGCATAAATGACGCAGGAAGTAAGAAACAGTGAGATTCACCCAGGTACTGAATTCAGTAATTGTAAATAGTAAATAAACTTTCCTGGGTAAAATTATGCAATATCGCAATCACTTGGTTTTTAAAGCCTTTGGAAAATATTAACGATAAGTAGGAAGGAGAGAGGTTTCTGTAAGTAATAAATTGTTTATAGTAAAGCAAACATAATTATTATTATAGTGTGTTGTTGTAATGGTATTATATTTATACAGCTGTTTAGCTGTAATTTTTTATCCTTTATAAATTATGTTTCAAGCGGCTCGTTGGTCTAGGGGTATGATACTCGCTTTGGGTGTGAGTGGTCCCGGGTTCAAATCCCGGACAAGCCCAGCTTTTTACGGATTCTGGGGCAGTTAATTAGCCGCAAAAGAAACAAAATCCGGTTATTATACAACGTGTTACAAAAATACCCCTAATGCCGAATATGATAGATAAGGACCATCAAATTGAACAACTTTTACTATGGGACCAACTCTGAAATCGCGAAAAAAAAACTGCTGTTTCGTACAAAAATTAATAAATAAAATATTAAAATGTATAATACAGCAGATTTTTTTTACCGTGATTTCAGAGTTGGTCCCATAGTAAAAGTTGGTCAGTTTGATGGTCAATATCTTCCAAATTCGGCTCGGCATTAGGTGTATTTTTGTAACACGTTGTACTTGCCTTAACTTTTGGAAAAAAAATAGGAAATCAAGATTCAGTAATTTTGAGAAAACTCAGATTTGTCGTATTTCCATAACGCTGCCATTCGTGCAGTACAGTGCAGTTGTAATTGTCGTACAGTAAGTTATTCGCGGGTTTTATTGCCCATATCAAGTCTGCTGTCGTCGTGTGTAGACGTCAATTTTTGCAACCATTTCGTGGTCTTAGTCACCAAAAGATGGCTTCTTAGTACCTACACATAATTGTTTTATAATGTACACTAGGTAGTACACTATTGCATTAAAAGAAGTTTTTTAATACCTGTATCTTTACCTATGTCTGTATCTGTACCTTGCTAATTTATTATATTGTTATCATGTTTTACTCGTAGAATCAGTTCTCGTGGGAAATTATAGATGAACCCTATTCTGTAAAAACAGTGCTAAATATGTCATATTAATTTAAAACGTGAATTAATTAATTGGGTGACTGGAAATAATTAAAGGCGACAGTTAATGGGATACTTAAGTACTAAATCCGGCAGCGGTTTATTTTCGGGTGACAAAATAACTAAATGGGCGACGAACTGTGGATTTCAAATAATACGTAAAACGGGCGACTACATGTGGGAGATAAATAATTTAAGTTAGCAGTGAAAATTTTAAATGAGTGACAAAAATACCGAGTGGGCAACTATTGTACCAATTAAGTAACTATATAACTGATTTAAACTGCCCAACATGGTCACCTCGACTAAGATAATAGTCACCTTTTTTAAATATAATATATGCCAAATTTTAAATGTTGTGTGCCCTAAGATTGTCCCCAAATAGTAATTTTGTCGCTCGTTTTGAGTAACTAATTAGTCGATTTGTATTTTAAAGTCACCATTTTCAACATTTGTAGCCGCCCTCAGTTCGTCGCCCATTTAGTATTTCAGTACGATATATTCAGTATTTTTGATACCCAAAATAGGAATTTAATGTTACCCATTTAAAACTCATTAAGAAATCACCTTCCGTAAGATTAAAATATTCGGGCTTAAAAAATCAATAAAAACAGGGCTCGTCCGGGATTTGAACCCGGGACCACTCACACCCAAAGCGAGTATCATACCCCTAGACCAACGAGCCACTTGAAACATAATTTATAAAGGATAAAGAAGTTATTAAACTTCGATAAATTTAAAAGTAAATAGTTAATTTCAACCAGCTGTTTAAATAACAGTTGAATTAAAACATCTACCATCATGAAATTATTTTCTTAGGGGATAATTAATTACCTACTTAAAACTATTTAAGGCTGTATATCGGCATTTCAAAAAATTACCGTTTTTCCAATGAAGTTATCTAAAGAATGTAAGCATTACTATTGATGTAAACTTTAGTTTTAGGAAGCAAAATTCTAAAAAGAGTGCCGTATAGAGAGAAAAACGTTTTTTAAAACGAAGACAATCTGTTCAAGTGGAATTTCAAATTTGCTTGTCAGAGGTATTTTTCACAAACGTTTCAGCTGTAACAAATAAGAAAACGACTCATATTTATTTTTTCACTTATTGTTTGCATTGTCAAGGAGTTGCCTATAGAGAGAAAATTTAAAAAAATATTTTTTACCATCGCCACTCGAAAAAGTGCGTTTAATTCAACGATAAGAATGAATAAAACGCTGTTTTATTCACCGAGTGAATAAAAATATTTTGAATTTGGAACAAGCGGGCATCGTATGAATTATGTACAAAAAAAAATAAAACGTTCTGAAAGTATGGAGCCATTCCATAGATAAAGCCTCCCGCCAATTTTATTTAGAATATTTTTAGTGTCTTATCTTTGGGTTATTTTCTAAAAAATATCCCGCCAAATTAATTAGGTTCTTTATAGTGTCTTACCTTTGGTTTCTTTTCTATAATAATAATATATGGATATTAGGGTGGGTACTCACTTAGGTTCGCGAACCTCCGCGCTCCGCGAACCTAGAACAGTGATCCATAGCAAAAACAAATATTTTTACTTTGGCTACAGTGTGTGACTGTGCGAACCAGCTTCGCATACGAGTTCCCTCACGTACGTACACACCTCGGCGCCCTGTTCCAGCAGAGGATAAACGATATTTTCGGTGCAGGTTCGCGGAGCGCGGAGGTTCGCGAACCTAAGTGGGTACCCACCCTCAGATGTTCAGTCATGCATTTGTATCCGTACATTCCATCTGCCTGGTACGATCTTTAGACTGTTAAAATTCAAAGTCCAAACTGATGAAATGGAGTGATTCCAGACCGATCATGTAATTTCCCTCTTAGCGTGGTTGTTTTATATCATCCGAAAACTTCTAGTTTCACTATTTTCTAATGTTCAAATATTTCTGATTACCTATCTAAATAATAAAAATGTAATACATAATTATAAATACTATAGGTATACTGCTATTTGTTTTCTCGCAGTCAATGGTAAAAAGTAGAGTACACAACTCGTGAAAAAAAAATTTCATCTCGGTCCTTTGTATCCCTCGCTTCGCTCAGGATTCTACTTTTGAATCCCTCGCTACGCTCGGGATTCAACTCTAGAATCCTTCGCTGCTCTCGGGATCCAACTTAGTCCCTCGAACTAAATTCCCTCTTTTTTCACTTGTTGTATAATCTACTATTAATCACAGAGAAACAAAATATTAAAAAATGCTCAAAATGGTACACTTTGACATTCGATTTAACTGGTATTTACAGAATCTAAAGTAATTTTATATTTTTCTTAGGAATAATGAGGTTTTTGTCTAATGTATTGCGTATTTTGTGTATACTTGTATCTATTTAATAATTTAATAGGAATTTTCAAAGTTCGCCCTCATAATGGCTCGCGCAGAGTTGTTTTGATCATTTGTATTGAAAATTTAAAAATGGAACGTGATGCGCGTCTACTTACAGCCTTAACATAATATCAATACTAGTGATGTTCATTTTAGCCTCGTCAAAATTAAATGCATCGGACAAGTAGGTCATTCATATTAACTTCCTTACTACCGAGAGTGATAAAACTGTAAAACCAGGTCTAACTATGTACTTACCAATTCGTACAATGGGCACGCGCAGTACATCGTCGCTTATGAAAAGCTCATATTTGCATTACAGCGGTCATTCGTCGGTTATTTACGGTTGGGCAATAAAATTGAGCGTATGCAAATGACACGCTGCGATTCTCCACAGATTCATCTTGTAAGTTCCCGGAGGGTACGAGTGTGAAGGCTTTGGGGGGCTAAAACGGCGTTTTGTGAGGATTCAGAATAACTTTGTTGATGAGGAATTAACCTCTTATTGACCGAGCGAGCACGAAGTGCGAGCGAAGCGTCTCTGCTTCAGCTTGGGCAAAAATTCTTTCGTATGTCCAGCTGTCTGTTCCAGCTTACAGGTCGCATTTCTCAACCGATTCTTGTGAAATTTTGTAAACAGGTTCGAAAATAATATAGATTTTTTTTGTCGAGCCAGTTTTTTGAAATTTTTCAAAACGGCGGAGATATGTTAAAAAAACCGATTTCAGTCCGTTTTCCAGCTCTGCCTGTTTTCCTATACAGGTCGCATTTTTCAACCGATTCTAGTAAAATTTTGTAAGCAGGTTTAAAAATAATGTAGATTTTTTTTGTCAAACCAGTTTTTTGAAATTTTTTAAAATAGCGGAGATATGTTAAAAAAAACCTATTTAAGTCCGGTTTTCCAGCGCTGTATGTTCTCCTCTACAGGTTGCATTTCTCAACCGATTCTCGTGAAATTTTGTGAGCAGGTTTGAAAATAATATAGATTTTTTTTGTAACGCCAGTTTTTTGAAATTTTACAAAATGACGGAGAAATATTAAAAATACCTACATATTTCAGTCCGGCTTTCCAGTGCTGTCTGTTTTCCTCTACAGGTCGCAGTTCTCAACCGATTCTCGTGAAATTTTGTAAGCAGGTTTGAAAATTGTATAGATTTTTTTGTCAAGCCAGTTTTTAGTTTTTTTTTAATGGTGAGGATAATGTAAAAAAATCATATTTCAGTCCAGATTTCCGGCGCTGTCTGTTCTCCTCTACAGGTTGCATTTCTCAACCGATCCCGGTGAAATTTTGTGAGGAGTTCGATAATTATATATAACTGTTTAGTCAAGCCAATTTTTCCAAATTTAAAAAAAAAATATTCTTCCATTTTGAAAAATTATCAAAATTAGAAGCACCATCTAGCTGCGCATACTCACGTACCTACTGTGTGTTTTGAAAACTTCATGGCGACATTTTATTTTATTTATCGCGAGGTCTAAAGCTCACGGAACCACTCGTTTATTAAGGTAAGGGTCTTTTTCACGGGTTTCGGGTAGCACAATCTTCGAGCTTAAATTAAAATTGGAACATTATTTCCATGAAATTATTTGAGGAACTTAACCGAAACCTAAATCTCAAATATTATATTTATGGGTGTATTGTAAATTGTATTTCTAGTTCGCTTATATATTCGTTTAAGTATTTTTTATGTTAATAGCTTAATATATAGTTTGAATCTTAATTCAGATAGCAAATTGAATAAGAATGCTAAGTAATATGGTTGTTAAATAGTTCATTACTTAGTTTATTTATGGTACGTAATATATATTTTCTTCATCAACGTTTTACCTAACTGTAAAATTTGTAAAAGTCCACACTAGAACAATCCTACAGGGAGAAGTCGAAATAATTGGCATTTCTTATGATAAGCTTAGGACAAACATTTCTTAAATCAAAGTGATCAAAGTTCAAGGTAAAATAAACATAAAATAAATACAAGAATGATTACGCTTGACGCCACAAACATGAAAGTAAGTATCGATTTTTTAATTTTACGTAAAATAAAAAAAAACATTGCCAATGACTTTGATTTCACTCTGTATAGGGTAATTCCTTCCAAAGCGTCATTTTAGCTGAAAGTTTTTAGTCCGTGATGGCGCATACATAACACGATTAGCAACATACGAGGAGGAATGCGGCCCCACATTGTTTCCCTACATTCGAACCCGCTGCCACTAAATTTATTACAAACAACCGCACGCATTAGCGACATGTCCTTACAAATGATTTTCTACCGTATAAAATAACGCGTGTATTAATATTTACCAATAAATTAAATCTATCTTTTTTCAAATAGACTCGTAACGTAGTAGTAGTTTTAAATTAACAATATTTTTTAATATAATGAGTGATTAAGTAAGATTCATAATAACATTTTACGAGTATGACTTTTTAGGGTTCCGTAGTCTAATGGCAAAAAACGGAACCCTTATAGATTCGTCATGTCTGTCTGTTTGTTTTCAATGAAACAGTCTACGAAATGGATACACGCGTCATACTCAACTTTATTTTGTTTAAGGTGGTACCCTGAGCGAAAGTGGCGCCGCGGTGAATTTTATTTAATATTATAATTCTTATACACAATTTTAATAATGTTTATCGTGGAGATTTTAGGGCCCACAGTCTAGTATTTTTAGACGGTATTGTTACATTCCCTCGTAGTCACTGCTAGAAGTAGATAGAAAAACTGCTAAAAGTGGCCGTTTTTGACACATTTGCTATCTACTTCTACGAATGACTGCGAGGGAATGAAGTGGCACCTTCTAAAAATACTAGACCATGGGCCCTAATATCTTCACGACAAACATTATTAAAACCTTTATCTATTAATAACTTATTAAATAAAAACCTCTGAGGGCGCCACTTTCGGTCATACAACCGCCTTAATCTAGTTGCGTATGTGACGACTTGCGTTTAGTGACGAGTTGCGTATGTAACGAGTTGCGTATGTGACCTACGTGTGATCCAGTCAATTGTAGAAATTTTAGAGATTTTAATTAAACTCTTGCTCAAAACTTGTTTATTCCAAAAGTTACATATTTAAGCAAATCATACGTAATTAGTATACCAAATCTCAAAGTTCAATAAAACAAGTTCAGAAAAATGAAAATCGGCGATGATGTAGGCTTGTAAGGAAAATAAATAACAGACTCCACAAGACGAATTTCACAAAGTTGTATAGTTTCTCACTCGTATCAAGTCTCGTTCAAGTGATGAGATGTAAATCTATAGCGTAATTGGCAATAAAACGTATCATCGGCTATTCATGTGATTTCACCTCGCCTTTCTGTGAATCTGGAAATTTTAGACCGAGCTTATTTCGTACAAAAAATCCGTTATTTATGGTACTTTCAGCAGCATTTTATAGTGGCGTGTGCTCACTAAAAGATACGGCGTTTGGTGATCGAGGGATATCCTTTGGCAGGGTGAACCTTCTGCACCCTTAGATCATTTTAAGAAGGGAGCCATCTTGGATTTTGTATGGGAAGGAGAAATAATACAATCTTTTTTTGTATGGAATTGGATTTTTTTTTTCTATACCCATCGTGTGGGATATCGGATGAAAGAGATTTTTGAGCTGATTCCAAATATATACAATATTATTATATTGTAGCTACTGGTTTAAAAAAAATGGAAAATAATTTTTCAAACATACTAAGTTTGGGCTCTTGCAGGATGAAAACCACTAAATGAATTCGTATGAAACATACGCCAAACATCTTCTAATATACTCTTATCTAACGTCCTGGAAGAAATTAAAAAAAAAACATTTTGTAATATATAGGCTTGTTTCCACTAAGAATAAATCGGCTAGCATAAGGTTTCTAATGATTAATCATGTTAAATAGTAACCAAAAAAACCCTTTTTTCATTAAAATAAATAAAGATTACCAATATTTACGGAAAATAAAATCGGCAAAATTGGCCATTTAATCACGTGACATTGAACACCAATCAGAGACGCATGACGTCAAGCCTCGCGAAACCTTTGTTGTTACTGTCATTTTCACACACACACAAACACACAGAGTTGTATGTGTGTAGGTGTCAAACACGAATGTTTCGCGAGCTGTGACGTCAAGACGCCATGACAGTTCTGGCCTTTTTCGATGTCATTTTGGATTCATTTCTTAAAAGGCAAAATTCATAGGTAAAATGACTTATTTTTCTTAAAATAATATATTTTTGGGGTAAAATAGATACCAAACTTTATTTTTAAACTATTTTCCAAATTTTGTCAACTAGCCTATTGTATGAATTAAAGTACCAGAATAAAAAAAAAATATTAAAGTTAGTTTTTTTTTCAAAAAGGCTTCCAGGGTGTTAGATAAGAGTATATTACGATGTTTGTAAGTTTGTTTGGCGTATGTTTCATAAGAATTCATTTAGTGGTTTTCTTCCTGCAAGAGCCCAAACTTAGTATGTTTGGAAAAGTTTTTTTGATTTTTTTAAACCAGTAGCTACAATGTAATAATATTGTATATATTTGGAATCAGCTCAAAAATCCCTTTCCAATATCCCACACGATGGGTTTTGAAAAAAAAAACAAATTCCATACAAAAAAAGATCGTATTATATCTCCTTCCTATACAAAAATCCAAGATGGCTCCACTTCTTAAAATGATCTAACGGTTCAGAAGGTTCACCCTGCCAAAGGATATCTCTTATAAAGTCGGGTGGGACTTCATAAGACGTTGTTTAATATAAGATATGCACACAAACTTTCGAGTTAAATATTATGCAGATTTCAATATTTTATTTCTTGCTTTTTAGAGCCATTAATTTATTTTTGAAACTGTTTTTTGTTATATAATTTTCAAGTTTTTTGAAGGAGGTTTTGTTTTTATTAAAATCTTTTTTATTTTAAACTTTTTTGTGGTAAGTATATTTGGTGATGATATTATCTAAGTTACAATAGCCTTATGTCAACGGCTCATCACCTTTTACATAGTACTGCTTTTTATTGTTGAGGGGCATTTATTGTTGAGGAGTTCTCCTGGTACTTCACTATCAGCTCCACTTCACCATATGAATTATGATGAGCACAAATAGCCTAGCAACCATATTAAAGTAATCGTATCGTACCAGTGAACTACTTAGTATTGAATAGTTCCGATAATCATCTATGCTGGTCTTCATCATCAGTTCTACTTCACCGAAATGGTACTTTTCGAAAGCAAATGCACAAGTTACTTAAGAAAATACTAAAATTGCTATAGATGTGCCTTTAATATTTGAAGAGTTCCCTCGATTTCTCCAGGATCCCATCATCAGATCCTGATTTCATGACAATGGGACCAACTTGGAAGTATATACTTTCAAACAAAAAAAGAATTTTTCAAATCGGTCCAGCCGTCTTCGAGTAATCGAGTAACATACATAAAAAAAAAAGATTCCGACGAATTGAGAACCTCCTCCTTTTTTTGAAGTCGGTTAATAAAAAACCGGCCAAATGCGAGTCGGACTCGCGCACGAAGGGTTCCGTATCAAAAAACGACAAAAAACATGTTTGTTGTATGGGAGCCCCCCTTAAATATTAATTTTATTCTGTTTTTAGTATTTTTTGTTATAGCGGCTACAGAAATACATCATCTGTGAAAATTTTAACTGTCTAGCTATCACGGTTCATGAGATACAGCCTGGTGACAGACAGACAGACAGACAGCGGAGTCTTAGTAATAGGGTTCCGTTTTTACTCTTTGGGTACAGAACCCTAAAAAACCATGATTGTGTAAGATGTTTAGGTATTTATTTTATTTATTTATCTCACAAAAGAAGTTACAATTATATAAAATAAATATGTTAGTTCCGCCGATATAAATCTAAATTCTAAATATGTGGGCCTACCCATATTTTGGAAATAATTTTTGTTAACTTGATTTAACCCAGAAGTTTTCTTTTGCAACTTAACCCAGTCAAGTTAACAATTTTTTTTTACAAAATATGGGTATAAGTAATATATCCTACACAATCATGTTTTTTTAGAAACAGAAGTTTATGTAAAAAAATTACGTGGTATTTGCCGAATCTCCCTCTCTGTCCTCCTTGAAATTGGGAGAGATTCGACTTGATCCCCTCCCCCTCCCTAAACGCCTCACGTAATTAATGGAGGACGCCACCTTACCGCTTTATCTAACATGATATCAAATAGTAGTTCATATAATACCATTTAACTATACCACCTATGTATATAGGTAGTTTTCTTTACACTAAGCTACGCTACTATAATAAAATTGTTAGAACTACAAATAAAACGCTTCGCATAATACCTGTCATTTACATTCGATTTTACAACTAGACGCGTGTTCAATGGCTTAAAAAACTCCTACCTGCGTCTTCCAAGTTCCAAGAATGTGAAATTGTAAACTCTGACTTCAGTAGTCTCGATGCCGATCTTTAAAGATAATGTTTACATTGTTCTTTTCAAGTATGAATATCCTTTGAATATTGGATTACGTTAAAGGCGTGTGCATGATTCTTTAAAGTTTTGACCGTGTTTTGAATATCCTTACATATATGAATGAATATTATACATGCGAAAAGTCCGTTTGTTTGTTTGTTAACCCTTCACGTCTTAACTACTGAACCCATCATCATCATGATTTTTTTCATACACGTTGTAAGGGATACAGAGAAGGACATAGTGTACATTTCATCCAGAAAAACTTTTCCCGAGGAATAGCAAAAAAAAATTTCCACGCAGACGAAGTCGCAGGCGGTCGCTAGTACAGAAAAAAAAAACAAGAAAAACATATTCTGCTGTCATATCAACCTTGATAATATTCTTGACTTGATTGTTTTTATGTAGTTTTTTCAGAGAATGTCAAGAATTGATTTATAAATAATGTAACTGATATTTAGGTACTCTATGAACTTTACTTACCCTTGCTAACACACAAAAATAACTTGAATATTAAATTAATCATCATCATCAGCCTATCATCGTCAAATAGATTTAACATTGCCAAATTTGGGTGGTCGCAAATTTGGCAATGTTGAATCTCTTTTATACAAAAGCTCAAGTGTATTGAGAGTTTTTTCTCTTCCTGTCCATTCATGTCTTTCAAGAGGTGCGTCATTCCCGTGACGTCACAGTTAATCCAATGGAACGGGTATGTTTACGTGCTAGGAAGGATCTTCAACAGATTTCGTAATGTGGGAAAAAAGAACAGATAACGGTAAACACTTTTGTTGGTCAAGAATTATTCGAATAAACGCCTTTCTTTAGCGTTTTCTGTCACCTTGTAATGTAACGTAATTTCGAATGATTTGATGTGTTACTAACACTTTATTACTACCTACCAAGATATGATTAATGGTTAAGTGATAGATTTATTTATTCCGTTATTGATTTTATTTGTTCGATTCTTGCTAAAACGTTTTCTTACTCATAGCCAAACTTTATCAGCATCTACGTATATTAATAAATAAGTAGAAAACAAATCCAATCTGAACCCTATTAATTTGTTTCCGTTCAATATGTGTAGGATTGAATTTCTTTCCTAATTTGACATCCAAGGTCATCATTGCCAATAAAGTAACTTCAACTCATCCAGCATACGTAAATAGACGTTCTGATATATTCAAGACGTCATCCACAATCAAATAAAACCAATCAGTTGTGGTCTGTCTAATGATGAATGTCCATGATTTGCGCTATCGTGATCTTCTTTATGCTCCTTATTTTAGTTTATTGTTGCGTGTTTTCGCCGTTCTTCTCCGGTCTCAGGGATGGGTCTCCCCCCCAAAAAGGGGGAGGTTCCCCGTCAATGGAAAGTGTGTCGCGTCTGAGACTCGGCGACGCCACGAAGTATGGCATGTCTTTGTAAAGGGTGATTTATTTTTAAGTTTGTGATTTCGTTCGTGAGTAACTGAAATGAATTAAATGTTGGATTAAAACAATGCTGCTAGGTTAAGTTTAGTTCTTAGAAGCGATAGATATAGTTTGTCAAAATGGTAATGAAATGAGAGCCCAGATTAGACTTTTGAGAAAAAAAAATAAAATAAGGCAAATTCAAAACATTTTTACGTTTATGAGAGAGGACGAATTTCTTGTTTTTTATCAGTAGAATACTAAAAGGAGGGCTCGTCCGGGATTTGAACCCGGGACCTCTCGCACCCAAAGCGAAAATCATACCCCTAGACCAACGAGCCGCTTACAATCAGCAATAAAGTTATTAAACAGATTAAATTACTCGTACTTATCTACGAAAGTATGAAAACTTCTCAACTGTGTAAATATTTGTGAACAGCAATTTAATCTTTTCGAATAATATGAGGCCGTTTTAAAAAATATAAATATTTTTGTATACCTACTAACATTAAGATTTTTAATATGGGTAAACTATGGGTCTCAAAAGGAGGCTTAAGGTCACCCAGCGTGCAATGGAGAGAGCCATGCTCGGCGTTTTCCTCGTGATCGGATCAGAAATGAGGAATTGCTCGAAGGATTGCTCAGCTGAAGTGGCAGGAGGCGGGACACATGGCGAGAAGAATCGATGGCCGTTGGGGCGGAAAGGTTCTGAAATGTCCGAGCACGCACCGGATGACGTTTCGTGGGCTGATAGGCCCCCGACAAGGTGGATCGTCAATCTGGTGACGGTCGCAGTCGCAGGAAGCCGCTGGTTGGAGGCAACGCAGGACCGATCGTCGTGGAGATCCTTTGTGGAGGCCTATACCCAGCCCAGCAGTGGCTGTCGTGTGGCTGATGATGTGACATTAAGATTTTTAATAACTTGGTAAAACATATCGTCCTGTACATTCATTTTCATAGACTCCCACGCGGTTTTCCAGCGCGTAGGCGATTAGGGGAAATACATTCGTAGTGTATTAATTCAGCTTAGTCATGGATGTCCGAAAGGGTATATCAGAATCTCTGCTTCACATAATACAGAAAAGTTACAACATAAAATATTTTGTTTCCCACTTTAGACAGTTACACTCACACGCAAACACAAATCACTAGTTTTAGTCTTTTTTTTCCTTGGGTAGTTCGTTTTTAGGGTTCCGTACCAAAACGGTAAAAAAGGAACCCTTATGGTGTCTGTCTGTCACAGCTAGATATCTCGAGAACTACTAATGGTATCAACTTGAAATTTGGAATAGTTTAAGATGACATTTGCCCAACTATTTTGCAAATAAGAAAAAAATAAATAAAATATCTTTTTTACAACAGGGACTGAAAAGGGGTCTTAAAAATTTGAAGTGAGGCTACTAGGGCATGTGGGGTATCATATGAAAGAGCCCCGTTTGCACATTTTAAAACATTTTTTTCTTTTTTCTTAGGCCGCATAGTTTTCGACTTATGATGAAAAATGTAAAAAAAATACCGTTCCCTCCCCTTATCTCCGAAGTTTGCAAAGAGAAAAATCTGAAATAATTCTATGTGACAGCAGTTTATATAAAGATTACAGGAAAAATAAAACGATGTCTCAATATAGCACACTTTTTTAGAAATTATAAAATTTCTAAAAAAGTCAACATTAGTTCCACTATCGGTCAAGAGATGGGACTGACCTAAAACTGCAATACTAATTTTATTATTCTACTCTGCAGTGTGGTTTAATGGTGCAATTGGGATGTGGACTAATGAATAAAATAACGAAATACTAATAAAAATCGTAAACATATTAAACTTTTAGAGTAGCTTGTATACCTCTTGGTTTTATATATTGCATATTATTTGTTTTATGACCCTTCAAAGTTGGGTGGACAAGTCCATTTAAAAAGTATAAAATTTATTAAAATAAATGATACCTTTAATTAGTTCGTAAAATGTATAGCAAATTTGTCTAAGAAACCATTTTGATAAACACAATATTTAATATAGCTGCCGAACAAATTTCCTACGCATTGCATACAAACTACTGAGTCGTGACGTCATAATTCAGTAGCCGTTAGTATGGAGCGTTTTTGGGCGAGTCCATTTGTGTGCATTTCACACTGTGATATCTTGGGCAGTTTTCAAGCTAGCGAAATAATTATTTTACCAATGTTTCTTTTTTTGAGAGGTAATTTATGTAATACTAGCTTTTGCCCGCGACTTCGTCCGCGTGGATGTTAGAGAAAATCCTTAGAGAACCTTCAACCAGGATCTGACCAGTCATTTTTACGTTTCCGGTTCCCGTTCCCGTCCCCGTCCCGTTCCCGTCCCGTCCCCGTTCCCGTCCGGTTCCCGTTCCCGTTCCCGCCCCGTCCCATTCCCGTTCCCGTTCCCGTATCGTTCCCGTTCCGTTCCCGATCCTTTCCCCTCCGTTCCCGTGCCATTCCTTTACCGTTTCCGTCCCGTTTTCGTTCTCGTTCCGTTCCTGTATTGTTCCCGTTTCGTTCCCGTTCCATTCCCATTCCGTTCCGTCCCTTTCCGTTCCCGTTTCGTTCCCGTTCGCGTCTCGTTCCCGTCCCGTACTCCTTCCGTTCCTTTTCCCGGTACCGTTCCCGGCCGTTCCTGTCCCTTTCTCTTTCCCGTTCCTTTCTCGTTCCGTTCCCACTCCGTTCCCGTTCCTATTCCGTTCCCGTTTCAATCCCGTTCCGTTTCCGTTCCGGCCCGTTCCGTTCCCGTCCCGTTCTCGTCCTGTTCCCGTTCCTGTTCCCGTGCCCGTGCCTGTTCTCATTCCCGTTACCTGGATGTGCATGTCCAGGTACAGGTCCATGATGTGTCATGTCCACCGTGTTGGACTTCAAAATAAATGTCATTTTCGCAATCACCATCCCATGAAACCTCAAGAACGACATCCACATCGATTTTCATGTTTACTTACCCCATTTACACCCTAAGGGATGATTTTCAAAATAACAAAATGTGTGTTTGCCTATTTATTTTTAGACATGCTCCTACGAATTTTAAAGTTATAATGTCTATTTTATATTCTATTTCCATACATTTGAACCTCATTTTCACATGTTAAATCATGTCCACCGTGTTGGACTTCAAAATAAATCTCATTTTCGTAATCACCATCCCATAAAACCTCAAGAACGACCTCCACATCGATTTTTATGTTTACTCACCCCATTTACCCCCTAAGGGGTTGATTTTCAAAATCACAAAATATATGTTTGCTTATTTATTTTTAGACATGCTCCTACGAAGTTTAAAGTTCTAATGGCCATTTAATATTTTTTTCCATACAAAATTTGAACCCCATTTTCACCCCTTGAGGATTAAATCATGTCCACCGTGTTGGACTTCAAAATAAATGTCATTTTTGCAGTCGTCATCCCAGAAAACCCCAATAACGACATTCGTAGACGACATTTTTAGGTTTACTCACCCCATTTACCCCCTAAGGGGTTTATTTTCAAAATCACAAAATATATGTTTACTTATTTATTTTTAGACGTGCTCCTACGAAGTTTAAAGTTGTAATGTCCATTTAACTTTATTTTTCCATACAAAATTCGAACCCCATTTTCGCCCCTTGAGGGGTCAAATCATGTCCACCGTGTTGGACTTCAAAATAAATGTCATTTTTGCAATCGTCATCCCAGAAAATCCCAATAACGACATCCATATCTATTTTTAGGTTTATTTACCCCTTTTCACCCCCATTTTATCCCCGTAGGGGTTGAAATACTAACAATAACAACATACATTGCGTTAGATTTCCATCCATAAGCCTAAATTATATATTTAGCAATTTTGACTTCGCAAATAAAGGATTTTCTTCATTACACAACTTCATCCCCCTTTTGACCCCTTGGGGGGTAGAACTTTGAAAAACGCTGAGACCCGTATTTATTAATTTTCAATCGTCAGCCTAAACACAAAATTTGACGATCCTAGCTTCAAAACTGAGGGACTTTCATACAAACTTTCATTCCTTATTTCATCCCCTTAGGGATAGAATTTTCAAAAATCCTTCCTTAGTGGATGCTTACACTGTATAAGGTATATGTGTGCAAAATTTCAAGTCTCTAGGTCCAGCGGTTTGGGCTGTGCGTTGATAGATCAGTCAGTCAGTCAGTCAGTCAGTCAGTCAGTCAGTCAGTCAGTCAGTCAGTCATTCAGTCATTCAGTTTACGATTTTATATATTAAGATAAAATAAAAAAAGTTGTCAACATCCCAATTATGATGGTACGGAACCCTCGGTGCGCGAGTCCGACTCGCTCTTGACCGGTTTTTTTAACAAAAATGCATTTGGCCACCATCTCGCTTGATGATTAAGATATAAACTCGTCTTGCATGAAATAAAATACTTTTTAACTGATAGGTACTAGCGCGGTTTTACTTATTGAAAGTAATTTGGTAATTAGTTGGTATTTGGTTAGATTTTTTATTTTCCCGACGTTTCGGCACCTTTGCAGCTGCTGTGATCACGGGGGACATCTTCGTCTTGCATGTTTAACTTTAAAGTCTGCAGTGGCATGCAACACGGGCATTTATGGACGCACGTGAAAATGTGGGCCAAGCGAGGCGA
Organism: Agriphila geniculea; assembly: GCA_943789525.1. NCBI lineage: Eukaryota > Metazoa > Arthropoda > Insecta > Lepidoptera > Crambidae > Agriphila > Agriphila geniculea. The sequence continues at coordinate 8,621,081 of OX038881.1, forward strand.
AGCCGAGGCGAGATGAGTTTACATAGTAACATTGCAGGTCACTAAAGATGGTAAATATGGGTTATCAATATCATACTTACATTGCAGGCGTGTTTTAAACTTGTCCTGCTACACCGATTTAGCTTGGAGAAGGTTGACATAACACGGGTCAAAATCTTGGCGTGTCCAGATGACAAAATAATAAGTGATACCAATTTTGGGTTTCACCAACTGGACACACGTGTATCTAGTCTCTTGTTTCGAGTTGGTGAATAACCCGACAAAATAAATTAGGAATTTCCAAGCATTTTTGAGAAAAAAAATAGTTGAATTGAATACCTCCTTTTTAGGGTTCCGTACCAAAATGGTAAGAAAGGAACCCTTATGGTGTGACTCAGTCTGTCTGTCTGTCACAGCTGGATATCTCGAGAACTACTAATGGTATCAACTTGAAATTTGGAATAGTTTAAGATGACATTTGCCCAACTATTTTGCAAATAAGAAAAAATTAAAAAATAAATATCTTTTTTACAACAGGGACTGAAAAGGGGTCTTAAAAATTTGAAGTGAGGCTACTAGGGCATGTGGGGTATCATATGAAAGAGCCCCGTTTGCACATTTTAAAACATTTTTTATTTTTTCTTAGGCCGCATAGTTTTCGACTTATGATGAAAAATGTAAAAAAAGTACCGTCCCCCCCCCCCCACCTTATCTCCGAAGTTTGCAAAGAGAAAAATCTGAAATAATTCTATGTGATTGTAGTTTTTGTAAAGATTACAGGAAAAATAAAACGATGTCTCAAGATAACACACTTTTTTATAAATTCAGAAAACAAACAAAAATTCTTTAGTTTCACTACCAGTCAACAGATGGCGCTGTCCTAAGAATGCTGACTTAAGAAAAAAAATAGTTCCACTATCGCTCAAGAGATGGCGCAACGTAATACTACAATAATAATTGGTGGCTGGTTCTAATATAATTAGCTACTATTTGCCGTACGAATAAACGAAGAATAAGTTCCTACTTAGTAATATAAACAGTTTTCAATGTGGAGTGGCTGAAACGTTTTTCAGTCACCATAAGCAGCTGTGGTTAAGATTTGTAAATTAACTGTCCGCCTGTTCGCCCTTCCACCTGTATGCCGTTTATCCTACTTTTTTAAAGACTGTACTAAAGGAACATATCCAAATATATTTATGATTGTACGGAACCCTCGGTGCGCGAGTCCGACTCGCTCTTGACCGGTTTTTTTTTGAATAGCTTTACTGGCCTAAATCATAACGACCTATAAGTTTTTATTGACTCCTTGTTGCTATTCTGATGTATGTATGTCCTAAAAGAAGTAAAACTTAGAAAGTGGTCCTTCTGCTTTCGTTGTTTTTCAGTAGAAAATAAAGAAAAGGCGTTTGGGGCGCCCGCTGGCCTTGGTGCAGCTTATAGAACTAAAACTGAAGTATACACTTTATTAAATTGCTTATTCTATTTTCAGCTACAGTAATGGACTTGAATAACTTGTAAGACATTTTTGGATATTTGCAGAAACATTATCAATTATAAGATCGCAGAAAGTTTCATCAAAGTGGAACAGCAAATACCATACCTACCATAATATAAACCGCAATTAAATTATCCCTTCGTTAATTTCCTTGTTCTATTTGTGCAATGAGGATCAATATCAGGTTTGAATCCTATAGTTTTATTGATATAATATAAACACATATTTCAGTTCATGTTGGGAAAACTACACTTGAAGTTGTTGACCACTACGTATACCTAGGACAGCCAGTCTAGTTAAGTAAGTCCAACTTTGAGGAAGAGATCTCTCGTCGAATCCAATTCGGTTGGGCAGCATTCGGGAAACTTTGAAAAATCTTCGCGTCCGACTTACCTCAGTGTCTCAAGACGAAAGTCTATGAACAGTGTGTGTTGCCAGTGATGACTTACGGCAGTGAAACGTGGTCGCTAACTATGGGCAACTAGCAAACTTTATGACTGAAATGAGGGGCCTGTTCTTTAACTTTAAGGAACAGCAGGATAACAAATTGAATAAAATTTGCTCTGCGATCGAAGAAGTTAAGAACCAAAATAATGATATAAGAACCTCAATTGAATTTCTCTCAAATGAATACGACTCAATCGTGGAGCAAATTAGCATACTTAAGGAAGAGGCTTCACAGACACAAATATATAGCGACACTTGAAGAAAGACTTGAAAAGTTTGAACGGAGCTCTCGCTCTACGTGTCTTGAGATAAAAAATATTCCCGTTGATAAAACAGAGTCGAAAACTTCTTTTTTAAAAACGGTATTGGATATTTGAAGTGTATTTTCCGTGACTATTCAGCCCCATGAAGTCAAGGACATCTTCCGCATTGGCTCTAGAAATCCGGAAAATAAAACTATTATTAATTGAACTCACAAGTGTGATAACAAAGGATTCTATACTGAATGCACATAAAAAATATATCAAATCAAACGGTAGACTGACTACAGGAAAATTGAAAATATCAGGACCCTCCAAGCCTATTTTTATTTCTGAAAATCTAACTGCCAAAATGAAACGATTATTTTATCTTGCTCGGACTTTTGCTACTGATAACGAATACAAATATTGCTGGTCATCAAATGGCAAAAATTTTCATTCGAGAAAAGGAAGGAGCTCCCTTACATTGGATTAAAAATGAAGCTGATCTTAAGAAATTTGTTAAGCAAAAATGACTAGTTAATATTTGCCTCTCTTGCATGTTTATTTTTTATTTAATAGTTAATTTTCAAATTGTTTTATATCAACATTCTAAAGTGTTAACCTTATTTAAAACTCATTGTCAACTAAACATATTACACTCAATACACAAACATACACATCCCCGCTACTCTCTCATTTTTACACTCGTTCATACACAAACTACTCTAAGGCTAATTTTGCTTTATAATCATATATCTATATTATTATATATCTTACCGATTTTGAAAAAATATAATACCTTTCAAAACTTAATTATAACTATACGTCAACCGGTCACACTGTATAACAATTCTTACGTTTGTTCGTACAAAACAGTTAATTTTGTTTATTCTGATTATGGATGATCATTTAAGAATAAATTCGGAACTAGACCAGATATCTGTCTGTAGTTCATACAGTTGTTCGCCTGAAAATTAGTCCTCATATGTACCCAGTCCATCGTGTTCCCTGAAGGTTCTTCACGTAAACATAAGAAGCATTGGTAATTGTGTTAACTTTGATAATCTGTGCATTCTACTGGGCAGACTTAAACTTGAAATTGTCATTTTAATCCTGTCTGAGTGCTGGCTAAGCAAGTGTCCCCATGTCCCATTGATTGTCGGTTATACATCATACAGGTCCAATTTTCGTAATCAAAACGAGGGTGTTGTGGTTTACATAAAAAATAGCATACATGCAATAGTCGAGGAACCCCTTATAGATGATGCTAACTGTTTAATTATTAAGCTTTCTACTGATACTGTTATTTTTGCGGTCTATCGTTCTCCATCGTATAAAAACGTTGATAATTTCTTGCACTCATTGGAGCACGTTCTATCACAGCTACGATCTTATAAAACAGTTGCGCTGATTGGTGATCTGAATATCAACATTATTCCTCTGGCAAACGACAGTGACGCTGATAGTTACCTGGATCTCCTGGCTTCGCATGCTATGTTGCCAGGTCATGTTTTACCAACCCGTGAACGTAGCTGTCTTGATCACGTGATGTTGAGAACTGAAAAAACTGTCGTGGCACTGGTACTCGATTCCCTTTTCACAGATCACTCTCCTGTTTTGTTTTGCACTGAGCTTAGGAACACTAATCATATGGAACGAAACCACACAGTAAACCATTTAAATATAACAGCTTGTTTAAAAGATCTTGAAAACGTGGATTTCTCCTCAGTCTTACAATTATTCGATGCAGAAGCTGCTGCAAACAGGCTGGTAGATATTCTGTCAGGTGTAGTTAAATCTAACACAAACCTTGTAACTTTTCCATCCAGAAAGCGCATCATCAAACCATGGATAACACCAGGTTTGCTCCGTTGCATTCGTCATAGAGATAAACTCTATCGTAAGACAAGGCAAAACCCTTCCAATGAGATTGTTAAGGTGTCATATATAAGATATAAAAACTTCTGTAACAATTTACTCAAGAAAATTAGACGAGAGTATGAGCGTTCACAATTTGATAAATATAAAAACAATATTAAGGGAACCTGGAATGTTATAAAGAGAATTTCAAATTTAAATAGTAAAAAAACAAAATCGAACCACCTTTTATCCTTGTCCCATGATCCTCTGACTTCGGTTAACGCTGTAAATGACTTCTTTGTAAACGTGAGTGACAGGCAAGCGCAGGCTTCAGATACAACATCCACGGTTGATATTCTTTCTCCATCATTGCTGGGAACCTCTTCCGAAATTCCTTCTCAAGAGTCTATGGCATTATTTGACACTGATGAAGCAGAAATTGATGCAATAATCTTGAACCTCAAACTAGGCAGTGCAGCTGGATGGGACGGTATCCCTGCCACTCTTATTAGGGCCGGAAAGCATATCTTGCTGCCTATACTGAACCACGTTTTTAACCTTTGCGTTTCATCCGGTGTTTTTCCAACTGTTTTCAAAAAGGCACTAGTTCACCCGATATATAAGAGTGGAGACAGAGGCAGTATCACTAATTATAGGCCAATATCGGTGCTCTCAATTTTGTCGAAAATATTAGAAAACATTTTGAATAAAAGATTAATTAACTATATTGATTCTAAAAATGTTATCTCAACCAATCAATTCGGCTTTAGAGCAGGGAGATCTACTGAGGATGCGGTTCTCGAACTTACAGGGTCAATTGTTCAGAACATAAATAAAAACTTAAAGACGCTGTGCGTCTTCTTAGATATTTCCAAGGCTTTTGATACTGTCTCTGTCTCAAACCTTTTAAAGAAACTAGAACTACTAGGAATTCGTGGATTGGTGCTTGAAATATTTAAGAGTTATCTTAGTGATAGGTATCAGTGTGTCACGATTGAAAATATCGTTAGTGATGAGAAACCTCTGGTGTTCCACAGGGTAGTGTTCTTGGACCTACCCTGTTTTTAATTTACATAAACGGTCTATTTCAATTGGCTCTTCCAAACAGTAGAATCATTACATATGCTGATGATACGGCGATTCTTGTTCATGGCAAAACTTGGGAAGAGACCCGTGTCCTTGCTGAAAAAGCTTTAAGGATGGTAGAAGAATGGCTATTGCAGAACATGTTACTTCTTAACCACAACAAAACATGTTTTGTTACCTTTGCACCAATACCCCAATCTCAACCTGATCCTTCGTTTTGCATATTTTCGCATAAAAGGCAATGCGCACCTGTTGGTCAAACTTCTTGTTCTATAAACAACTGTATTTCTATCTCACGCGTCAGTCACGTTAAATACTTGGGTGTTATTGTTGATAGTGTAATGTCATGGAAGGAACATGTGAAATCCGTCTCAGCCCGAATCAGAAAACTAATCTTCGTTTTCTGCAAATTGAGAGGCTGTGCTGACACTGGCACGCTCAAGTCTATCTACTTCTCTTTAGCACAGTCACTACTGACCTATTGTATGACTGTCTGGGGTGCATCGGGAAAAACTCACCTCTTGCAACTGGAACGAGCTCAAAGGGCAGTATTGAAAGTAATGGCTTTTAAACCTATCCGCTTCCCCACTATGCAGCTGTATGACTTGTGGAAGGTTCTTTCTGTTCGTAAATTATTTGTAATTAATCTTATCTTACGGAAGCATGCGTCTTGCGAGTATGATCCAGAGGTTGGTTTAAACAAACGTTTGGCAAATAGAGTCTTTAAGGTGGAAAGTTGTAGTACTGTTTTGGCTAGACTTCATTATTTGTACCTTAGCTCTGTATTATATAACAAAATCAATTACAAATTAAATATTTATAGCTTACCTTTGCGCAAGTGTAAAACTGCACTGAATGAGTGGCTCTTAAGCCTGGGATATGATGATGTTGAGTAACTTGTTAAATTAAATGAAATTTAAATCATATTACCCATAATATTTTATTATTATTTTTATATATGTATACTCACTCACTCACTCACTCACTCACTCACACACACACACACACACACACACACACACACACACACACACACACACACACACACATTCAAAATTTAACTTTTGTCATGTAAATAGTTTTTAATGTGTTATTTGTTGCCTGATTGACGAGTTCGAGGTGGGCGCTAATAACTGCGACACAGTCTTAGACTAATGTGGTTGTTAACGTTAATAATGTCCTGTAAACATTTAAATAGCACAAAAATAAAGATTATTATTATTATTATTATGGGTCTCATAAGGAGGCTCAAGGTCACCCAGCGTGCAAGGGAGAGAGCCATGCTCGGCGTTTCCCTGCGAGATCGAATCAGAAACGAGGAGATCCGCTGGAGAACTAAAGTAACCGACATCGCTCGAAGGATTGCTCAGCTGAAGTGGCAATGGGCAGGACACATAGCGAGAAGAACTGATGGTCGTTGGGGCGGAAAGGTTCTGGAATGGCGACCGCGCACCGGACGACGCTCCGTGGGTAGGACCCGGCAAGGTGGACCGACGATCTGGTGAAGGTCGCGGGAAGCCACTGGATGCGGGCAGCGCAGGATCGTTTTGTCGTGGAGATCCTTAGGGGAGGCCTATGGCATAAGTGACTAAACAAAAATCGTTACTGATCCTCATTAAAAAACGGACAATGCAACATTTTCCTGTTGTATTTATTTTTTATTGTCTTCTGTAGGTATTTGGTGGGTTATTTTAGAATAAAATAATCGATTGTAATAACAAAACCCATTTTATGTAAATATTTTTGTATGATATGCAAAATTTTCCTATTGTATTTATTTTTTAATGACATCCGTATTTGGTGGGTTATTTTAGAATAAAATTGTTATATCAAAATCCATTTTATGGAAATATTTTTAATGATTATTATGTTGATAGAACACTTTCCGTTACTAACTGAAATTTTCTTTATTCTTTTATTCTTAACGCAGTAAGCTTATAATATTATATTTTATCATGTTGATTTATTATGATTACGCGTATGGGAGAGCATAAACGCCATGTAGTATCCATGATGAAATTGTCGTGGCCATTTTTATAGTTCAATAAACATTACAGTTACAAATGTTTGTTTGTCATTGTTGGTATTGTGGTGTATTTCTATAATGTTCCACGTCGTAAATACTGTTTTCGTCGTATTTACGGAAGGCAGTATTTGTTATCTGCCTCTGTTGTCCTAATTAATTGACGTGACATGAAAGAAATATTCATACAAAGCTTTTGTTTTATTTCTATTTTTTCTTTTATAGTAAATAAAGAATTGAATTCACTAATGATGTTAGCTTCGGGTCATTATTCATGTTCCTTCATATAGCTCAATTTATAGAACAGAAATTCCTAAACATATCCATAACTTTACACAACTATAAATACATTCTGTGCCAAGTAAGAATCCAATAATAAGAAAGTGCTCTCTTTAGGCGCTCGCTATATAACCAGGCTAAATGGTGTAACCACAGAGGAAATAATCACGTGTAACACCGAGAATTGCGAAATGTGTCTCGAAGCTAATTCTCTTATTTTACGCAATAAATTGGTCCATTACATTATTTTAGTTACCCTTAACCTTTGCAAGCTTGTCCCCGCACCCGCAAATCCCACGCAAACGTCCCGACTTTTGGCTGCCTTCCAGGGTTCGAGTCTTCATTCATGATTCCCACTTTTATAACATTCCTTAGTATTGTGAAATTGTTTCATATCGATTTTGGGATGGTAACTTGCACCCACGTGAATCCAGTGACGCTTCAACTTTCGACTTGGAAATGACAAGTCTAAAATACTCGTCACTTCCGAGTCATGTTATAAAAGTGGGAAACATATAATTTTTGGTTCCGAAATTTTTGACTTGTTGAACACCAAAAAAAAATGCACACCAAATTATATTAAGAAATATAAATAAGATAAGCATTTTGTCATTCTGGTGGTTATGGTACAGGTACTAACAGTTAAATACTTACAAATGTATCTAATTCTTTGTTATTTACTACAATTTTAAAGTTTCAAAGATATTAGAAATGATTTACTTTATTTTTAAGTCTTTAAAAAGAAAACTGTTTCGAACAAAAGTTTAGAAATTATTTAACCACTATCTAAAAGTGGTCGCCCACGTTATTTTTATTGCAAATGAGTTTCAGTTTCCTGATACTTACTGTACAGGAAAACGAAAGATTAAATTTAATGTTTGACCTTTAACATTTTGGAAATACTTTTTTCATGTTACGTCTGTCCTCTGGCAATGTTCCAAGTGATTTGATGTAACTTGGGAATGCTTATTCATAATTTCGTTTTCGGCTACGTCATGATAAAGTTTCGTAATTTGCCTGATGTGCGAATACGACTATAAACTATTAAGATGAAAGAGATCGTAGTTCTTTTCCCACAATAAGTTACAGGCTTATATCTCTACATAAACATATGTCTACCCATAAATAAAGCGAAGGAGGACATCTCGAATAATACTGTTATTTTTCTATAAGATCTTTGATACTGGACGCAAAATTGAGTAATGTAATTGTCTAGTCTGGATCTGAACGGATAAACTAACTAAATTAAAAATGATACAAAACAATAAACCTAAAAGTTCCAAACGACAAAAGCACCGATGTCTAAAGCACCAATGACTGTGTAAAGGGAAATGTTTTTATCAACTGAATGCTATGAAAAAATTGTCGCATCGAAAACATTGGAATTCCCAAGCCCCAGTTAGCAAATGAAGGAACCAGTGGTACTGCACCCGGTGAATTCAATTTATGCGCCCCTGCCATCGGAAATTGTATCGCAACACTTCGCTGTGTATTATTTTTTGAAACGCTGACGGTACATTTTCGCCTCATACATTCATTCGTTGGAATTATTGATGAGAAAAGTTGTTGGATGGAATTTTTCATGTTTACAAGTTTCAGAAGGATTGTTTGCTATATATCGTTTCTATAAGAAAAGTGAAATGATATAATGATTGTTATGCTATAACGTAATAATCAGAGATAAGATTGCTTTTTCTAAATGCCTTTTTTTGTCTTATCGTTCATCATGATCATGACGTACATTAAGTAGTAATAAAATTATAAATTATCGTTAAACGGAATGTTTTATCACTGAATAGTCTAGAAATGAACTTACGATTCTATTTGGATAATTTTATCTCTTGTATCGCTAAATTATTATATTATATAATGTCGTAAAGAAATAATTATTAAATTCGGATAAAATAAGAGACAAATGAAAATGCATAATTTTGATCACCTCAGTCAAACGCACAACATCAAACCATGTAAAATAAAAGTTGTGGTATAATTAAAGTTTTACTTTATAAATTCAACATAAGCGGAAGCAAGATAGAACAAGCGAGCGATGCAAACATGCCGATAAAATTTACAAAAATCGAATCTCACGCCCCATAACGCGATTTGTTGGGATTCGTTTACGTTCACACACTTTATACGTCCTTTTCATTGTCTCTGTTTCTGAACCATAAAGTGCATAATCCGGTGCGTTTTCACAAACAGCGTGGTTTTTCCAGAGCGTTCCTTAATTAAGATAGATCGCGTTTTGTTTTTTGCTAGTCTCTCTGATTTCAATTGTCTTTTGAGTGGCCAGGTCTGGAATTGAGACTTCAGATTTATGAAAATCAAGGAATTTTTTTTACTTCTTTTATTTCAATTATTTATATTCTTTTATTTTCACTTAATGCCATTTTAAGCAGTTTGTTAAAGCATGCTTAAGTGGTGTTTCATAAATTATAACTTTGTATTAAAATAATAAAAAAATAAAAATGTCTACCTATACCTATTAAACAACGTGTTATAAAATAACTCATAACGCCGAATATGGTAGATAGGGACTATCAAACTGAACAACTTTTACTATCGGACCAACTCTAAAATCGCGAAAAAAAATCTGCTGTTTCATACATTTTGATAGTTTTGTTTAATTTTTGTATGAAACAGCTGATACTTTTTTCGAGATTAGAGTTGGTCCCATAGTAAAAGTTGTTCAGTTTGATGGTCCCTATTAACCCTATTCGGCATTAGGGGTTATTTTGTAGCGTGTTGTATACTAAGTACGGTGCTGCTTGCATTCTATTGGATTAGAGTGCAACCTCCTTTACCAAATAATTGTCTTAGATTCATCGCAATTATGGACGCCATTGCCTGACACAAAAAGAAGTTTCAAAATAAAAAAAAAATATTCAAATAAACTCAGAAATAACGTACTTTTGAACTGTCTGTTTTTTTCTATACTGTCCGTTCGACACTTTTTTTAGCTGACAAGAAGAAAAGTTTTAAATAAAATTCCAAAGTTCCTTGACTTTGTAAAGATTATTCGTTCACGTAAACACACAAAACTGCTGACGCGGTAAAAATATATTTCAGTCGTCGAACTTAACGAGTTTGCGTGTCTACAACTTGCGAAGCTGCGCTACAAAATATTTGGAACGTAAAATTAGAAAATTTGGAACGTAAAATAAGAAGATTTGGTAGTGAATCAGCTTTGTTACTACAAATTACTTTGTGGAACTAGTGAACAAGAAGTACCTATTTACGAATGTCTTGCTTGAATAAGAATAGCGGTAAACTGTTTGTTCTTACGATAATGTCCTTGCGAGCTTTTTCCAAACCAATGAGAATAGCTTTTGAAATAATATTCCTGAAAAATACCTAAACGAAATTGAATACTGAGGATATTTGTGAATATTTAGGCTCGTAATACAGAACGAGACTCAAGCATTGCTTGCTGCTTGAGTACAGTTAGAAAGGGATGGAGCTATTCATCATTTATAGCGCCATCCCTTTCTAACTGTACTCAAGCAGAGATTTGAGTCTGAGTTTGATTCTATAATACCAGCCTAAGTGTGTTTTATTAATAAGTAGTATAATGTATGTCTCTGTTTTTTGTCAACGCTAAAGTGCTGTGTCAATTTTAAAAATAACTGTGTTGGACGAAGTCTATACTTACATATATATATATTCTACTATTTTATACGAAGTTCAAAAATGATATAAAGATTATCGACTTTAAATAGTGTTAGAGAAAAGCGTCAATAATATGCAGATTAACTTACTTATCAAACTAGAAACATCTATTACAAAAATAGGTGAAACCACGTGCAGTGAACTAGTCAATAAATAAGACTTGTAATTATATTCATCGATTTTCGTTAAGCGATATAGTAAGGAAGGAGGCTTTATCGATTAAAATTTCGATGGGGGCTTATTATGTATTCATTGTTATTCGTGTCGTTATCTCCGAATCATTATTAGATTATTTAATGTTTATTTATTGTGGAACCAAAACCAATGTCAGTGGACAATGACTTCGGTGTAGATAAATTTATGAATCTTTTTGTGGACAGTGGACATTATGTAAGTATGTTTAATTTAAAAAACAACGCAGATAGTGTAGATGTTTCGCGAATGTGAAAGTTAAGTAAATTACGCAAATACTTGTTTAATCAACAACAGACGCATCAGTAGGTAGGTAAGGACCCAGCCGGGGTGACATAAACCTACTGATTTGTCTGTTTTTATAAATACGGCATTTTATAATTAAAATGTTGCGTTAAACGATAATGATTGACGATTCATTAACCCTTCAAGTCGGATATGAAAAAAATGGTTCATCGGTAATATCGGTTAACAGACGCTTACAGGTAACTAGCTTTTGCTCGCGACTTTTCGCGTGGACATTTTAGAAAATCTTTAGAATTCTTAAAATGCTGTAGAAGGCGTTCCCGTCCCCGTCCTCGTTCAGAATTGGGTTCAGAGATATTTGTATCCCGTTCACGTTCCCCGTATCCCGTTTCCCGTTTTCGTTCCACTTTCCACTTATAACTTTTCACTTTTTCACTCTTTAAATTTTTCACTTTTTCGCTTTTCATTTTTTCACTTTTTCGCTTTTCACTTCTCCGCTTCCGCTTCCGCTTACATATACATGCGATACATAGACCAGTAAGGAGCTATTGTATGAGTGAACAACCTTAAAACGTTAATTATACAGTCATTAACCCTACAATACTTTATATAATTATATCCCTTTGAAAACTTCGTAGTTGGTCACAATCTCTAATACAGCTCTGATAAAACTCCGTCTTGGTTTGAAAGCCGCCGACACCAGCAGTCGCATACCAGTTCGACGCTTGATTGATGTAATGGTCGCCGCGTAAATTTTTTATGTCACCAATCAATCAATTTTAATTCGGTGTTTGTGAGAGCGATGATGTGTTGCTCCAACATTTAAGTACCGGTTGATCTAATACTGCCGTTAATAAATAGAATATGTTATCGAATTAGTAGATTTTTTTCTCACAAGAAAGCATACGGTCCGGCTAATGGGTCAGCTTAACCCGTAAATATAAATTTCTCATAAACACGCCAGTGAATTCAACCGCTTTAATTTAAAAATAGAATTAATAAAATACCCAGAGCAGTGTACCTAGAGAAGGCTATGCCTAGAGTTAGGGTTGCCAGGTCGTCTTACCTAATAGCCGGACAGACCAGCCAGTTTGGCCGGACATTTGGGTCAAAAAGCCGGACACCCTAAATTATTAAGGATATTGTGTCTTAGTAAGTCATAATACAATTTTTTTTTACGTAAAACTAGTCTTTTTTGATGCTCGGTACTCGCTTTCTCGCTCTTACGCGCGCACGAGTCGCGTCACGTTACCGAGGTGTGAGGTAAAGTGCGGTGTGTGGGCAGAAACGACGATGCGCCTCGCCTCACCCCGCTCGCTCGAACGACCACGTGCGTGAGTGAGTGGTAAATGTAAAAAGCCCAACAAAAGCCGGACAGGCCGGACACCGTTTAATTTGTCCGGACACTGAATCAAAAAGCCTACATATGTCCTGGCAACCCTACCTAGAGTCATGGTAATGTGTAGATGTAGATCAAGCTAAAATTCTGTAATCGGTGGTCGCATTTTCATAATCACATAAGATTTTTTATTTTTTTTCAATCAAGTATTAGAAGTCTCAAGAGATTTTATAGGTTTATTGATATGATCTTTTCACACAGGCGCAGATAATAATCCAACAATTTGATAAAGTACCTAAACCGCCTACCTATACAGTATCTCTCTATCCATGGTACAAATAAACATCTCTTTGTCGTCTTCCGCTAAATCGAAATTTATTATTAAATTTCAAACCGATAATAGCTTAAATTACCATCTAATAAACTCAAAAGATGTAGTATAGTTTTTTGCAAATGTAAACAGCCAATAAACCTGCCTAAAATAATATAAACTAACTGTACCTGTCAAGGAAGTTGATCCAGTTTGATCACTCATTACCGACATTTTTTTCTTGTCTCATATTTGTATTAACCTTTTTTTTGCTCACGATGATCTTTAATGATATCGAAATAATGGCTTATTAGTTTTTTCTAAGTGCTATGTAGATCGGTTTCCTCAATTCCCAGACCTTGATTCGTCCAGATGTTCAGAGCCAAAGAGTTACTATAGAATAATTGCTAAGACATGCATTTGAATAACAAATGAAATTTGCGAGTGCGCATGACTAGGAAATCGTTATAATTCGAGGTTGCTTTTTAACATATTTGATTCAAGGGTCTTTATGATTGCTCGCCTGTTCGACATTATGTTTGTTTGAGCGAATATGTGATTTTGTATCTTTCAATTGTGTATTCATAGTAACAGAAAGAACAGTTGCATTGGAAATCTTGAACTATGATAAATATATGATTTTTTATACACCGTTATTTTGTGGTCATTTTGATTTACTTACGGGAGTTTTCTACTAACGAAACTAAACATTTTTGCTAAAGAAACATGGGTCGAAAAACTACTAAAAATTTTGGTCCTCCCATACTAACTACACAGCTAAAATAGTGTAGTAATTAGTATGTGAAAGATTTTTTTTGTCGTTTTTAGACCCATGTTCCTTTGGCAAAAATGTTTAGTTTAATTGGTAAAACACTCCCTTAAGTTAATTAAAACGACTACAAAAAAACGTGTATAGAGTTCCTCAATGAGTTTATCATAATTAACGACTTATAAAACTTTAAACTAAACTCTCAATTTTGTTTTAGGTATATGGAATATCTGTAAACACGGCTGATTTAATGAATGTAGGAAAATAATATCACAATTATTATTTTAGGTTTTAGATGACTACGTATACCTACGTCCGCCTGGATTTCCATTTCCCATGGAAATTCCGGTACTAACTTGTAAAATCTAGCGTTTGTCACTCAGGGATAGTTTAGCTTTATTGTGAAATAATGTGTGATATCTGATGAGATGAGTCAATTCGGAAGTTATCTTTTACACCCAAACTTTATCTCCTTATAAATAAGTGTACATAATTATTGTAAAAAGCTAAATTTCAAATCCTTATCTACCATTTCATAGCTCGTTGTTGTCGATTAGTCGTAACGCGCGCGGCACGCTGTCTACCGACTAAGATTTTTTACTCAAGTACATTGTGCTAAATTTTTTATTTCATTTGTCAGTAGGTAACACAAAGAATACTATAATTGATGGCTCCGTTGAGCCACGATGAGTAACTAAGCTTTATGTTCCACAATAGTGCTAATTAATTATCTCACTGAACTGCTCTCGCTGTTTTATTACTCTACACTTTTTATGTGTATTTATTCGACAGTTTAACAGTTATTTTCTACTGACACGAATTGAGTTTATTAGTTTTGCAACCTTAAGTGGCTTGTCGTGTTGGCTGTTAAGGATTTGAATTGACATATTCTGATAAAAGACACATACTTATAAGTACTTACGAAAGTAGGATTTTTAATTTGTAGGTGTCAGTTATACATTGAAAACTTTTAGATGTGTATGAGCAAGCAGTGGCCCATTGCTAAAAATCCTTCTTAAGTATAAGTCACGCTTAACTTATTTGAAGACGCTTTTTCATCTCTATAAAATACCGTATGTTTTTGGTAAGTTGGATAATGAGTTCACAATAATTTTGGTTTTTCATGTGTTAGAGAAACCAGTATCATAGTAGAATTTGGTTCTACTATGCCAGTATTTACTAATTGACAGTAACATCTAACGTAGGTAGTTTATAAGATAGGTACCTACCGCCTGAATATATTAGTAATTTAAATTGGATACGAATCAAATACTTAAGCAAAAATAGGTCACCATCGAATATTTAAGATTTCTATCGTATGTTTGACTGTGGAGTTAATTAATTTGTATGTTGTGTAGGCGTTTGTAGTATGTTAACAAAACCTATTAATTAGCAAATAACTTTGAGAGGCGTTAAAATTCATTAAGAATACTATCATGAATTTTGACGGGTTGTTGACGAAGTAGTTATCATGTTACTCGAAGAGCCGCAGTAACATGTTGAATAAAAAGTGGTTTATGTTATACCTAGTGATCAATAAATAAGATAAGTGATTTATTAATTTTAATAAATAACCAAATATTTGTTATAGAAATGGCCAAAGAATAGAAAAAGGTACGAACTATATTATTGGTGGTCGTGTGTCAGCAATTTGGCAACGAAACTATTTTACAAGGAGCAAAATAGACGATACCATACCCCTACACTTTAGCAGTCGACTGTACAAAACGAAATTCAGCCAATCGGAAAATTTGAAATATCGAATAACTTCACATCCGATTGACCACAATACGATTGTGAAATATTGCCGATTTGACATCTACTGCGACAATAATCGTGACTAATGCGATTGTCGCCTTTGTGAAAGGACACGTGACAAAAATATTCGTATTCACCTTCCCGGCAGATGGTGAAAGCTGGCATTTAAACGAATTGTTTGCTATTATTGGAATTTGTTATAACTCTCCTCATAACTGTCCTCTCCCCTTATCCTTTATTTTGGCATTTAGTCTCTATAAAGCTCGGATAATTTTACGTTTCTTATGATTCGAAGTTACATTGTATGTCATTGCATTTAAAGCACATTTTTGAATGTAACAAAAGCTTGACTGCCCCATGACGAATGAAGTCGTCGATTTCGGACGGAAATAGAGCAATTTCGTCGCGAATTTATTCGTTTCCTATTTATTTAGTGTGTAAGTTGGTCATTTTGGTGGCAGGGGAGTGATGGATGCATTGTGTCTGATCGACGGTTATTGATGTGCTATTTATGTGGTACAAGAAGAATTCACTAATTGACGTAAAATTGGATTTGGTAATGGTCACGGATTTTGGGGTTGTAATAATTTTTACACAAATTGAATTATTGACAGCGTGTGGTCCGTTTGACGATAATTTAATGAATCGAAAGGGACCTATTGAATTTGTAAATAGATTTAGAGTATAGCAGTAAATTAATTATGCTGTAAATTCGGCTATTGTCTTAGTTATTATACATAACATAAATAGGTACCTATACTTACATTTGAAAGAAAGCTGTTGATATTTGCAGTTGTGAATGGTGAAAATTAAAATTTTATTTAAGTATTTACCTAAGCTTGTTTTAATTAATTAGTGCAAGCTCCGGTTTTTCGACTATTTTAAACATTTCATGACATAATTTAACATGAAAAAGTGTACTAAAAGCTCTATAAATTAAGCTTTTACCATTAAAACCTACTGTGTGGTCTACATGCTTGTTCTATTTGCGCGTCAAATGAGTCGTAAAATGCTACATTTTATATATCATTATTCTTCTCTTCTTAAGACGCTACCTATCAATGCCTGTGGTCCCTATACAGTCTTTATTTGCTAACGCTTTGCTGGGTTTTTATGTACTTTGAGAAGAATATTGTATTGTTGTTAAACTGATTGAAATAAATAATAAAGAACTTCGAAACAGCGATCACTTTTTTGTAATAATGTTTTTAATTTCTTTTTATAATATCAATTGTTTTACGTAACCTACAGTAATTAAACAAGTTCTGTGGGTATGCATTAACAGTGCCTGTCTTTTGCTATTATCACGATTCACATTTTAAGAGGTTGGACCTACTCATAATTTTTTCTTCAAAATTGATGTAATATACAGTCGATAAATATTTTCCTCATGAAACAACTCATTACATAAGGAAATGGCGCCTTTTATCTGTATGGACATATTTTAATTACATATTTATATAAATACTTAAACATAACAATAAAATCAAATAATTTTAAAGATAAGATATTCACGATATTAACTCCTTCTTTGATCAATTCTGATTATTCTTACTTCAAAGTTTTTCCCCATCGATATCTTTGTGATAATTATATTCGTAAACAATATCACTGATTGTAATATTTTGATGTTAAATCAATCATCAACTGTGCAATTAACTTATTTCCAAGAAACAATCAATACATTTTTGGAAGTATTATTTTTGTCGTGGCTATTGTAAAAGTATTTGGTGTAGCAAAATAAAACGATACAATTGTTTCATTTCCTTCTGATTTTGACGCCAATGTCTAGAAGGCCAATTATGAAACTATAATAGCAATAATCGCAATAATCGAACGATATTCGTAATTCGATATGTCTTGATTTTGGACCTAATTCTAATCGCTCGTCACTATAACCATCTATGTATAGTAGTGATGTTACGAATGACAAATTTTATGCGAATGCGAATATTTAGGTTGCGAATGTGCGAATGCGAATTTTAAGACATCAAGTATTACAAAAACCATATGAATTATTATGTCAATCATTTTTATTACTAAAGCGGGAAAAACTTTTACAAATAATAATATAGGTACATATAATTTTCGACATCCATTAGTGAATTGAATTTGTAAAAATTTTAATGCTTCTTTAATGCACATGTGCACTTAGGTAGTTGAAGTTCAATAAAGTAAAATAAAAAATCGCCATATATCACTTTTCTTTCCTGGTGCCATAAAGAAAATACACAAGGAATTATTTGTTTATCAAAAGAGGAAATACAGCAGACTGGCAATTAAAACAAAACAATCAACAAACCAAGCAACAGAGTGACCACATCAACAAGCAATCACAATTCACAAACTACCCGCGTGAAACAAACGCTTTCTATTGGTCGAATTAATGAAGTTATGCACACATTCGCATTCGCAGAACATTCGCATTGATTGATGCGAATGCGAATGTCGATGCGAACCATTCGCATATGCGAATGCGAATCCGAATATTCGTAACATCTCTAATCTATAGCCGGCCTTATTTACGAATTACGATAGAATTTCTTAATTGCATGCGCCTATTGTCGACTTAATCAAAATAGGTTCTATTTAGAAAGTGGTGCTTAACCTTAATATAAATTATTATTATTGCCCAGGTAATCCCCCACAGTATTGAATACGAAATTCAGCTAATGTGCGATTATCGAGACCTAATTATCGTTATCTATGGCTATTATCGAACACGCAAATATCTCTTTGAAAATGTTATCAGTCTCCATTACAAGTAGACCTCATCCATATGTTTACCACTTGAATTTTACAGTTATTTTCAAGTGTACCTATAGGAGGTGTGTTCTACTTCTAGGAATAACATATTTGTAAGTATCTATGATTTTTTCTCCTGTCTTTATTATCGTTTTGTGTTTAATTTATTTATGAAAAGGTTTGTCCTAAGTCCTAAGGCGACATATCAGATTTAACCTTTTCCTTCTTTAAAGTATTATGTGATTAAAAAAACTGGTAGTTCCCTTGAAGTCATTCAAGCAGCGTTTCATGTCTGAAAACAAACTATCCTAAGCTTACTAATCGAACCAAGTCTTGACAATTTGATTTTTAAAATAAGGAGCACTTGTCTTAGTGCAAAATAATTTGCTCTTCGCTCTATAAATGGGCTTTAGAAGAATTCATACATGACTCTACTACTACTGCGTCAGTTCTATAAAACTATGAGTATTTTATCGAAATTTAGGTTCATTCAGATTCAGATGATCTGTTCCTTTTTTTACCTGAACTGTTTCGTTTTTTTTAGTTAAAAAAACTAACGTAAGCAAGTGTCACCCCGGAATACTGGTATTCTGGTCTGGACCTTGTTTTCTTGGGACATGATATGGACATATTATGAGGAGAGATGAAGAGCATGTTGCTGGAAGAGGATATGAACGTTGTTGGATAGAGAGGAAGAGGAAAACCTTAGAAAAGAAGGATAGATTGTGTGCAGTATGACAAGAATATGAAGAGAGGGAATAAGGAGATAGCCGATGCCAGGACAGAATGGAGGAGAAAGAAGCACTGCGCCGGCGGATAAATTAGGATAGGTACAGGGAGATATTAATTGACCGAGCAAGCGCGAAGCGGCTATATGCTTCAGCTTGGGCAAAAATTCTTTCGTATGTCCTTCCTTCCTTTCGGCTGTCCGTTTGTTCTCCTCTACTGGTCGCATTTCTCAACCAAATCTCGTGAAATTTTGTGAGCAGGTTCGAAAATAACATAGAATTTTTTTGTCGATCCAGTTTTTCGAAATTTTTCAAAGTGGTGGACATATGTAGAAAAAACATATTTTAGTCCGGCTTTCCGGTTCTGGCTGTTCTCCTCTACAAGTCGCATTTCTCAATCGATTCTCATGAAATTTTATGAACAGGTATGATAATTATATAGAATTTTTCAGTCGGGCCCGTTTTTCGAAATTTTTCGAAATGGCGGAGATATGTTAAGAAAAGAATATTTCAACAGTTTCGAAAAATGATCAAAAATGTAACAAAACTTTTTTGTTAGCGATGCAAAGTAAATTTTGTTTTTTTATTTTTAGAAGACTTATAAGTTCACCACTCAAAACATTTATGGCCAATATTCGAAATTTGAAAATATATAAGTTTGTGATATTACTTTGTGACAGAACCTAGGTAGGACTGTACACAGTATCTATACTATGCAAATAATATACATATTATTTGCATAGTATAGATACTTATTAGTTGAAAAAACTTATAGGTATCTATTCTGTCACTGTGTCATTTCTTTTTAAAATAAATGCAATTTGAGCTCCTTTTTAACGCGAGGTCTACAGTTCACGGAGCCACTAGTTATTAGATTTTGACATGACATAGGTACAGGGAGATATTAATAATTGTATTTTGACATAACTTAGCTACATAATAAGTATATTTGGTCCAGTAGTTGGATAGACAAGAGTTTATGCGTAGAAAGTCAATTCGTCGATCATGTCTACCTTATGTGAGATAGTAACATTACTATAGTAGTGAATGTCTCGAGTGGTTATTGTACAAGACGCGACAGCACTATCTTGTTTTTTAATACAATACAATTTGCGTCCGCCAATGTGACTTCTACCCATTTCATGTTAGAATACTGATACTGAGAACGTCGTAAAACTTTTGTTTTAATATTCACATAAATCGTAAGGCACGATGTTGTGATTACCTTTAGAAACAATATGACAATATAAGCAGCACGTTGTGATTAAAAATTTCATTTTGCTGTTTTTTAATTGGGAAATGTAGTTTATACGTCCAAGAAAGTGCTAAGATACTAATGGAGATCTGTGGCTAAATAATTCTTAGGTAAGAAGGTATATCCCGCGAATTAATTGCAAGCTTTATTTAAAAACACCTCTGAAATTCCTTCAATCTTCATGTAAGTATCA
Source organism: Agriphila geniculea (assembly GCA_943789525.1). Classification (NCBI taxonomy): domain Eukaryota; kingdom Metazoa; phylum Arthropoda; class Insecta; order Lepidoptera; family Crambidae; genus Agriphila; species Agriphila geniculea. The sequence continues at coordinate 8,641,696 of OX038881.1, forward strand.
TGTTAGTTATAATTCTTCAAAATCGATATGAGAAATTAAGAGCAAGAGCGAAAGTAATATTATTAATTGTTTTTAAATGAATTAAAAACCTTAAAAGCCTTAAGTCCTCAATGTCAGTAGGTCCTCAAGCACGTTTAAGGTGGCGATCCTCTTGACATTCCTCGATAAGGGTTTTCCAACGAACAGCACTCGACGTCCATTTCCGATAACCATTTGTAAGGAAATGCGTATTAAACACGGACGTTCATGTAACGTCAATATTCGAACTAATGTAGCACTTATTACCAAGCGATAAGAAACGTTTATGATTATAATTATAATTGTGAATATATGTGATAGACCGTTAGTGAAGTAGATAGTTTTTGCTCAAATGCGTACAAATTGTATACTCCGGATTATAAGTCAAATCCTATGAAATATGTACATCCTTCCATACATTCCTACTTTTTATGAATGTGAAAGTTTGGATGTTTAAATGTTGTGATGTTTGTTACTACAACCACGCGAATACGGCTGAACGGATTTGGATGAAATTTGGCACACTGATAGTTATAGTCTGGATTAAAACATAGAATAAACAGCTGGATGGATTCGGGTGAAATTTTGCACACAGATAGTTTATAGCCTGGATTAAAAATAGGATATTTTTTATTATTGTCAAAGGTTCTCTTGGGTCCTCCCACGCGCCGCTAGTGTTAAATTAAAGTCCTCAAATTTATTAATTCACTTGAATGTAAATTGCAAATTCATGAGCATGTATGTATAACAATGATATGTCATATTAATAATGTTTTCTTTGTACTGCGGAGCCTTGACGCAATAATAAATTGACCGTGTCCAATAAGGCACCAAAATAAACACTATAAAAATTTCACCTTCAAAAGTATGTGTACGAAAAAACAATAAAATACAACGTGTCAAGGTTACGTCAAGAGGTATAAAATCATAAATGTTCGTAAAAATTCTCATAAATCCGGTGCGTAATGACTTTTGTATTCGTGAGTAGTTAGTCTGTGCAACTGTTATGTGACTTTGTTGAAGCGAATAAACAATCGAATGTCAACACTTGAGGGAGCGATGACTCGGTGCGCCGGCGCATCTTGGCCGTCAGACCAGTCATTATTTAAAACTAATAGGTGTATAAAGTTGAAGCTTTTTATTGTTGTCATTCCATTTCAAACGATAGTAAATATCTTGTCGCATTTGCGGTTTACATTTCTTTTCATTTAATGATTAATTAGTCTAGCAAAAATATTTTGCATTTATGCAGTTAAAATCAATTAATTATTTTTAAGATTGCTCAAATCTTTAGTACTTATCTAAACATATAAATTAAATTTAGTGTTTTGCTTTAGATTTTCTCTCAAGCGTGTTGTTTATGTCTGAAACGGGCTTAGGAACTTATCCGCAAGTTTAGTTGTTTCTACTTTCTGTATGTAAACATTGAGCATTGTTTTCTTGCATTATAGAGTCTCAACATCCGAGAATCCATTTATTTAGATTTAGAAGGTACCTACAGTTAAAGTGCGTAAACCAGTTAGAGTGCAGATTAACTAGTTAATCTGCAGATTACCTGGTCGTGTCCGTTTAAGTCTAAAAAATAATTGTTTTATATCTTATATTAACTAGCTAGGTATCCTGAAGACTCTGCAGCGGCCGGCGAAGCATAACAAACGATGTATTTGTACAATTAACTTTCAATAAACTTAAATTTCCTTAAGCCTTGGCTATTTTACTCACTGTCTTCCGCACTCTAACGGTGTAGCATCCGTTGATATGCAGATCAAATAAGTAAAGTGCCGAAATCTGCTACTTTGAGAAAATTTCGCTCTTTAACTGATCGTACCCGGTAATTTGCAGATTTCTAGTTATTTCGCATATTAACGTACTAGCGGCCGCCCGCGGTTTAACCCGCGTAGTTCCCTTTCCCGTGGGAATATCGGGATAAAAAGTATTCTATGTTTTAATCTAGGCTATCTGCGATCTGTGTGCCAAATTTCAACCAAATCCGTTCAGTAGTTTTTGCGTGATTGAGGAACAAACATCCAAACCCACAAACTTTTACATTTATAATATTAGTAGGATTCCAAACTTTAACGGTAACATAGACACCGATAAAACATACCAACTAGGTAAATTACCCAAAACAAATCCTACACAAAACATAATACGCCCCAGAATCCAAATAGCCAATATATTTTTCATTCGAATCTATAGAAACACATTTTGATGCTATAATACCCGATACTCTCATAGAATTAGTAAATCTAAAGAAAAATTTAAGCAAATCACGTATTTATATGGAAGATCTTTGGATAATTCCCTGTAATCTGCAGATTAAGCTCGCCCACTTTATTTCTTTGCCTTTTTATTACAACAAATCGTAATATTTAACAGATTTTATTATATTCGAATGCGTTATTTACTCTTCGGTAAAACGAAAATAATAGACATTTAATAGAGGAAATAAAATAAAACTGTAATATTTACGGGTATCCACGCTGTATACCTTAGTATTAACAACGTAAATGACGTTGAAATTAAGAAAGATGCCTACGGAAATTCATTTTAATTTAGTTGAATTTATTTGGTTCCATATTTTCTGCACTCTATAAAATTTCCTCGTTTGTATGGGAAATAGATGAATAGAACTCAGCATATGATTCACGCACCATCGATAAATTAAACCAAGAAAGAAGCGATTTGGTATTATAATTCTATATTTTTCTTTATCAGCCGATGCAACACACAACACTTATACTAATAGCACAGTTTTACAATCCATCCATATGTATTGTAAAACTGTGCTAATAGAGCACAACCCTCCAACAGTTGTTCATGACAATCGGTCTTGCTCTGTCTGCATCCAGCGACTTCTCTTGATTTTTTAAACAGTAAAAATAATAATCTTTTAAGATTATGTAAGATATCAGAAAGTACGAGTACATACACATACAGTTTTCGTACTAACATTTCCATTGGACACCGCCACACGCCCGCTCTTATCTCCTAACATTATTAGTAGATGTTATCGCGTGATTTACTAATAGCATTAAGGTTGCATTTGATATAGAGTCCCCACAGCCACAACTCGTACTGAATAAATTATTATCAATACGTTTTTATATTGTTTTATTGGTACGAAAGCACGATCTGTGTTCGTCGGCATTACGAAACATTTATATATGGCGATAGTGTCGTAAGTGTTATATTTGGTGATAATTCCAAATGGATGCGTTTGCGTCGAAACGTCATAAATATCATAAGATAGTGTTGCCTTGCCTGTTTAGAAAAATATGTGGATGACTTATTATAAATGCAGTGGTGATATGTTCAAAACTGTTTGTTCAAATAGTGATGGTGCTAGCATCAAAATGGTAAGAAACCATCATCAGGTGTAGTTTAGCTACAAAAGAAAACATGATCTTTCCCATAATGATATACATACAGAATATCTTAAACCTAATCCTATCTAAAGGCCTGCTTATTAGCGGTTAGGGAACATTAGGAAAACTCACACTTTCCTACACACATAGGGCAGTTTTCACTTTTATTCTTCATACAAGCCTTTCTCATTTGACCAATCCCTAATTACTGAAACTGATACGTAAGTTGTTCGAACATCGGATAAGAGTTAAACGTGGAAAACTATTGTAATGGATTCCACAAAACGATTCAAATCAGGAAACCGGACGATCTCTGTTTCGAAAAATCAACCGCACAGCGTAATTTTTAAACGGATTAATATTATCATGCATAACTCTTTATTTAAATAATATCTTATTAAAGACTACTTTTAAAAATAAATAAAAAAATCCTTAAAAATTTGTCGAAAAGAAAGTCGTCGAAAAAGTTTAAATAATAGTAAGAGATAACTCTACAGCGCACAAGTTTTGCTACACTAAGTCAACATTTTATATCTTTTTAACTAATACAGAATCAAGTTTATCATGTAAATGGAATTGGAAACAATACGATACCGTCATAATTCGTTGATATTTTATTTAATAGGCGACATATAAAATGTCCATTGTTCGGATTTAGAGTTACATAATACTTTTGTTACAAGTTTTTCCGTTCATTGAGTCTTTCCCAGTGATATGCCATAAATGTGTTATTTATTGCTTGCCCGCTAATACACCATTTCAACCGTTTTATTGCGTTCAAGATGGAATTTATGTCCATCCGATAGACTATTAGTAATTTGATTTAGTTGAATATGAAAATAAAGAGTTGTTAAATTTTAACTGCGTTTTAGGATTCCGCGTATACTGTGACATTGCAGTAATGTTATGTTACAATCAGCCGCAAATGCTATTGTGCACATAAATATGAGTCGTTTAATATTGGCAGGTATTGGAGCTATGTGTACATAAAAATATCAGCCTGTTACAATCTACTGCTCTGTTAGATATAGGTCCAAGGTGTGCCTTTGAGTGAGAGAGAATTTTCTCGAGTAGAATCCACCAAAATCTGCCTCTAATACCAAGATGATTAATCAGTCGCCCAAATTGCAAATTCAAACATTTCGAGTTATACAATGCGATTAAATTGACGATAGACAGTGATCCGCTGCAATGCAACTACACTCCAGAATATACATTCTCGAGTGTAGTTGCACAATATAGAGAGTGTACAGTAGTTGAGCTTAGCACTTGCGCGCTCGAGCAACGCACACATAGACATCTCTCACCGACACGACACTGTATAACTGCAATCTCATACCACTCTCAAAACAGTTCGAGTACGTGACGCAGCGGCGAGAACTGTCTTTGTGTGTGTGCGATGCTCGAGCGCCCGTAGTACTAAGCTAAACTTCTGTTAGTCTCTATTTTGTGGTAGTTGCAATGCAGCGGATTTGCCATACGGCAAAGAGTTAATTTTACAGATTAAAATACGTCGCCGCAAGCGCCCTTAAGTTGGTCACTTCTGTTGTACATTGTTAAATTAATGGCATTGTAGGTACTTTCCACTTTTTAACATCGTCATCGTGGTCATCGTCGTCGTCGATGATTATATACGGAACTCTTTACAATTAACTGGCTCACACAAACCTCTCTTCGCTTTTGTTTGCATAACCGTAGTAATAATAATTGTATTATGTAAATTGGTAGTTCTCGCGTTTATAAAAGACATGATGCTTAAATTAAACTAACGCTCGCTTCTTGTTCTGATAATGATATTATCAAGCATAGATCAATATTTTATAAGAACTGGAGTCGGCAAGCGGATGAGTGCACAATGTCAACCTCCGATCAATTTGTTAGCTCTCCGCTCTTGTCTCGCACTGAATGCGCTGGAAATGCATACATTTTACCGTCGTCGGACATGGATGTCCGCGTCGGTCATTCGCGTCAATCATTCAGGTCATCTATTTTTAAACTATCATGGAAACTTTATTGAAAAATGGTTTTCTTATTCGAGTAGAAAATTCGATAAACCCTAATATTTTTGACTCTCCTTACGGCTGATCTTTTAAATGATCCTTGGTACTTAGCATTAGTGTCTATTTTAGTTTTTAGTACTTAGTGCAGCGATCAGCAACAGGCGGACCGCGGTCCGGGTCCAAACCGCCAAATATTTTAAATGTATTTCACACCGTCCGGCGGGCATCCTAAGGCGTGAAATACACAGAAGAGATGCGGTGGAGATAAGGCGCAAATACGGCGGCGATACGTGTAGGTATTTCCTTTGCCGACCGTCTCACATCTGCACCGTATCGCCGCCGTATCCGAACCGCGTCGCTTCTGTGTATTTCACGCCTAACGCTATGTCTATGACGTAATGGACCGCAAACGCGCGCGGCGCGCTTTTCTGGACCTTGATATACATTTTCAACACTATCCGGACTCCACTTGCCGATCCGTGACTTAATGTTTACTTAGTGGCTAAAGAGCTGTTGAGCTATCCGATGGCAAGTTTATGGCTCTTCTTTGCTCATAGACTTTTGTAATACCAACGTTAATCATGTAAAGAAACACAACATACCCGAAAACAAAATATGTGTGATCTTTCAATATAACCCTTAAAAATGACTCCACGGGCTTATTCCTCAGTTTGAATAAATAAAATAACTAGATCACATTTATTTACAAGCACAATAGAAATGGTTTTGAAAGCACAAGTATACCCTGCTAACCTATTTGGCTGTCGTAAGAATTGGCTAACGCTGGACATAAAGGATTCAAAAGTATGCAAATAGTGCTTGACCACTGCCAATCTTTTTTCTAAACTGAAAATACAGGAACTATTAAAATTGACAGAGTTACTAAGTCAAGTTTTTGATTTTAAAGTGCTATTTAGCTTGTAGATTCCCTCTATTGGCAATGTTCAGCGAAACGGGAAGCACAGTACTTCCACTGATATAGGTCTCTGTTCGAAGATCGCGGTCCCACTGTTCAATAGCGGAACTTGTAAACCAGCGGCGGCGTTACTTCAATATCGTGAGTAAGGTTTCTTTCCAATTCCCTTTGATATCAGGTGCGACTTCACGTCTGTTGTACTTTTCGCTGATCATGCATTTCCTCGCTATTCAATAGATAGACTGTGTATGTGGCGATATGATTGCGTCGCTACATTTCACTTGTTGTCACTTTTTCTTTGAGAAATAACGGTACAAGGCTGTTCACCAACGAAGGTAGGTGAAGGAAATGTATAGGTACCTAAAAGGTTTCTCAAACTATGCTCTATAGTGGTATTGATTATATTCATCTTTAGATAAATCTATCTACAGCGTGGAACATTCCAGATTACATCACTGATTATACATAACAGACTTGCAGAGGGGAAGTTTAATTAAATAGCATTATTTTGCAACACTTGCACTCCCCGCTCTACGATAGAGACATAAAGAGGATAAGCTTGTGCCAAACCGGTTATTGAATGAAGCTGTAACACTGTATTGTTACATTTTAATTGGCATTACCATGAATTACCATAGGAAGGGTTGGTGTTCCCTGATTTAGAAAACATTGGAACTTGTTACATGGAAATGAAGATGTTACGATGGAGTTTGAAGAAAAGAACAGGCTTTTTATGAAACTGCACGTATTGGCAAATCTTTAAAAAACACACGATTTACTCCCCACCTAATGATGCTGGCGGCACCGCGATTTAATGACATGAAAGTTGTAGCGTTCGATCGATGTTCCTATTTAATTAATTTGATCTTAATTTTGGACCTTATTCCTGAGCGTCAAACGTCATATGTCCATACGTCAAAAGTCAAAAGAACTGACAGGACTTTGGAATTATTTTTATTGAAATAAATGTTTTTATATCTTTGACATTAATCACAACAAAAATAAGAGGTATTCCTCGAAGCGCACCCATTTTCAAACACACCTAATGAAGCGCACCTAAACTATTCCACAACAAATTACCTATTTAGGTGCGCAACGAAGAATAGTTTAGGTGCACTTGAAAATGGGTCCGCTTCGAGGAACTCTTAATCCTAAATAATGTTTCTGCCGCATTTCACAAAATATTTAATAATACTTAAAATTTATTTTCGTTCGTTATGACAAGACAACAGCTATAAAGATAAATTGTTTTCACACACCCGCGGGGTACAATGTGGTGTCAATCAGGGGACAAAAATCCCCTTGCGGTGGCCACAATCGATAATGGGTAGGAAATAAAACCAGTATCACTTCCTACTTCGCCCTTTTACACGTCACCTGAGGGTTAGATAGGGCGCGAATTGTGGCATTGTCATTTTTTTATTTAATAAGGGGAATTTTTACACAGCCGGCTGATGATAAGAACCTGGCAAACTTCTTTTCAGTTTCCTAGGAGGCACCCGGAGGAGTTAGGTACCTACGTACTGACTGACTTAATTCTACCAATGTATGTGTACATTATCTAACCTAACCGTTATCTAGGACACGGTCCTAGATAACGGTTAGGTTAGATAAACAAGAAAAATTAACCTTTATCAGACTTAAGAAGATCTACAAGAAAAATTAACCTTTATCAGACTTAAGAAACAAAATGAAATTGCAGTTTTTATTACAATAAAAATGTAATGAGTGACAGAGGCAATTGTACCATAATTACTTATTATCATTGTATCAACATGAGAAATTACCAATATAATTATATTTTTATATTTTGGAATATTTACGACGCGGCGTTATCTATACATATAATTATCAATAAAAAGAATTGTATTGATATGAATATTTTAGGTAAGTATGCCTATATTTGCGGCAACGTATATACTTTTGCCGCAAATAAAACGTTTCAAAATGACTAAAGAAATTTACTTTAATCAATTCGAGATTTGCTGTGTATAAAACAACGTGTTTCAAAACACCCCTAATGCCGAATACATTTTGATATTTTCGCTATTGTATGAAACAGCTGTTTTTTTTTTGCGATTTTAGTGCTGATCCCATAGTAATAGTCGTTCAGTTTGATGGTCCGGTCGGCATCAGGGGTTTTTGAAGTGAAAACTTCTTTAGCGGCGTTGTACGCTTTTTTGTAATGGGGAAAAAATGCTAAACTCGCGTCAGTAAGAACCACGTGACCTTGATCGAAAATTCGTAAGACGGATGTGACGGATGGAGGGTAGACAGCCGGCGGCGGAAGTATCCCCATCTCTTTCAACGGGGCGCGGTTAAAATGGCGGCGCGACATTTCGAGATGTAAAGCGCTAATTTTTTTAATTCAATGTCAAAACTAGATTTTCTGTCAAGCTATGTATAAGACTTTCGTACAATACTGTTCTGTATTCGTAAATTCAAATGCAGAGTAAATTCGTAAGACGGTAATTCGTGCAAAATTATTCCCTAACCATTCCAAAATATCAAAAATGCACAACGTTAATATTCAAGTTTTCACTTCTGCCGGCACTCCCGGAGTGCAACTCGATTTTTTGTTACACGTTGTGTATAAAAATGTGCACATAATATAATAATGGTCATGATTTTTATAATACGAAGTAACTGTTTCGTAGCTTGTGTTTTATTTGGTACATTTTAAGCAGAAATAAAATAGTACCAATTTTCAAACGACGAATTTTCATCTCGAACGTGAGAAAATATAACGAAATAATACGAAAATCATGTCGAAAATCCCATGTTGTATCCGCTTCAGTTAGTATTGGAAACACTATTCATTGTTACGTAGGTATTATTTTCATCACGTGTGCATCAATAGTACATTATGATACAAGTTAGCTTAGGTTACTTATTGCACACAAGGCTGTGGGTTGCAGCCCGAGCCGCAGGCGAGGGCGTAACTCAGCCGAGTGTGCAATAAGTAAGAGCTCACGAGTTTCATACGACGTTTTTCAACACATTTGCGAGGAAGAAACAAAGTAATTTACCACACAGCAACAAATACGACAAAAACAAAATGATAATCATGATGAGAAAGGCGCGCAGGTTTTTTTTTTGTTTTTTTCACACGCCCAATTCAAGAATATTTTGCGAACAAAGGGGTTAGTGAGCATACAGCCAACTTCAAAATTATAAATTTAGGTGATAAAATGCTAATATTTTAATATTTTTTAACAAAATATTGTAAATAAGAAATAATTTGATAATAATAAATATTTGTTTGACTTAATTAAGGACCTACACATTTATTTATTCCAAAAATGCAAATGAATTTTCAGCGGCATAAAACCTCTTTGTTGTTACTAAAAAAAATAACTGTATTACCCGGTTAAATTGAAAATGCTCTATTTACTCGCATAGAACTTGCAGTAAGGTACTAATTTAACTTTGTAGGGATAATTCTATAACCAACTAGTGTTTTATATATTATTGCACGCGTTTGTTATAGTTCGGTTTATGGCCCTAAAAGCGATGTATTAGGGCTCACTTTACGAGCAAGTGTGTTGAAAAAAACATTACATTATTGGGCCTAATGTGTTGTTATTTGTAACCTTAGTTTGTAACGCATCATTTATATTAATTAACTTCTGTCCTAGATCTTTTTTGAACGAATTTGAAAAGTTTGCAAGGTAAAGACACATTATCTCGTACATGTTAATTGTAAGGCTTAAATTGATTTTTAATTCTTTTTAGCGGCAAAATAATAGTATTTTGATGCAATGCGGTACAAGATATTAAATCGATAAATTATTACCAATGCAAGTCACTGTGATATCTTTTGATATGATATGTAATGAGCGTGTAACTGATACTTCGGTATCCGATGATAATGTATTCTGATAAATAGTGCAGATATTCTTTGCACATTGAATGGGTCTACACTTTGTCATACATTAATGAGAATTAATTAAAAATCAAGATAACATCAAGTTAATGGTTACCAAGCAGGCGTGGAGTGAAAACATATTAATGTAGGTAATCAATATGTTTTAATTTAATTTTTAATGCCACTGGATAGCAAATGCATATGAAATGATACTTCAGAATATTGGTTTCTGGGTAAGTGCTTTTAGTGCCAAACTGCCAACCAATTGATGGTTTGAGCTAATCATAAACGTTAAAGAAGAATCTATACCAACATTAATCAGAGATGACGAAATTGCTACGTGCTACGAAAGTGATCCGTGGGTAGGCACCCGACAAGGTGGACCGACGATCTGGTGAAGGTCGCGGGAAGCCACTGGATGCGGGCAGCGCAGGACCGATCGTCGTGGAGATCCTTAGGGGAGGCCTATACCCAGCAGTGGGTGTCGTGCGGCTGATATGATGATGATGCTGACGAAAGTGATCGAATATCAGATAGTAAAAAGTTTTTATTCCAGCGTTAGATTGGATTCGTATGAACAAATCGCGGTAATATCATAAATAAATCGATTAGCTGTGTCGGCGCCGCGCCCCGCCGCCGCCATTCTGACGGATGGCCTGCGCGCGCGCCGACCGACCCTTTCGCCTCGATTTGGGGCGTGAAGGGTGAATGAATAAATTAATATCGGCCCGCTTCGCTTCGCAGCTGTCATTTCGTTTCGCGCAGTCCTAATCCACGAATGAATATTTTCGAACGTTTGTTGTTTATTTTTATTAATGCAGTTTTGGTGGCTGTTTCAATTAAGATGTGTTCTTTTAAACCGCAGATAAATGTGATTGAAATTTCGAGGCGGGCAAATGCTCAAAATATTCAATTTCACTGCTTTAATTTATGCCTTGGTTAAGTATGTATTTAATTCAATAAAATTTTTGTTAAGTTGAGAATCGAAAGAGAGTAGGTATAACATGGTGTGCGTAAATGTTGTTGTTGAGATTCTGTAAAAATAACTGAAATTGATTCAAGCCGTTCTACTAATCTTGATTAGGACACGTATTACTATTAAAATTTATGTTAGGTCTCCTTCGATGCTTAATACTTTACCTATTTGTCTTTGTTAATGTTATTATTGTTACATTTACTTTACATTAATGTTAATGGGACTACTGTAACTCACCAGCAATTTAAAAAGGTACAAAAGTCTGAAAACTCTGTTCAAAGCAGTTTGACGTCAAAATTAATCGAACTCAAACAGTGTGCCATTGCACACGCTGTCATTACAGCTTGTTTGTGTTTGATTATTGATATTATCTGTGCATGTGAGACGATCTTCTCTTACATCAAATTTCTTTTAGTCGCCGCCGCGTAGTCTAGAATATTCATACCTATAAAAGCCAAGGATCAGTTCTAGTTCATAAAAGGCTGTACCTGAGCTAGTACTATAAAAAGGTCCGATTTTGGCGCAAGAGTAGGCCGTAAATAATACAGGGAACGATGTTCTTATCAGAGATCTGTTGGTTAAAGTGGGCTGCTCGGCGTATCGGATTTCTGTTTATTGCCGCTACCGAGTCGCCGCGAGTGAGTCGTCCGATCCGATCAGATGCATCTGATAAGCTTCATTATCAACTAGCCAGCTTGTTTTCCTTTGCGGTTTTCTTACAAATGATTCAGCTATTCCGGTTTGTCTGAGGAAATTCTGAATGGTTTAGGTTTTTTAATGTTCTAAGTTCTTTAAGAATTTTTATCGTAAGTATTTTATACGAATAGTATAAACGATGATTGATTTGCAGAAGGATCATGTACCATGGGCAACAGCGTCGCTTAACCACTGCTAAGGTTAAAATCGCTTGCACGCTGCGCTCGCTGTCACGTTTAATTCGTTCAGGGGCGATACGCGCGCACAAAATTAGTTGTTGCAAACTGGTTAAGTGACGCTGTTGCCCATAGTACGACCAAAGAAGATGTCGATTTAGAAATGTTATTTCAAATAAAAATTTGCAATGACCTAATATTGCTATTTTATAAGTACACTAAAATGATTTGTATTATACGATAAATATTTAGCAAAGTTGAATCATCAAGCGCTCAATGCAAATTTCCATTGACTCTTTTCGTTCTATTCAATTCTTACCTGTTTTTGGTTGCTCTTATAACAATGTACTTCAAACGTCAACCTTTTTAAAGTAAGATATGGCACAGTGGAACTATCTTTAGTAGCCAGACTAAATAATGGGCTATGAACAACAGACAACCAATTGTACCACTTCGTACTTGCTCGTACTAACAAGGACTACAATTGCTGTACAACTTCATTCATGAGATCTCCTTTTGTCGTATTTTATGAATTGAACGAGCCCGTAAAAGTTTTTTTTTTATTTCATAAGTGAGACCAATGAGCATAAGGTCTGTTTAACGAGTAGCGGCCACTTACTTAGATAATAAATTATACCTAATATACAGGGTTATTTGTAAAACACCAGTCACCAACAACCTCGCAGGAGTAGATTACTAACATCATAAACAACAACATTTGTTCTACGACTTTTCCGAAAACACACAGTCCGATCTTGCATGGAGTACTGCAGCCACCTTTGGGACGGCTCGGCGAAATATCAACTTGCTGCACTAGACTCGGTGGAACGCAGAGCCAAGAGATTAATAGGCGACGGAAAACTGGTATCAGCTAAGCCTCACAGCTTGGCTCACCGCCGTAACGTTGCTTGCCTATCGGTCTACTATAGATTGTACTTCAGCGAGTGTGCTCAAGAGCTGCATGAGCTCATTCCACCTTCTCCTTTCTTCCATCGGACATCCAGACGCAGTGCAGGCTACCATTCGTTCTTGGTTGATATACCTCCTATGCGTACTAAACGCTACTCATCATCGTTTATAATGCGCACAGCCAAGGAATGGAATTCCCTGCCAGCGTCTGTGTTTCCGAGCACATACAACCTGACTCTTTTCAAGGCCAGAGTGAATAGGCACCTTCTGGGCAAGCTCGCTCCATCGTAGACCCCGTCTATACTTTCGGGCTAGACTAGGGTCAAGAGCAAACCGACGACTCGACTTTTCATACAAAACTCGATCAGCTGTTCGGGACATTTGTATGTGGAGTCAAATTTTTTTTTGTCGGTTTTCGGAAAAGTAGAACAAATGTTGTGGTTTATGACGTTAGTAATCTACTCCTGCGAGATTGTTGGTGTTTTACAAATAACCCTGTATAATTTGAACTTTGAAAGCTTAATCTCAGACCATAGAAAACCTTTAGTTTTGTTTTAAGGGTGCAGTGAAGGGTTCTCTGAAATAAAAGTCGAATGAGCTTAAAACTTAGCGATCAAATCAAAGTTAATAAGAACTACAAATAATTGTTTTTTACTAGCAATATTTATCAGACCATATTGGAGTCCAATTAATATTTATTAAAAATATATTAGATGGTGGATAAAGGAACCCTTTGGAGGACTTTTAAATTATTATTATTTTATTATTTAATGAAAGATAATTTCAACCAACTAAATTATTATTTCCAATCAATGATTGAAGGTTCATTTTTTAATACTTATTCTGTAACTAGCTTTCCGCCCGTAGCTTCGCCCGCGTGGACTAAAGGTTATATCGTGCGAACGGAGACCCGTGCCAATAAAAATGAGTAAATATAATAAAAATTAAAAACACGACTGCCCTGCCAAATACGAACTAAAAAGTTAAATAACAAGTGTCATTGCAGTCGGGGGGACCGTTTTGTGGGACAATTTTTAATCAAGAGGTCCCCTGACTGCAATGACACTTGTTATTTAACTTTTTAGTTCGTTTTTGGTAGGGCAGTCATGTTTTTAGGGTTCCGTACCAAAATGGTAAAAAGGAACCCTTATGGTGTGACTCAGTCTGTCTGTCTGTCTGTCTGTCACAGCTGGATATCTCGAGAACTACTAATGGTATTAACTTGAAATTTGGAATAGTTTAAGATGACATTTGCCCAACTATTTTGCAAATAAGAAAGAAATAAAAAAAAAATTTTTTTTTTTTACAACAGGGACTGAAAAGGGGTCTTAAAAATTTAAAATGAGGTGACTAGGGCATGTGGGGTATCATTTAAAACATTTTTTCCTTTTTTCTTAGGCTGCATAGTTTTCGACTTATGATGAAAAATGTAAAAAAAAATACCGTTCCCCCCCCTTATCTCCGAAGTTTGCAAAGAGAAAAATCTGAAATAATTCTATGTGATAGTAGTTTATGTAAAGATTACAGGAAAAATAAAACGATGTCTCAATATAACACACTTTTTAAGAAATTCAAAAAACAAACAATTTTTTTTAGTTTTACTACCAGTCAACAGATGGCGCTGTCCTAAGCATGCTAACCTAAGAAAAAATATAGTTCCACTATCGGTCAAGAGATGGCGCAACCTAACACTACAATAATAAATTGGTGGCTGGTTCTTTTATAATTACCTACTATTTGCCGTACGAATAAACGAAGAATAAGTTCTTACTTAGTAATATAAACAGTTTGCAATGTGGAGTGGCTGAAACGTTTTTCAGTCACCATAAGCAGCTGTGGTTAAGATTTGTAAATTAACTGTCCGCCTGTTCGCCCTTCCAACTGCCTGCCGTTTATCCTACTTTTTTAAAGACTGTACTAAAGTAACATATCCAAATATATTTATGATTGTACGGAACCCTCGGTGCGCGAGTCCGACTCGCTCTTAACCGGTTTTTTTTTTTAAATTACTTGTTTTTATTTCACACATTGAAAGACCTTTTATTTGATAATAATTGAAGAAAAAATATTTTTCACATTTGAAAATGGCGTCGTATAGTCGCCATATTGACTTTAAAAAAAATATAGCCAGTGTTACTCGGAATGATGTAAGGATTCTAACGATACCATACATCCAAATCCATTGAGCCATTTAGAAGTTATGGTGGAATAAAGAAACTCACATACCCACAAACATACATGAACCCTGAACAAATATACACTCCTTTTTGGGTAGCCGTGTAAAAAGTAGTTTATGTCCTTTCCTTCCCCAAGGTTCCATCTATATCCGTACCAAATTTCATCAAAATTGGTCCAGCGGCGTGAAAACGTAACATACAGAGTTACTTTCGCATTTAGGTATAATATTAGTATGGATAACTGTTATGTTATGATATTTCCTTCACGCTTCAAATATTATGATGGCTTCCTATTGCCTAAAATAGCTATTGATAATAAGTTCAAGTGAATTTCGCAGAGAAACAAAAAAGCTCGTAGCTCCTTGATTCAAGTTCATCGACCCAGAAAGATATTCAAGGAGGCTTTTAATAGTTTAGTTGATATTGGTTTTTATTAGTGATTTTTTAAAACTTCTTACTGATTTGCTACCAATATAGAGATACATTGTGAAAAACACAAGTTTGCGACAACAATATTGATTTTAGCCAATGGAAATTACCACAAAGTATCTTTTGGCTTTATCAAATATTTACATTCGCTTTGTATGTGTCTACTTCTTAATGCTTAAAGTCATAGTTAAATAGTGACATCTTTGAATGAAGTTTCTGTTTGTATTTTTTAGTCTGGGGTGTAGTAGTCGTTTCTATATTTCATAAGCTTTCGGTTTCATAGGTAAGGTTCTCTACTTTATGTTAATTCAAACTTCAGTTTTGTGTTTCAAAGATAAGTATAGGTATTATATCTAACGTATTTTATAAACTTTCAATGGCGGGATGTCACAAAATTTAACCTGCTTGGTGGCGCTACTGCTGCTGGAGACGTTCGTACGGGCATTTATCCCCGATTTTTCCATTTATTTTTAGTTACTTATATTTAAAAATGTTGATACTAATAAACTAGTGGCTCCGTGAGCTGTAGACGTCGCGGTAAAATAAATAAAATGTCGCCACGAAGTTTTCAAAGCACACAATACGTGAGTATTCGCACCTAGATGGTGCTTCTAATTTTGATCATTTTTCGAAATGAGTGAATATTTTTTTTAATAAATTTGGAAAAACTCGCTTGACTAAACAGTTTTATTTAATTATCGAACCTACTTCCAAAATTTCACCAGAATCGGTTGAGAAATGCGACCTGTACAGGAAAATAAACAGCCGGAAAGCCGGACTGAAATATGTTTATTTACATATCTCCGTCATTTTGATAAATTTCGAAAAACTGTCTCAAATATTTTTTTTATATATTTACTATAATAAAAATATTTACTTATATATAATTTTACTATATAATTTTACTTATTCACCGGGATCGGTTAAGAAATGCGACCTGTAGAGGAAAACAGCCAGCGCCGGTAAGCCGGACTGAAATATGATTTTTTTCATATCTCCGCCATTTAAAATAAATCGAAAAACTGGCTTGCTAATATATTTCTATTCAATTTTCAAACTTGCTTTAAAAATTTCACGAGAATCGGTTGAGAAATGCAACCTGTAGAAGAAAACAGACAGCACTGGAAAGCCGGACTGAAATAGGTATTTTTTAACATATCTCTGCCATTGTGAAATATTTCAAAAAACTGGCTTAACAAAAAACATATAAGTACATCATTTTCAAACTTGCTTACAAAATTTTACGAGAATTGGTTGAGAAATGCGACCTGTAGAGGAGAACAGGCAGTGCCGAAATGTCGGACTGAACTTGTTTTTTTAACATATCTCCGTCATTTTGAAAAATTTCGAAAGACTGGCCCGACAAAAAAAATCTGTATAATTTTCAAACCCGCTTACAAAATTTCACGAGAGTCGGTTGAGAAATGCGACCTGTAGGTGAGAACAGACAGCCGGACATATGAAAGAATTTTTGCCCAAGCTAAAGCACTTCGTACTCGGTCGGTCAATAATTATTATGGAAGTCAGACAGTAAATTAATTAAAGATTGAAAAAATCCAAAATGTGTGTTGGAAGAAAAATTGATATTTACGAAAAATCGCTTCCAACATCCAAAAATTGATAACACACAGAAAATTATGTGTTTGCACCATATGTGTTGCATCAACACTATGTCGCCAAGTTAGCGGTAGTGCGCCGGCTGGTGGACGATTTGTGAATCAGCAAAATTATCCTGCCATTGAAATAAATATTTTAACTATTTTGTCCGTTGCAGTTGCTAAAAAGTTAATATTTTAACTTATAAAATATTAACTTTTTAGCCACAATTGATCCAATTAATAGAAAAGGGCTGTTCATTATTAGTACCAAACTAAGTATTAAAATAAAAACGTTAGTTTTAGTGACTAAAAGACAGATAATATAGCACAATTAAACTCGAAGAAGTGTTACTAAGTTAACCCTTTTTGTCTCCAAAATAGTGACAACTCACTGCGTAACTACAAAAGTGTAGGAAATGAGCACTTTAGAGTAGATATATCTATTAGTTACAATGTACTTAATAAACAGAATCCGATATCGAAATTGCAGCTCCTGTCGCGCAACAAACAAGGCAACAACAATAGTTGTAAACAGCGACGTCGTCCTGCTTCCCGGCAGTCCTGCGATATCGCGGAACTGGGTCGCACAACTTCTGCGGGCTATGATGTCCTGGTACCCGACCGTTTATGTGCAAGTTCTGGTGTTAGGTTATTGGATATTAAGTTATTTATGAAACTGTAGTATTACATACAATACTTTTTCTACACTCATCATGATATGAATCCAAGGTTTTGAAACAGTAGCTTATTGCTAACATCAAAACAACCATGTAGTAAACATAATATCCGAACGAGTGGCAGGGGGCGCCCGCCGCCAGCCCTCCCCTACGCGCCGCCAATATAATATCATCCAAACGAGTGTTATTATGTTGTACTGAATTTCATAATGAACCCCGGTGGCGCGCGCGGGAGGTCTGACGGCGCCCCTAGCCACTCGTTCGGATGATATTATGGTTATTATGACACTGGTTGTTATAATATTGGCAGTAAGCTATTAGCTGTTTCAGAATTATAGATAGGATTTAATTAAAGCATGGGTGTAGTGAAAATATATATGCAATAAATTATTTTACACATACTCTTTGTTACAATGTTCTCAATTAACGGAATCCGATACTAACTTCGCAAAAACATCAAAAAAATGTATTGTAAGCACTTAACGCAAGACGATTTTTAAGTTGAAGACACAAGAGGAACTTGCTAACGCAATTGTGTGGACGTAACAACAGGGACTTAGTGATTGATAAAAATTTAACATGAATACAGTTCTTGACGTTCAGACAGGCGAAAGTTTAGGAAATAAACCTAACAATTTACTTAAATGATAAATAATAATTAAAATTAACCTATACAAAAAATACATTTAGTATTTTGTAATCACGTCAATAGTAAACCCGGTATTGATTGTGACGTCGTTTTATACCGCTATAAGGAAATTATTTTCATACATACATATAAGTACGTTTGTGGTTTTATTACGAATTTTATTCAATATAAATGTGCCAAATTCTGCTAAACTAAGTTATTCATAAGTTAACCAAGTTACGGTAAAAGAGTTCTCTACTTGATTCAAATTCTTATAAAGTAAAGTTGGTTTTGATATGTGATGGATGAGTGGTCAAAGATTTTACTAATAATAACATTGTATGTAATTATGAGAATGTATACATTTTATATACGTAAAATCTACTTTGCTTTTTTAAAATGTAAATTACCAAAACAAGAAATAAAATATTTCAAACTTATATCGATAGATAAGCAAACTAAGTTACTATGGAACACCATCTCAGTTATGATCTCAAGATAGCTCTCAATGTTGGGAGCGGTTTATGAATACGGGCCTAGGTTATTCAAAAAAGAAAGAAGATTCATTTGTTATATTAATTGATAGATAGACATTATAAGTTATGTTTCTGTGACAAATTGAAATCTGTAAAAAAAATATCGATATAAATTTTTGAAAGTATTATTTGTTGTATTCGTAAGAACGTATTCGTGAGCACTAAGGGCTACCAATTTACCATACATACCATACCCCAAGTTTTACCTGCAAAATTTACATTTGAATAAGGCTAATTCTTTATAATGACAACGCACTTCCTATCCGAATATTTGAATATTTGCAATAACAATATAACACGGGACTACAATAGGCATACGACGATAAAAAAAACGTGTCAATATACTTCGCTCTATTTGCCACCCCTAAGTTCGTTCGGCTCATTCACCAACGGTCTTAATTTTTACGTCATCGTATTATTTCAAAGTTACAAATTTTTACAGTTTTCATGAAAATGACGTGACAAATAGTGGAGATCCTCAGAAAAATTATTCATGTTGTTAAATAGTGAATTAAATGTTCCTGGATACGTCACTCGTCGGTCGATCTGTAGGGCGACCGGTCGGGGCGAAAGTCGACTTCGGCCACACAGTTGGACCGCCGCGGTACCTCGCCACAGTCTCATCTAAGCCGCAGCTATGCGCACATCCTCCCTATTATAACCGAAATATCATTCGCACTCGATAGGGAGAGACCCGTGCGCGATCACGCGAACGAAACGAAAAGAAAGCGCGAAACCACGCAAATTCGAAATTTAATTTTTTCGAACTTTTTTCCGAAAGTATAGGAAAAGTTGCAGTTGGCGGGCAAACGGTAAAGTTGTGTGTTGTGTAAAAAGTGCGTTTAGACGTCCTGAGCTTACTGAGATTTTTATTTTGTGTGCTTTGACAATGTGCCGACTGATTGTATTGTTGTGAAGTGTATTTTTTTATTTGTGCACAATTTTGATTTGGATTATTTTGCTCCGGAATTTTTGGTTGGTTATTTTTTTCTTTTGAAGTTTTTTTCTTTACTTTATGTACACCTTGACTAAGAATATTATATTTACTGTTGTAATGAGTTGATAGGTCTGTGGAAAAATGATATGAAAAGCGTTCGTAGCGAGTGCAGGCGGAATAACCTCTTTAACTTGAATAGAGTTTTCCTACTTTTCAACTACCTTATTACGGGTTATGATCTGTCAAAAATGATATATCTAGGGTTGGTAACTGAATATTTATTGCAAGCGGCGCCCCAGTTTTTGTTTGTATCACTCGATGTTGTCATAAAAGATAATATTTTTCATTTTGACATTAAAATTTCATAATTTTGAGAAAATGTATTTGCTACTTTTAGTGATATCTGATTTATGTGTGGGCGTTATTTTTTTTTTAAATTTTATTGAGTATCGTCGCAGTCTTTCGATGTAATGAGCAAGCCATCAATTTCATTACAGTGACAAATACGATCGCGTTTATTACTAGCGGCTACTCGGTAAACTAGCGTTTGCGTGCGTCTTTTATCGTTTACTTATAAACAATTGTATAATTATCATTTAATTATTTAAAATTACATCTATAATTTTAAAAATGTTTGTGCAACGAGCGTAAAAAATAATTTGATGTAATCATGCGAAATTAATAATATTTATTACTATTATAGAGACCGCTCGCGACTTAGTCTGCTGGAAAGTTTTTTTGCTATCCCTCGGGAACATAACTTTTTTGCTAGATGAAAGGTAACCTATGTCCTTCTCTGTACCCCTGAGAACGTGTATGCAAAATTTCATGATAATCGATTCAGTACGAACAAACAAATAAACAAATGGACTTTCGCATTTATAATATTAGTAAGGATTTTACATCTAGTGGGATTCTAATAATGCTGCACGAATTAAACAATTTGCTAACAAAAGAAATTGATTTGAGTGAAGGTGATTAAAAAAATATTTTATTTCATTTAAAAAACGGTCTATTTTCAGTTTACTCATTAAAATTCTCATGATGACATCGATAATATTTCTCAATAGACGGACTAACATACACATTTTTGTAGTATGTATGAAAAATACTCTATGATAGGAAGCGTCGGATCGCAAGAGGCGGGAGAGAATGATTGATTTCTAACAGCAAAGTGTTTACTACTGTCTATAAAGAGAACATTAATATTTTGACGCACTTACATTAAAATTTTATCATCAGTCTGTCGATTCTGTAACCAAACTCGAACCTCACTTCGAATCTCACTACACTATGCGGGTATTTTAAATCATAAATTATATAATGATAGGCTGTTTTTAATAACAAAAGACTTTAGATAACTACGGTAGCCACCTAAAACATTTTGTAATAATTAATAACAAATTCACGCGATGTGAAGTGAGGTTCGAAGTGTGCGAGTTTCGTTACAGAATCGACAGGTTGTATTAGGCATAAATAATATTATCAAATAAGACTGTGTATCACCTACGTTTACTTTTTGCTAAATTTATAATTTAGTAGCGGCTGCTCGCGGCTTCATCCGCGTGGACAGTTATTTTTCCGTCCCTCGGGAACAGTTCCTTTTTCTGGATGAAAGAAACTCTATGTGCTTCTCTGTACCCCTTAGAATGTGTGTCAAAATTTCATGATGACCGGTTGAGTAGTTATGACGTGAAAGAGTAACAAACAAACAAATTACCTTCGCATTTATAATATTGACTAGTGGCCGCCCGCGACTTTGCTTTCGTTTTTTCTGGATGAAAGGTACCCTATATTCTTTTCTGTACCCTTGACAACGTGTATGTAAAATTTCATTTCGCATTTATAATATTAGTAAGGATTAGGATTTTTCAATTTTGAAATACAAACATACAAACACTTGTCACAAAATTAATCGTGGAAAAAATAACAAGATACTTATCAATAATTATTTTTGATCAAATTACTTAGTTATTATTTTCCTTGCTGGTGGCTTATTTTTTGAAACATCATGAACTCCGTAAATATACACTCTTCCATACATTCTTAAACTGAGTAGAACCATATCACACTAATGTGGAACGATATGAATACCAAAACTAACTTAATAGTTAGAATATTTTTCAGTAAGCATAGAAGAAAGGGTAATCCCTTTCTTTTAAGCTTACTGAAAAATATTCTAATATCAGTGAAACTTTGGTTTATTAAGCCCTAGTTGGAAATACTTGAACATACTCATGCAAATTGAAGGTTTTTGATGCTTTGTCGTTCGAAATCAACGAGCGCGGGCCACTGGCCAATTGGCAATATTTTTTCACAAACAGAGAACCTCATAGCTTTATTCAAATATTCACCAAATGCTTGATATTATATCGACCGTGATAGTAATAATGACCATGATAGTCAATAAGTATTAAAAAAATTCTTATTTTAGTTTCCTTAATATTTAAAAAAATACCTTGAATGTAATTCCCTTTTTGATAGCAATAATGAGCACTTTATAATTGTTGTAACTTAGACAAAACTTATTTTTTTTCGAGTAGCCTAAATGGAATAAGTAAGATTAGCGTTCGAAATAAATTTTTGTAACATTAGCGTACACAGTGGTTAACCCGATGTCATGGTGGTTCAAAATAGGTACACAGCCGTTGGCGATGGGTCATCATTACCCGAATACTATTTTTTAGATATTTACGATGTTTTGTAAAAATTGTAAAAATAAATTAATTTACCTTTCGCTTAATGCCTTACTTAATTACAAATTAAAAAAATAATTGAACAGAGAAAACCTCATTGAATTAGAAATATTATATACCTATGTTTAAAGAGGGTCATAAAATCACCCAAATTGGTTTCCCCTCTCTAATCTCACTTAGATCGAATTAATTTATCAGTTCTTATGTTTTGAATGGCACTTATAGGAACTTGACTGATATTATGTATCTAAGATGAGAAAAATTGAAAAAGTCAAATATTTATAAAAATAAAAAACGACCTACAAAACGCGACAATTCCGCAATAGTGTAAAAATGTTACACGGACTGTGAGGTTGGGTCAAATAATTACCTTTTTGAACTTTGACCAAATTTAGCACCTAGCGCAGTTACTGCCCGACAGATTTCTTGTCAAAAATGTGAAAAGAAATTCAACTAATTCGGCTATTGAGAAGAACAGCAGCCATGTAACATGTTTTATTTTCAAGCTGTAGGCAAACCAAAAAATGGTGAGCAATTTTGACCCATTCTTAATGACGCCAGGTTAAATAAATTAAGAAAATGCTAGTATGAAAATCACAACTTCTTAAAAATTGTCCCTAAAAATCGGTAATATCATTGGTAAAGAAAAGACTTATTATCGGTAAATTATCCGCGCAGTCCGCATTTCTGGATAGGAAATAATCGTAGCAAGGGATTGAGGCCGGCTTTCGATGACTAGCTAAAGTCTTTAGCTTGTTTAATTGCTTAAAAGTACTGAGGATATAGAAATATAAATAACACTCTAAAATTATTAATTCTTCGACCTTTAATAACCCGGTTTTGTAAATTGTAAGTTAAACTTTCGGTCGTCGCAATTGTCTTTTTCGGTGCAAAACTTATGGCTAGATAGATAGCGAAATCAAAGTAGTACAATCGTATGTGACTTATCAAATGTCTCAGCAGCTCATCCTTACTACTTACATTTTTTTTATGCGTAAGTGTTTCTCTGTCTGTTACTTTTGCTTTCATTCAGGTCTTAATTACTCATGTATATACTCGTTGTCAGGTGTGTACGTGTACCCCTGACAACGTGTTTTTTGTAGAAAAGAACTTAGGGTAGGTATCATTCATCCATAAAAAGAACTGTTCCCGAGGAATAGAAAAAATAACTGTTCACGTAGACGAAGTCGCGGGCTACGGCTACTTGGTTAGCAGTCCATTTTAACTAAAATCATGGATTCAAATTCTTTTAATCTAAAGTTATTTATTGGAAAAATATTTTATAACTTTTTCAAAAAAACATAAAACCACAAATATTTCATACTAAAAATATGATACAAAGCTCAGTCCAAAGCAGTTTCAACTAATGAAAACGCTGTTTTTCAGCAGGCACTGTCCATAAATCAAGTATACAAACAAGTTGACCCAAAAATCTCGTAATTTTTGTCTACCTCGAAATTCAATATGAATATCAGCACAGTTTCCTAAAAGTACCGCTCGAAACTTTAAGAGAATATGATAGATCATTAAGAAAATGTAGCAACTAGATTTTTTTTTCGGTTGATTTGGAGTTACTGTGGAATAAACCTTCAGTTTTTAACTAACGACATTAACACTATGTGTTAAGTACTAAAGCTTAGTTACCACTAGCATCAAGATTGTTTTTTTCCACCTGTCTTGTTATGTTAATCTCTATAACTTTAAATTATCAAATCACATGGTTTAGGAAATACGCAACTGAAATAACCTTATGCAATCACAATGATTCTAATAATTGCATGATTCCGCACCGTAGAACATATTATTATAACTCTGCATGATTACGAGTTTAAGATACCTATCTAAAGTGGGTACCTACCATAATACCTGGACTATCCAGGAAAGGTATTAAAGTTGTTTTCCCATACATTCAGAGGAATAGTTTTATTGACTCATAGAAAATAACTTTCGGAATAACAACCCCGTCTGAACAGTTCGTATCTTTGTTACTGCGTCTTGGAAACTTCCAGTATATAAGCATTTCGCTTTAAAATAGATGTCCCCGAGAACTCTTTAAAGAAAACGTCCGTGTATTTTTGGCAGAATGTTACTTGGAGTTTGTTGTTTAGAACTTCTTTGAAAGCAGATGATATCGATACGCACGACATTTTTAAGGAATCGTTTCTTTATTACGACGATTTTACTTCGACTAACTTTCATTTAAGTTTTCTCAGAAAACCTTTGCTATTGTAAGTCCTAAATACAAGTGTAAAGTTTTGTTAATGTGACCGTAAGTGAACTGTAGAGCGCTAGATTTTGTAACGTGTTAGATTTAGGAATTTTTTATAGTGTAATTTTTGAGAAAATAACATGAACTTGACTCCTTTACTTGAGGTTTCTATAACAGACCAATCATAATGATAGGACGAATCGGCCTTTTGTAAAGTTTTCAAAGTCCTATTGCGAGATGGACAGTCCGCCTCAGAAGCACTTTCTCACGGCAGCTGAATTTATTTTTTTACAACCTGTTCTACTGCTGGTCTGTGATTGTCACTGGCTGTGAAGGAATGCATGGTGCAGAAAAATGATGAACGCCAAATTCACTCCGGAAAACTGTATTTTATTGGATCACAAACTGCAGTGTACAATATTTTTGATGAAAGAGAGCAGACACGGAAATCAATGTTATCACACTTAATCTAATTTTATTATTATTTAATGTTGTCTGTGCCTATATAACTACAACACAACCACATTACATTTATTTATTCATGTGACACAACCCTATCATAATGATATGAATGCAATGATTCGTTCTGCTTCTGAGGCCGAGTGTTAAAAGAATGTAAAAAACAAATGAATAAATAACAATTGTCATAACAGCCACGTTTGTTGTGTCGTATTGTCGTAGAATAGATAGAATATAAAAAGAAAAGCTAAATAGTTTCACACCAACTTCGATCACATGACCATTACGACCACCACCAATCAAAAAGCTACTTGACGTCGCTGAAAGTCAAGCTGGAGAAAGCATAGACACAGCAGGAGAACTTTTATAGACTTATTCGATCTCAGGGAAAATAATGATGGGTAATTTAAAGTAGGTACCTCTTTACTTGAAAATTAAATGTCAATTTCATCATTTAAAAGCCACTTAACAAGCAATCGTACCCGAAAATTTATTTTCTTTTTATTATCTTTAGACTATACGATTCCTTTACCAATAATAATTCGAATGCAGTAAATAGTTCGATGCAATCTTTTATCGTCGGTATTACTTATTGAGGAAGATTTTAATGGATTATTTTTATTTTTACGACTTCAGTCGGATATATCTTTATGGTATGAAGTTAATAATTCAAATATAAATAATTTAAGAAATTATTCATTTTGATATTAGGGAAATTCACTTACTTCCTTTCTGTGAAACTTAAGTGAGTACTTACTTAAAGGTAATGTCTGTATTTTTATGAAGAGTTATGTGATCAATTAATTCATTGAAAGTATTAAAAATATACCATCCTTACTTCATATTATAAATGCGAAAGTCCGTTTGTTTGTTTGTTTGTTACACCTTCACGTCTCAACTACTGAACCGATCATCATGAAATTTCACATACACATTGCCAGTGGTATCTAGAAGAGGGTACCTTTCATCCCGAAAAAAAGTATTGTTCCCGAGGGATAGCAAAAAACTTTCCACGCAGACGAAGTCGCGGGCGGCCGCTAGTACACAATAAATTATTTTGTGAAATTAAATATTAGAAATTCCGAATAAAAACTATTTCCAATCATAAGTTTACTAAACGGAGAAATATGGCGACACGTTGATATAAAATAATACTTCAAAAACTGCATCCAGACAGTTCTCGTAGACGGGGCGGAGCAATTTCAATAAAACACTTGGAGTCACCGATTCGTTTTTCGCACATAAATCCTTTTAGAAGGGTCTAATGGCTCTTGAGATGTTACATATGATAATTTATCCTTTGTGTAACTTGCTTTCTGAAATACTTAGATATTGGATTGAAGTCTGTTACGATTTAGAATGTCCGATCGTAGCTTCGTGCTACGGATTCGATATCGAAGATAAATGAACTTGTATCTTGAGAAATTAAGTAATTTCTTACTTTATTCGAGTACATTTTGCGTTTATCCGTATGTACTGTAGCATACACACCGAATATATAAATATAACATTAATTTTCCTTATTAAGATAATTATTTTAATAGAAAAAATCGACTCACCCGTAGCAGCTCAGGCGGGACGGCTGCTACGGGTGAGACGATTTTTTCTAGTATTTTTTCTATTATAATAATTATGTTAATATAAAAATAGCATTGTGAATGCCTAAAAACTAAAAATTTAAAAATTTGTTTTCCTTTTTGATGGATATTTAATCTAATTTATAACTTCTCACATTCTCAAAACACAGCAGATTTTATAAAGTCGATTAATATCGACTTTATAAAATCTGCTGTTTTTTATAAAAGTTCTTTTAAAATTTCCAATAATGTTACTTGTTTATTTAAATTTAGATGTCTTACAGTTAGAAACATTCGACAAAAAAGTTAATACGACAAAGTCCTTCGTAGCACTAACCGTACATGTCGCGCAAAATACTTAAAACATACAAAAACAGAACAACAATTAGTTATTTATGCAACTGTACTATAACGAGGGGTATTAAAACACGAATGGTAGTAAGCTAACTGTTTCAGAACCTCTTACAGAGGATTTAAAGCATGGTTGTAGATAAAACCATATTATGGTATGGTTGCAAGACTTAAAATACGATTATGGTTGGTGTATCAAAATTCTTTGATAATAAAAGACTGTACAAAGTTGACTGTACAAACATCTACTAAAATATAACGAACATGCTGAACCTCACAAACAAGTGATATACGAGTACCTACTTAGTTTAAAAATTTCAACTGACCAGATGAATGGTGTTTTCGTAAAAATAACGTTTTAGTGGGGACATACATAGCGGTGCCGAATGTGGAACAGATTGATTTGTATGTTTGGATGTGCTTGATGATTATCTTGATGAACTTTTACTGTATTTATTATCTTTTTATTAGAAATGTTCTATCTCCCGAAGTCCGTTCGGAGATGAATCTGTTAAGGCGTGCACATGCACATAATTTTAGTGTGCGTAACCTTGAGAACGTACAGACGCACTCTAAAACAATTTACATGTGCATGCGCCTGACTTCGTGATAGCACAACTTTATTTAATTTTTATTCCTTTCATTATTGAAAAATTAATACTCATTCTCATTACATTACATGACATCTATTTTTTTATTTTCAAAAGGTTTCATAGGTACAACAATTTACATTTTATAATTTTACGATAAATAAACGGTAAATAAATATATCGTGTGTTGGATTAAAATTTATATTTATGAAATTTTATGACAAATGAGTTCAAATAGCACGTTTACGTTGATTAATTTGAAAGTTATTCTACTATTTAAAGTTAGTGTACTAACTATTATTACTTGATTTAGTATTAAATCAAGTCAGAAACATAATGACTTAATTACACAGCAGTATGTTACAAATTGTTAATCCGTCCCAACTTATACCTATCTGCTGAACTTTTAGTCACGGATTTCAAATCTAGTTTACAGTGATTTATTATCCAAGTAACTAGCAGCTGCCCGCGACTCCGTCTGCGTGGATAGTTATTTTTCTATCCCTCGGGAATAGTACTTTTTAGGGTTCCGTAGCCCAAAAGGCAAAAAACGGAACCCTTATAGATTCGTCATGTCTGTCTGTCTGTCTGCCTGTCCGTATGTCACAGCCACTTTATTCCGAAAGTATTAAGACTACACAGTTGAAACTTGGTAGGTAGATGTATTCTGTTAACCGCTTAACGAATTTAATACAAAAATAAGAAAAATAAAAGATTAAGGGGGGGCTCCCCATACACGGAACGGAAACTGAAAAAAATTTTTTTCTTCAAACCAACACGCGTTGGGTGTCTATAGATAGGTCTTTAAAAATGACATTGAGGTTTCTAAAACAACTTTTTCTCAAAGTCAACCGTTTGAAAGATATACACCGCCAAAGTGGTAAATTGTGTGTCCCCCCTTTAACTTTTGAAATAAGAAAGTGAAAAATCTAAAAAAAATATATGCTGTAGATCTTAATAAACACTTTCAACCAAAATTGGTTTGAACGAGATATAGTAATTAGTTTTCGAGATATAGCACATTTTCCAAAACCGCAAATATAACTTTGTCATTCATACCAACACTGTGAAAAACAAAGTTATTTTTGCAGACAAAAAATGATAGGTGGTATTAAATATGGTATAGTATAAATAAGGTAACTACGGAACCCTACGGCGCGTTTTTTTCCCCATCAATCTCATAGTGTAGGGTGTCGTTGAATATGTCTTTTTATATTTTTTGTCGATTTGTAAAACAACTTTTTGATTAGATTAGAGTTTTTTTCTAAATAGGTGTTCATCCTAGGGGTAGGTATCCACTGTACCCGTAGCACAAGACATCTATTGAGAAAATAAAGGCGCGTAAAAGTACTCGATAGAGTATACTGCCTGGCATATAAATTGGCCAGAGAAAGAAAGAGACAAAAGATTTAAAACTTAGTGTTTATGGCTACTGTGTATTTTTTGTCTCTTTCTTTCTCTTGCCAATATAGGTATATGCCAGCATCTGTACCTAATGTCTATGTGAAATTTAAAATCGATTTTCGGCGGTAGATAGCGCTATAAAAATCACAAAATATCTAGGTATCCATTTACTTTTTACGCGTTTTTTTCAATAGCTGTTCGGTCAATTTCTCTGAGTTGTGGAGTTGAGGATATTAAAGAATGCCTTAAAAACGTGATTAATTTGGATTTTAAACTTTTTAATATTGACCGTTATAATTACTTATTATGTACTTTAGCATGAACAACTATGGAAAAAATAAAGCGCATAAAAACATTCGATACAGTAATTTTGTATGGCAAGTTTGTAAAGCGCCATCTACCGCTGAAAAGCGAAATTAAATTTCTCATATACAACTATCCGAACGAGTTATTTTGCACACGTTTTTTTCTCGATAGATGTTTGTGCTAGAGGTAGGTACCGATGTGGCTGATTTCGTTACAAATTTAATATTTTTTCATTTCTTATCTTGAATTATTAAGACTTAGCATGTTCATCTTATTTATGCTAGACTTTCTCCAGGTATTTTAAATTGTTTTGAAAAATACCTGCAGAGAGAGAAAATGGACAATTTCCTCTCTAAATAGCTACCCAATAGCTAATTGTTCAATAAACCATTTAAACCATTTATTTGCTTAAAACATGGTATAAAAAGATGCTTGGGGACTCTCGGTTTTAGTTATCATTTTTAATAGTCCCCTTTTTACTTTTATGCAAGTATCCAAATAATATATTCTAACGTTACTAGTACTACTGATTATAGCCAACTCATATAATATACTGGATTAGTCGTATGTTTTCTCAAATTGTACGCTGTATCTAAATTATGTACATATAGATTACATGTCGGACTATATGAGTCACATATACATAAAAAACATGTTAATGAAATGGTTCATCCGATACAAATGGACCACCCGCAATAGACGAGTAGTTTTTGTTGATTGAAAATGTAATAAGTGTTATTTAATTTTTGTTTTTATGGCAATTTTTTACGATCGAATAGCCCGTAACAAACTTGTTTGCATATTTTTTTGGTCTACCTATTAAAACCTGACATTTTTATACGCAAAAATCAACGTTTTTTTATTGCCATAAATTGGATGACCTATATTTTAACATTGCTACTATGAAGTCACACTACTTAAAATGTTTGCTTAAGACGGAATATTACCCAGTAACAGAACAGAAATACAATCTTTTTTATGCCATCTTTTCACTGCATTGTTACCGTTTTTCTCGTAGATTGAGATTGAAGAAACGTAATGTAACAATACCTACCTTAAGGCGGTTGTATGATCGAAAGTGGCGCCCTCAGAGGTTTTTATTTAATAAGTTATTAATAGAAAAAGATTTTAATAATGTTTATCGTGGAGATTTTAGGACTAATGGTCTAGTATTTTTAGAAGGTATCACTACATGCCCTCGTAGTCATTCGTAGAAGTAGATAGCAAATGTGTCAAAAACGGCCACTTTTAGCAGTTTTTCTATCTACTTCTAGCAGTGACTACTAGGGAATGTAACGATACCGTCTAAAAATACTAGACTGTAGGCCCTAAAATCTCCACGATAAACATTATTAAAATTGTGTATTATAATTATAATATTAAATAAAATTCACCGCGGCGCCACTTTCGCTCAGGGTACCACCTTAAAAAGGCTCACAAATTCAGTGTATACTTGAAAATACCGAAACAAAGGTGTAAATTCAAATCCACGACTCTTAAGGCTTTTAAGCGCACCCATCATGTCCGTTAGTTCTCCGAAGTGAAGTCAAATAACTTCTGCGCATGTATACTCATATACAGGGTGTTTGGGAATACTCCTGTAATCCCGTATATGGTGGACGCATACCACCACGAAAAATTATCATAAACTCTGAAAACCACCACGGCTAAGAAAACGCGTTTTTTTATTTGTATGGAAAACTGTAAAGTGACAACCCTAGATGCTGATAGAATATTGTTTTTTTTTATAATCAATCCCATTAATGGGAAAAAGCTAAACACCATTTCGGTCTAGGTTGCCATGCCAGTTTTTCATAAAAAGAAACGAACTTTTTCAGTCATGTGGTGGTTTTCAGAGTTTAAACATAGTTTAAACTTCTCATTAACACCTAGAAGTCGAGTCCTTGTATGAAAAGTAAGGAAAAAAGTTTTCAAATGTATATCCTTCATACGTTACCTTATCGTAACTAAAATCCAATAAAATAGTAACTAATCCCCTAAAGCACAGTAAGACTGTGCCTAGGTTTATGGAAATCGAAACTTTTTTGTTCTTATAGATACGATTAGGTACCGTATGAAGGATAAAAATCTAAAAGCAGCCATTTTGGCTCAATTTTATTTACCTCTCTTTTGACAGTGCGCTTTGTAAGGAACTATCGTTCTAGGATGTTATTATTCTAAGGGCTTTAATCATAATTTTCCGGGGTTGTATGCATGGTACCATTTACCATATTCAGGATTTTAGGGGTATACCACACCCTGTATATGCATTCATATGAATGTGCGATTCACACGTTACGCGCATTATGTGATTGTGCGTGTCTGTTTACACGGACGAATATTTGTCAAAACATTCTTTGGACCAGTTTTGGGTTTATTCATGTTTACAAAGGATTGATATATTGAAGCTGTTCGAAATGTAACTGTATGAAATTTGAGCCTTTTCTTAACATGAACTGCGTGACATATTATATCCTCCGCACGGGACGGTTATAGTCTGATCTGAAAAATTATATATTTTTTTGACCTAATATAGTTAAATTATTAAAAAATGAAATGATTGAATGATGATGAATGATGTCGTGACGTGAGCTTTATAATATTCCATAATATCATTCTTCCGATTGATGCTTTCAAACGAAAAACCTATATTTTTTGGACCTGTCGATTTCCTTATCTTGGAAAACCTTTATAGGGTTGCATAGCCTAAATGGCAAGAAACGGAACCCTTATAAATTCGTCATGTCTGTCTGTCTTTCCGTCTGTATGTCACTGCCACTTTATTCCGAAAGTATTAAGATTATGCAGTTGAAACTTGGTAGATAGATGTATTTATTCTGTTAACCGCTTTACGATTTTAACACAGAAATAAAAAAAATAAAGATTAAGGGGGGCTCCCCATCCATGAAAAAAAAAAAAAAATTTTTTTTCATACGCGCGGGGTGGCTTTAGATACTTAGGTCTTTAGAAATGACATTGAGGTTCCTAAGACAACTTTTTCTCAAAGTAAACCGTTTGAACGATATACACCGCCAAAGTGGTAAAATGTGTGTCCCCCCTTTTAACTTTTGAAATAAGAGAGAGTGAGAAATCTAAAAAAAAATATGCTGTAGATCTTAATAAACACTTTCAACGAAAATTGGTTTGAACGACATATATTTTGAAGTTTTCGAGATATAGCACATTTTCCAAAACCGCAAATATAACTTTATCATTCATACCAACACTGTGAAAAACAAAGTTATTTTTGCAGACGAAAAATGATAGTGGTATTAAATATGGTATGGTATAAGGTATAACTACGGAACCCTACGGTGCGTGGCCCGACATGCACTTGGCCGGTTTTTTTTCTTTTCTATATTGTACTATATAAAAGAAACTTAATGAAACAACGAACATTATTCTTACAATTAGGGCAAACATATAAGCACGTGTGTTACTAATTAACTCGGCTCCCACAAAATGTCTCGTGCTTGAGTCAAACAGTTCGGGTTGTGCATACGCTACGCGCACGCTTAATCGTTGGATAAACAGATTGCAGTGTGGTCTGGCCTTAAATGGCAGATATATAGCAGTCTAGATGTGGTTAAGATTTGGTCCTTGATGGAAATTTGGTGATTGTGTTTTTTAAAATCTATGAACAGAATGTCAACATTAATTTATATCTAAACGAAGTGTTTTATGATAACAATGATATAGTGACGAAATTAATATGTGTTGCAATTTTTTTACACACCTGTCTATTTTTGTCGTTTAACAGCTACAGCTACAGTGTAGCTAAAAACCAATTAAAACAAGAGTGTGTTTCCTATAGTTAATGGTGTTTCCATAACAGCTAGTTTCTATAAAACCTAGGGGGTTAGGTTTTCCCAACGCGATCGAGATCGAGTTTGAATCGTGTAAACGTCAAAACGATACTTTGGAAATAATAAAAACCGTTTTCAGTATAGAAAACTAACGGATTTTTGAAGCTTATTCGATCCTGATGTGAACTCGATCCCGTCGAGAGTAGGGGGGGGGGCAGGTGATTTTAGTGCTGAAATATAAAAACCAAACCTTCTGACTAAGTTTTTATATTGGGAGAAACTGTAATGGCTACTCATTACAAACAACTGGCCATAATTTAGCTTCAAGTTAGGTGGTTGCAATACCACATCCAGTTACATAATGTTTACGTTGGCAGCTTAAAGGTACCTGGGATCCGCACTCAGAACCTTCTCCTTTATTTATGTACACTCAGACAGAAATCACCCTTTGCGTCGCCCGCTCCTCGCCTGTGAACCAAGAAAGCATTCAAAATGATTTATTGTAAATGGTTTTCTACTTTGTTGGCTAAAATAATAACGCAGCCCGTTCTAAATTCGATATTTTATTGTTACTTTTTCTTTTTGCCATACCGACACGTTTCTCGAAAATTTAATTTGCAAGCCCTGTGTTCGGCCATTAGATGCTGTGATTGAATGAGTCAGCGATTATGGTAATTAGCGGTGAGAAATAAAAATTGAAGAATAATTAGCGAGAAAGTGGTTAAGTGGAAGCAAATGTTGGGTTGGCTTGAATGAGATATCGACAATAACGGTAATAAAAACGTTAAAGGCACAGTAGAAGTTGCGGGTGGCTTTGTCCACTCACACAATGGGAGAGACGTCGAGCCGATTGACGCTTTAACTCTAAAGGTGTCACGAGAATTAGTGGCCCATTATTGCTCTATAGAAACGCTATGGTCAAGCAGAAAAGAGATAACAATAATTAGCTCGGACGCAACAAAAAGTGACATAAATCCCACATAATAAGTTCTTCTATGTGCAAAAAAAGCACAGTTTACCTGGATTCCTGACTTTTTTGCATGACTCGGAACGAACGTGGATGATATAATAAACACCTCAATTCCTGGCAGGGGCATTGTTTAATGATTGTCTGTTGTGATCTTGCACAATTCTCGGCCAGCACAGTTTTTTCGTGTTGAACTTGCGAGAAAAATAAAAGTTTTTGTATGTCTTGGTAGCATTTAAACAAAAGGGACTCGGGTTTGTGTGAAGGTGTGATTTATTTATGACTTTACCTTGAGAACGCTCGGCAATCTCGGCATAGTGAGTTTGGGTGGCTTCTAAGATTTCTCGCCGCCTATTCGGTCCGTTGTTTGTATATCGATCAAAATCAATAAATCGGTTAACGTTGTTTCTTTTGTTGCAGGAACAATATGGGATTCTTTAATTCAACCGGCACGCTTCTACAAGACATTTAAAACATTAATTTCGAAACATAAGACGTTTTAAAAAACCGTTATAAAACCAAAGATGCTGGGGTGTGCTCTAAGAAGAGTTACTTCAGTCATCTCTGTCGCTGCGAAGAACATAAGCTTGAGCTCGGCTGACGACAGCCGGTGCCTAGATAAGTAGATGTTTTGACAACAGACCTCTTAAATAAATTTCGGCTAACAATTCTAAAAGTCTAACAGCAATAAGATTAATTGATATTTTTAAACCTGAAACTAAACTAGTCAAGTTCGATAGCAATAGTAAGTTACCAGAAGCGGGTAGGGTACAGGACAGGGCAGGACAGTGCGTGCTGGGTCGCCACTGCGGTGGTATGCGTTATATTGCCTATTGGATCGACTGTGCGCTGACTGGTCGCTACGTCACGTGGCTTCCCGGCGCGCGACTTCAGTGCTGGATGCTACTAACTGTATACACGTAAGTCCTAATTTTAAGTAATTTTCAACTTCAACACCACAACAATTCATCGCTTAATCTCAACACTGGTTTTGATTGATCTTTGGAACGCAATTCCAATTGACAAGTAGTAATCTTTAGATATAAATAAAACGGCGTGGATAGCTTTTTCCAAAAAGACCATGGCGTCAGATTTCTCAATCACAAAATAGTAATTCTGCTCACACTTACTATTTATGTAGGTGTCTCAGTAAATCTCTGTTAACATGTTCATTTCTGGTTACCGAGTTATATATTTTAGCTTAGTAACTTGTTGAAACTAATGACAACATTTAGTCACAGTTACGGCCAGTTCTGACTTTACGATGACATTAGATGATAATAATTATGCCTTGCTTACCAGGTTATTAAATGTTCTATTATAAAGCATGCAAAGACTTTAATGTCACTTCGACTCATTACATTATGTTAGCAACTTAACAAGCTTTAAGCCAAGTTGATTATTTGTGTCAGTAGTTAAGCTGTGATTAGACGTTGCATTTTCACAAAATGCATATAGATTAGTGTACCCTCTGAGAAGAGGTTCTTAGACTTCAAATAGATATACTTACCTATAAAAATATAATTAAAAATTAAAACAAGCGGCTAGACGTACCTATACCTATATTTTAAACTATAACTAGATTTGGACCCGTGACTTTTGAGGTCTGTTGCGTTAAGGCTCTGTTATGCGAAATCATTTGTCTCTATCTTTTTCTTTACGTGTAAAGAGTATGGAAAATAACCTTACTTCTGCACTTTTTCGATGTTTTTCGTGGTTTTTTAATCATTACCATTAGCACAATTATCTTTCTTGAAAAAAAGTTATTGGAGCAACTGCACAGTACGTTAAAGTGTATTTTGATGTAGAATTCAATACGTTTACGCTATTATTTAGGCCAAAAATATGGCCCGCGATAAGCGCTTTTGATGATATTCAGATTTTTTTACAATCATCTGTGAGGTTTATACGCAATTTTATGTTTGTAGCAACTAGATAAATTATTTAGCTTGTCGTATGATTTTTTTGGTGGCTATAAATTTACATTTTCTATATAAAATATGGCCCGCGCAAACCATGTTTTCCTATTACCGCCCCTTAACTCATTTTTTCGCCTACCTATATAAGGTGGTACCAAATGATCTGATGATACTTCAACAGGTGATAGTGTTGTTTAAACTGAACAATTATCTCCAGGAATATAGGTCGAAAAACAATTTTGTTTTCGCCTTTCCATAGTAAGTCGGTCAGCTGACCAATACATTTTGTATAGGAGTATTTTTTTTTACGTTTTTCAACCTATGTTCCTTGGAGAAAGTTGTTCTAATATCTGTAGTCCTCAGGGTTCGGAAGACCTTAAATCTCATTAAAAGTCTAGAAAAGAAGATATGGTAATTTTTGTACCATGAACGAGCGGGAAGAGTATTGAAAGAAGGGAGTTTAAAACTTCTCATTGACATTTTACTCGTAGATTTCCTAAACAATGTTAACTGCGTGATATAACTGATAAATCAGCATCTGCAAATATTTATTTTTATTTTGACTGTGTATCCACTTTTAAACTTTCGCGTTGCGTTTCACAGGTATTAAAAGCAGGGATTAAAATACCGTTAAAAAAATAACGTTATAAAAAAATTACGTTAAAAATACCGTTAAAACATTTTATCGGTAAATTTACCAGTAAAAATAACGTTAAAAATATTTTACCGGTAAAATTAACGTTAAATATAGCGTTAAATTTAGTACCGGTAAAATTAGTGGTAAAAAATTAACGTTATTAATTGGAATTACGTTAATTTTAAAGTAACGGTGAAAAAAAGGAAGAAATAACGTTAAAATTAACGTTATTTCAGTAAATAGCGTTAAATTTAACGTTATTTCTCCAATTAACGTTAAAATTAACGTTATTTATTGACATAACGTTAATGTTAAAATTAACGGTAAAAAAGTAAGAAATAACGTTATATTCAAAAATAACGTTAACATTCCCTGATTAAAAGCGTTTAAACGTCGGGAAAAGGTAGGTATGTTTGAACACCTATGTTTTATTTTAAAAGCGTTTAATGCTGTGTATGTGGTACAGTCAACTCTTGAAGAAGTTGGATACTTGTCACACCAGCTATAACGCTTCTTCGTTAGTATTGTAACCATACTTTTTGAACACAAATTTGGCGTGACATTGTATTCAACTTTAGTCACCTTTAGTAACCAAAGCTAAAAGGCCAACCGTACACCGGAGACCGTACCTAACTCTAGTCCGAACACTCCGAACTAGCCTTACTCTTCTTCACGCTCATCAATGTAAAGGACATAAAATGTGTCTATATGTCCCGTTAACATCTTCGCGACGACCCACTGCGGGAGTGGCTGGTTAACATACGATTTACGACAAGTCGCGGTTATCATCATGTTTCCCTATATTCCAAATTATTATCCAGCTTTAAGGTTTGATACTTAATTTTCATATTAATCGTAACTTTATTGTCTTTTATGAAGCTTTAGGTCAGTAAGAAATTCATATGATTGTCTGTCAATGCCAACGTACAGAACTGTTTGTATCGTAAATAAAATAAATAAAAAATACTAAAACGGAAAGTAGAAGCTCTTGTTTGAAACTGCAAACAATTAGGGTGGAAATCAATGCTCACCTTACTTCTTCAAATTTACGATACTTAATACTAAAAGCTTTTAAAAATTTTTCATTAGACGGTTTTTATTAAAATTGATATGCGTATTGGTGATTTGAATATTATTTATTGCTTTTTAGTGCTTTTTAATTTTGAATCTGTTTTTGTTTTTATTTTTAGGTTTTTGAAGGCGCTTTTCTTTTTTTTAAAGATTTTTTATTTTCAACTTTTTTGTGGTATGTAAGCATGTAATATTCTTTAACTTTATATGTTTTCAAAATGCCTATTACTCAATTTCCAAAGGAAATTGATTGTGCCTTCTTAGTCCAAGTATAGTCCAGAACATAGCATACAGACCATAGCTCGGTTTGTTTTGGATTTTCATAAGTCTACCAATATCTTAATCACAATTACATATCCTATTTGAGTTTGAGGAGTTCCCTTGGATATCTTCGAGGTCCAAGGTTTAATGTCAATGAAATTAAAAAAACTACACTTAAGGTATCCCTTTTTCAACAAAAAATCAGCTAATTCGGTTAATAAATAACAAAGTCGTCATGGTAATTAATGCAAAATCATAGTATTTTCAGGATTACTTGAAAACTACCGAACCGATCTGAAAAAAAAAACAAATAGGACCATTTTGCAAGAAAATTTAATTAAACAAAGAAAGAATCATCAAAATCGGTCCATAAATAACGAAGATATGCGCGAACAACGATAAAAAAGTCGTCAAGATAGTTAATGCAAAATTATAGTATTTTCAGGATTACTTGAAAACTACTGAACCGATCTAAAAAAAAATTAAATGGGACCATCTCGCAACAAAACTCAATTAAACAAAAAAGAATTTTCAAAATCTATCTATAAATGACGAAGATATGCGTGAACAACGATAAAAAAAACATACAATCGAATTGAGAACCTCCTCCTTTTTTTGAAGTCGGTTAAAAATCAAATAAAGTCATCGTGACTGCGCACCGAATATTTTTGTAAATATTTACAGTACAAAATGAAGAAGGTTTTATTGTTATAAAATAAGTTACATCTTTCAAACATTACTTCAAAATATTTTTGTTATTGTTATGTTTTGTAACTTTGAAATATTTAACGCCGGCACGAAAAGTGATTTGTTTATTACAAATATTTACTTAAGTACGTTAACGTAATCTCAGTAGGCCTTGACTGCAAATAGTTCATCGATAGATTATGTAAGTGCTTCCAGATAATCGTTGATAATAGTTCGTTGACTGAGTCCCCTTACTTCCTATTGGAATAGTTTTATGTTAAGACATAGATTATTGTCTCTTTCCATTATAAGTAATCGACTTACTTACGAGGAGCTCGGTGGTGCAGTGGTTTAGCGCCTGGCCCTGTTCGCAAAGGTCGGTAACGGGATGGGTGACCCAAAACTTATTAGCTCGAGTTCCTCCGTGCTTCAGAAGGCACGTTAAACCGTTGGTCCCGGCTGCATTTTTAGCTGTTAACACCTACCTATCCGCATTGGGTCTGTGTGGTTGATTCAAGGTTATGGCCTATCCTCCTTATCAACCCATAAAGAAGTCTGTTCCCCAGCAGTAGGGAAATTAAAATGGCCGATGTCTAATTGACTTGCCGCCTTGACAAAGTCATATTTTACATAAAGGAAACGATAACGAACTTCCCTTTAGAAACATTCTTGGATTTAATGTTTTAAAAATCGATGGTTAGCGATAAATTTTTCTATCAATCTTTTGTTATCGAAGTTTGTTTTCGCTTTCGTAAATTAATGTGACATCGACTACAGGGCTTGGTCGTTGTTAATGCAAAACTTGTAAATTAATTTGGCAATAACACGAAATGTTTGCGCATATGGTTTGTCAAAAAGATCACATCGATGTGTTAAATTGATCGGTATGTAACATTTGATGTTAAACAATTAAATTATTATAGTATGTGTTGTAATTTAAGTCACTTCAATGGTTTGACATAAATGATATGTTGCGGGCTTCGATGATCGCAGGTTGCGGGGAATATTTTTGAATTATTGATCGTTTGTTTCATGATGAATTGTATTTTTGTGTCATTGTCACAGAATTAATATTGTCATTGTGCCATAAAATTAAAAAAAATATATACTTATAGTTAATGAGCTGTTAAAACGCCATCAGATGATAGGTACCATATAAACAAGGTACAAGAATACATAAACTGTTGATTTTAAATGAAAGAATAGACATACCAATAGGTACTTAAATAAAAAATGTAAAGGTAAGTAAGTATACAAAACTATTGCTTTGATAGACAAATACCACATTCCCAATATTTTTTCATAAAATCATCCAAATTAGGATTTATTTCATCATAAACTGCTAGATTATGCATATCGAAAATCTATTGACAGCGTTTATCTTTTACCTTCTAACTTATAAGAATACGTAATAAAAATCGAACAGCGATATAAAAGATGAATCTTTTCCTATCTCATAAATACCAAATGTGGTTGGCTTATCTAAAATAATGTTCTTTATTGAAAGTTGTATCTATGACATATTTTTGGTACATATTATCTTTGGTTCGGATAAAAATAATGAGGCAAAAGCAATAAATAAAATATTTCGTGTTAAAAGTTTTCTATCTTAACGGGTCCTAGTGATGTCATGAATTCATTTCCTGATTTTTCGATCCTCGACCATGGAGCTCATCAAAGAAAGGTGAGCCAAAATAATACTAAAAGTCATGAACTAAATGATACGATACCCTTGGCCGATTCGTTACACCCACAAAAGTTATTCAACACTCGCCAAATCGGGAAACAATGGGTTAATTAATTATAATATTCAGTATCAACCTTATTAATAAGATCGGTAGCAAATACGTGTCACCGTGAACAGTAACTATGGTATTACAATGCTATGGCTATTAATAGTTGTCTATTATGATCATGTTTCACATTGAGTAAGGAATATCAATGTATTTTCGGTGTTAGTGGATGGCAAATGATTTTATTGCTATACCTAAGGTGCTTTATCGTGGCGATGGTAACTGATTAGAAGTGTTGCTCAAAAATATTATTTATAGGTATTTCATTACTACACTTTTCTTATAAAAACAAAATCTAATTGAGGGTCTCAACGCATATCACACGTCAGACAAAACTTGCAATTTTCTGTTTTGTTAAACTCTGCCATCTCTACTCACATAAGTATACGTCTAGCTAGTCAATAGGTACCAAAAGTAAGTGATGATTGGTCCAGTCTCAAAATACAGTAAATTTATATAAATATGGAAAGGTCGCATTTCTCAACTGATACCGGTGAAATTTTGTGAGCAGGTATGATATACCTATATATAATTATATTTATTTTGTCAAGACCAGTTTTTCGAAATTTATTAAAATGACGGAGCGGAGATATGTAAAAAAATATATTTCAGTCCGGCTTTCCGGGTGTTTGTTCTACTCTACAGGTCGCATTTCTCAACCGATACTGGTGAAATTTTGTGAGCAGGTTCGATAATTAGATATTATTGTTTAGTCAAGCCAGTTTTTCCAAATTTATCTAAAAAAAAATATTCACCTATTTCGAAAAATGATGTGCTTTGAAAACTTCACAGCGAAATTTTATTTTTGTACAATTTGAGCCACTTTTTATCGCGAGGTCTACAGCTCACGGAGCCACTAACAAATATAAATATGGGACACATTGACCCTCTGGGGATTGCGTTTTGAAATCATGAAAGTATAATCTAACGCTGATGACAGTTTGAGCGGAAAATCTTTGATGTTGTCTGTACAGCCAGTCTTTATTTATTCGTAACACTTAAATAACGTAGTACATACACGTGTCTTAAAAAACAATAATTAGATGCGAACTCAAAACACCCGCCCACTGGCCGTGGATATAAAAAAAGTCTACCGTTTGCTAGTCTAGACGTTGTTGTAATATTTGTAACCTCTAAGACAATATTCTGCCCACGTTCTTAATGGAGTGATATTTCATAATGAGCACGTACATACAGGCGTGTGTGTCCGATAGAATAAATTAATATAACCAACCCTTTATACTTAGAGATGTCGTAAAAGGCGACGAATGATATAAATGTTGTAGGATGAAAATAACATAAGGTGAATATGATTGCTTATTTTTTGAACCGTTTCAGTTTCAGATTTCAGTACTACATTCATGTTGGGGAGAAGGAGGCAGCTTTTAACAATTTTCAATTGAGCATTGATCATTTTTTTAGTTGCTTCCGTTAGCATGGTTATCCGTTTACAAAATTGTTTTCATTTAACGATGAAATTAGAAGACATAAATCTGCTATTTGTGTTTTTCGGAGAAAGCCAATGGTTAAAACTGCCCCAGGGCTGGGGTACCTTTGAAACAAAAAACCTTTGAAATATTTCAATAATGAACAGAAATCATGAGTGTAATAATAATTTAATTAACGAGCAATATTTTCTTTGGAATGTTACACAGTTATAAACAATCAGTTTTCAATAATAAACTGAGGTTTCTCTAAAAATCAGCTGGGGCACAATTGGATAGTTCAAATGTACCCATGAGGCACAATTGAATAGTTCAAATGTTGCCCTCCGAGGAAAATTTTAAAATATACCTTACTAAACAATAAACTTTTTTTTTTCTGGCTCGTACTATTAGTACATTGTAGAAAAAATAAGACTTGCACCAGATCATGTTCCCGTCCTAGAGGGGATAGATCGTCTATTGGAATCTTTTCGCTTGCTTAACCCCCCCACGCCGCGGCATGATTTGACAGGGCACCTTAGAACATATTCAAAGCTGCCTCATTATTGTTCAGATGTACCCCTCTCGTTTTATTCTAATCTGCCTCAACCATAAATTTT
The DNA here is from genome assembly GCA_943789525.1 of Agriphila geniculea. NCBI lineage: Eukaryota > Metazoa > Arthropoda > Insecta > Lepidoptera > Crambidae > Agriphila > Agriphila geniculea. Next base: position 8,684,382 of record OX038881.1, read on the forward strand.
AGATATTGTTATCGTTATTTCTCTCAAAAACAAATTAAGTTGTACATTAATAACTTTAATCTAAGCAAAATAAAGTATTTTTTTAAATATGAAGACCTGTACTCACTATATTCTTCAGTTCACGAAGTAAAAACCTTAGAAATATTTTTTGCCCGTTATTCGTTGAAGTACGGAAAACAAATATGGCTTTTTAACCAAGAACCTTATATTCATATCTTAATATATAAAATCGTAAACTGAATGACTGACTGATCTATCAACGCACAGCCCAAACCGCTGGACCTAGAGACTTGAAATTTTGCACACAGATACCCTATATAGTGTAGGCATCCACTAAGGAAGGATTTTTGAAAATTCTATCCCTAAGGGGATGAAATAAGGGATGAAAGTTTGTATGAAAGTCCCTCAGTTTTGAAGCTAGGATCGTCAAATTTTGTGTTTAGGCTGACGATTGAAAATTAATAAATACGGATCTCAGCGTTTTTCAAAGTTCTACCCCCGAAGGGGTCAAAAGGGGGATGAAGTTGTGTAATGAAGAAAATCCTTTATTTGCGAAGTCAAAATTGCTAAATATATAATTTAGGCTTATGGATGGAAATCTAACGCAACGTATATTGTTATTGTTAGTATTTCAACCCCTACGGGGATAAAATGGGGGTGAAAAGGGGTAAATAAACCTAAAAATAGATATGGATGTCGTTATTGGGGTTTTCTGGGATGACGATTGCATAAATGACATTTATTTTGAAGTCCAACACGGTCGACATGATTTGACCCCTCAAGGGGCGAAAATGGGGTTCGAATTTTGTATGGAAAAATAAAGTTAAATGGACATTACAACTTTAAACTTCGTAGGAGCACGTCTAAAAATAAATAAGCAAACATATATTTTGTGATTTTGAAAATAAACCCCTCAAGGGGTAAATGGGGTGAGTAAACCTAAAAATAGATACGGATGTCGTTATTGGGGTTTTCTGGGATGACTATTGCAAAAATGACATTTATTTTGAAGTCCAACACGGTGGACATGATTTAATCCTCAAGGGGTGAAAATGGGGTTCAAATTTTGTATGGAAAAAAATATTAAATGGCCATTACAACTTTAAACTTCGTAGGAGCATGTCTAAAAATAAATAAGCAAACATATATTTTGTGATTTTGAAAACTAACCCCTTAGGGGGTAAATGGGGTGAGTAAACATAAAAATCGATGTGGAGGTCGTTCTTGAGGTTTTATGGGATGGTGATTACGAAAATGAGATTTATTTTGAAGTCCAACACGGTGGACATGATTTAACATGTGAAAATGAGGTTCAAATGTATGGAAATAGAATATAAAATAGACATTACAACTTTAAAATTCGTAGGAGCATGTCTAAAAATAAATAGGCAAACACACATTTTGTTATTTTGAAAATCATCCCTTAGGGTGTAAATGGGGTAAGTAAACATGAAAATCGATGTGGATGTCGTTCTTGAGGTTTCATGGGATGGTGATTGCGAAAATGACATTTATTTTGAAGTCCAACACGGTGGACATGACACATCATGGACCTGTACCTGGACATGCACATCCAGGTAACGGGAATGAGAACAGGCACGGGCACGGGAACAGGAACGGGAACAGGAAGAGAACAGGACGGGAACGGAACGGGCCGGAACGGGAAGGGAACGGGATTGAAACGGGAACGGAATAGGAACGGGAACGGAACGAGAATGGAACGGGAAAGAGAAAGGGACAGGAACGGGACGGGAACGGTACCGGGAAAAGGAACGGAAGGAGTACGGGACGGGAACGCGACGCGAACGGGAACGAAACGGGAACGGCAAGAGACGGAACGGAATGGGAATGGAACGGGAACGAAACGGGAACGATACAGGAACGGAACGGGAACGAAAACGGGACGGGAACGGCACGGGAACGGAGGGGAAAGGATCGGGAACGGAACGGGAACGATACGGGAACGGGAACGAGAATGGGATGGGGCGGGAACGGGAACGGGAATGGGAACCGGACGGGAACGGGGACGGGACGGGAACGGGACGGGGACGGGAACGGGAACCGGAAACGTAAAAATGACTGGTCAGATCCTGGTTGAAGGTTCTCTAACGATTTTCTCTAATATCCACGCGGACGAAGTCGCGGGCAAAAGCTAGTTCTATATAAGGTTCTTGTTTTTTACCTTTTTGACACTTGTCCTACGCACAGGATATCACGTGACATGAATGGGGCTTAGTGTTGCCAACTCAAAAAATGTGTTACTATGAGAACTCGAAGTAAATTAATCGAGTTATTAAGACTGTTCTAATGTTACCGCGTTCGAAGCTGCCTCCTTCTCCCTTATTATTACTTCCCTCACGTGTTTGTGACAAATAATTTAATTATTCTAAAAAATATTAATTATCCCGTAAAAATATACATTTCTGATCATCAATCAAAAAGAGACACGCCTCATGACATTAGCAGTGAATTCGTTATAACCGATAAACGGTCAAGTGTGAGTGGGGCTGACTGGGTACTGGCTCGAGAGCCCTCAGACGGGATTTGGCAGAGCTCTTGAAACAATTGAAACCACACGAAGGGCTAAGTACGGCAAATAACATCCCTTGAGTTTGTTGATAAGTACTGGTATTTCAAGCTAGAGTATATTGTGTAAATGATGTAGTATTTGAAAATAAAAACCATAAAATTAATGCGCATGGCTAAAGAGTGGAATTCCTTGTCTGCGTTTGTATTTCCGCAACGCAAGGATACAACCCAGTGATATTTAAAGCCCGAGTGAATACGCTTCTTCTCGGCAAGCTCGCTCCATCTTCGGCCTCTTGAATTTCTCGAATGTGGCCAAGTATTTGGAAATAAAAACTTAAAAAGTGATTCTGAAAAAACAGTTTTCAGGTTTCGTATACACGCTGAAATTTTAATCATTTGGTTCCCGCCGTGGGGTGGTTCCACTCATGATTACAAGCAACTTTTATTATGGCGCCAACTCACCTGCTCGCAAAAAAAAAATCAGCTGTTCCATACAAAAGTGCAGTACCTACTCGATCTTAATGTATGGAACAGCTGATTTTTTTTGCGAGCAGGAGAGTTGGCCCCATAGTAAAAATTGCTTGTAATCATGAGTAGAACCACCCCACGATGGGAACCAAATGATTAAAATTTCAGCGTTTATACTAAAAATAACCTTGTCAAGTTTTTCCACACTCTGAGGATTCTTGTGAGAAGATCTGTGAGATTTCAGGTATTCATTTCATTTCTCCACGAAACTTGTTAAAATGTTTTCAAAATGACGTGTGAAAAAATTATTCTGTTTAGCGCAAAATTTGCAACCATTGCGAATTTCATCGCTTCTTCATCGATTGCGCACTTTTCGCAATTCCCGTCACTTATTCGTATTTGTATTACAATTTACACACAAATATTGAAGAGTGGTTAAATTTCTACGATGTGCAATAAATAACATATTTTTGCTTTAGTTTATTTTGACACGTCTTTTTTGTTGCTTTTAGTTTTTGCACACTCAATTTTTTTTCGTCTATTTGGAACTTCAGGGGTAATGATGTGTGTGGTACTTATACGTTAGCATTAGTCTAACAAATTAAACTAGTGGCTCCGTGAGCTGTAGACCTCGCGATAAAATGAAGCCATGAAGTTTTCAAATCACACAGTAGGTACGTGAGTATTCGCAGCTAGATGGTGCTTCTAATTTTGATAATTTTTCAAAATGGGTGAATATTTTTTTTATAAATTTGGAAAAATTGGCTTGACTAAACAGTTATATATAATTATCGAACTTACTCACGAAATTTCATCAGAATCGGTTGAGAAATGCGACCTGTAAAGGAGATCAAACAGCCGGAAAGCTGGACTGAAATATGTTTTTTTACATATCTCCGTCATTTTATTAAATTTAGAAAAATTGCCTCGACAAAAAAAATCGATATATTTGTCAAATCTGCTCACAAAATTTCACCGGGATCGGTTGAGAAATGCGACCTGTAGAAGAGAACAGACAGCGCCGGAAATCCGGACTGAAATACGATTTTTTTACATTATCTCCGCCATTTAAATAAAATATTAAAAACTGGCTTGACAAAAAAAAATCTATACAATATTCAAACCTGCTTACAAAATTTCATGAGAATCGGTTGAGAAATGCGACCTGTAGAAGAAAACAGACAGAACTGGACAACCGGACTGAAATATGTATTTTTAACATTTCTCCGTCATTTTAAAAAATTTCAAAAAACTGGCGTGACAAAAAAATTCTATATTATTTTCTAATCTGCTCACAAAATTTCACAAGAATCGGTTGAGAAATGCGACCTGTAGAGGAGAACAGACAGCGCCGGAAATCCGGACCGAAATAAGATTTTTTTACATTATCTCCGCCATTTAAAAAAAAATAAAAAACTGGCTTGACAAAAAAATCAATATAATTTTCAAACTTGCTTTCAAAATTTCATGAGAATCGGTTGAGAAATGCGACCTGTAGAAGAAAACAGACAGAACTGGAAAGTCGGACTGAAATATGTATTTTTAACATATCTCCGTCTTTTAAAAAAAATCAAAAAACTGGCGTGACAAAAATATTCTATATTATTTTCAAACCTGCTCACAAAATTTCACGAGAATCGGTTGAGAAATGCGACCTGTAGAGGAGAACATACAGCGCTGGAAAACCGGACTGAAATAGGTTTTTTTAACATAAAGCTCCGCTATTTTGAAAAATTTAAAAAAACTGGTTTGACAAAAAAATTATACATCATTTTTAAACCTGCTTACAAAATTTTTCTAGAATCGGTTGAAAAATGCGATCTGTAGAGGAAAACAGGCAGTGCTGGAAAACGGACTGAAATCTGTTTCTTCAACATATCTCCGCCATTTTGAAAAATTTCTAAAAACTGGCTCGACAAAATCGAACCTGCTCACAAAATTTCACAAGAATCGGTTGAGAAATGCGACCTGTAGGCTGGAACAGACAGCCGGACATACGAAAGAATTTTTGCCCAAGCTGAAGCAGAGACGCTTCGCTCGCACTTCGTGCTCGCTCGGTCAATTATTTATTATTTCTTTGCTAAGTTCAGTACTCAAATAAAGTATTTTACAAACCAAACTAACCTGAATTTTTCAACATAATTATCTGTACCCTAGCGTCCCTAGCACGAACATCTATAAAAAAAACCGCGGGTAAAAGTACTCGATAGAGAGAGTAATTATCTATGGAAAAAAAACATTCCGTTTTTCGACGATAGATGGCGTTGTACAAATTTTCCATACACATATCCATTTTTTTACGCGCGTTTTTTTTCTCGATAGATTTTCGTGCTGCGATTACTGATCTTGGTACCGTTATTTTTAAGGTATATCTAAAAATGAAAAGAGGTGTTCAGACCACATTAATGAACAACTATTACTATGGGGCAAACCACGAAATCGCGAAAAAAAAAGATATAAGACTGTATGAAAAAGGAACGTTGGAAGGTTGGAACATTCTTGGATATCCAAAAGGCTTTTGTTCATTGCCCATTAGATATTTAATACCTACTTGGAATTCAGAGAGTCGTCCCAATGTCAAGAGGCTCGGATTCGAACCCGTAAGTGTCACGATGACATACCAATACTAATAGTCCGATTAGTTTTCTTTACTGATTGTGATCAAAGACGAGTGATTGTTGATGTACTGAAATTATATCCATTGTACACGTACGGCACGAGAAATCAAAAACAAAAATGATAGCGGTCAATTAACGGGCTCGAACTTCTAACTTTTTTAAACATTTATTGTCATATTTAGCGGTTAGATGCTCGAGGCATTCAGGAACTGTGAACACCCGTCATCAATTTAAATTACAAGGTAATTTTTTTCATACAAACATCGTCACGCATCTTCCAGTTTCCAGCGAGAATATGAAAGTAAGACAACAGAATTTTCACTTACCACATTTTGCCACAGTTCGGACAAAATAACAGTATTGTTTAGCGTTTTTATTCTGATGTTAGTTTTGTATATTATAACAATGGACTAGGGTTTGTTAATCTGTTCGTGATCCTCCATATTTGTTTTGTCCAAGTATGTATGGCATATGTGCGATACAGCGCAATAATTATGCCAGCTCGCTATCAGACGGGCCACACGTCTATTTGCCACGCTTAATATAGCAATAAAATTTAATATCAACGCGTTGGCTTGAAGTGACAATGGAAACAAATTCTGCATTACCATTATAGATGTGCGAAGTAACTGTCATTACCGAACGGAGACCCATTGAAATTCATAATAGACCTCTAATTATACAGTGGTAATGCATTTAATTATGATTTGTTCCACTAATAGGTGGTCCCGTGGGCGGTCGGCGAGGTAACGTCTTCATTCAGACATGTTTTTGTACTTTGTTTGAAGTTTGTTCAAAACTAGATGGATGCAAAAACGTTAGTGTTTGCTTTATCGTTTTATTTTAGTGTTTGATTTGACGTTTTTGTGCTAGCAGGGTTATATGAGTAGTTGCTCATTAAAATAATTGTCGTCATTATATAAAACGCTTATTCCTAGTTTAGATACGCGCCGAGTACAGACGAATAGGCACGAAGACGAGTATGTAAACACCATATTCGGGTATATTCGGTACTCGCCGTGAATATTCGTCTGTTCTCCGTGCGGTGTCGGTTTTTTGACGCGGATCAAAGGATTATTCGTACGTATTCGCGGCGGTGTTTACATAATCGTCATTGTTCACGAACTTTGTCACCATAAACATCGGTTGCATAAAGATTAAAAATCCATTAATGATGCTTGGGTCCGTTTGATCAAGGTATCCATTGCAGAATTAAATAAAGAAGAGATTCGCTAATGGTGTTGTTTAAGTTTTACTTTTATAAGTCTATATACATTTAATATGCGTGAAGCCGAAGCAGCAAGTCGAACGTCATCCATTTCTGAAAGTTCTATGTTCACTGAATATAGACGAATATGTAAACGGGTCTGTATTCGTGCTCGAATTACTCGGTGAGTTACTCGGCGAGATATAATCCAAATGAGGCATTAGGATACCCGTGGATGTTACATGTTACGGCGAAGAAACGCGCCATATTCTCCCATGTATTAACGACTGTCACAAAAACCAAGGCCATCAACGAAACGTTCCTTCCGAACCTCGAGACTGGAGATAATAACTGTTTGGTCACCCATCGACAGTTGCCCAACATCCACAATCATTTACACGTCTGCTATTGCTCAATATCTAAAATATACTAACTGAACTTCTTATACATATTGAGTATGTTGCTTTAACCGTAGCAAATTCTGTAAAGGGATATTAAGACAAGAGGCATAAAATAAATTACTCCACATATCGGATATGCTGTGTCTCACCAATTGGTCGGTAAAGTAAATTATTGCAATTGGATATGAGAATAAATTGTCCGGACGTAGAAGCAATATATTTCTTTGTTGGAGTGTCACGGTGCAGGTACAATTGGAAAGTGACTCTTAGTAATGCGTGGGCGCCCTTATTTGGGACAAGGAGCTGTAAGTTTTTCGAACTATGGTCTACACCATAGTATCTATGATGCATTACTTTGCGCGTCTTTATTTCCCATACTTTTGGTCCATTTGGATGATAAATTGTGAAGGTTTTTGGATTTGAATTACTTAAAATGATGAAGTGGCTTCCTACTTCATTTCATAATTGTTATTACACTCTGCCCATAAATGGAACAAAAATATTTACCTAAATATTTTATCGTAAACTTTAAAGGCATTCTGAGATGTTTCCTTATTTCGAATAGGCGTATGTTGATATGTAAAAATGATATAAAGATTGTCTATCAGCCGGAATGAATAGTTCGAATGCATCTATACAAACTTGCTCACCTAATGAAAGGAATCGAAGATGGGCCCTCAGCATTCGACATCCCTCTTAGCCACACGTGGATGGGACCACCTGACCTCAGGAAGCTTTCAAACTAGAAGCACCTATTCTGGGATCAAAGGGCCTATTATATACATTTTGTACATCTATTATCTTTGGTACATCCCATTTCTGGGACCTTTCCGGATTATATTGGCCTACTAACCCGGAATGCTGTAGGTATGCATTTATAAGTACTTCATCGATGGGCACAAATTAATTACTTGATTGGTGGCCGAATACTCAAACGCTGATTATTAGTATAAATCTTTGGTTAAGGTCTCCTTAGTTTTAAGAAAGCTGTCAGTTAAATCTGACAAACTTATTTAAAAATAAGATGGCATTGACCTAAGAATTGTTTACCTAAGTGCCCGTAAGTTAGGTTCCTAGAGATATTTCAAAATGAAATCGGTTAAAATATTAACCTTATATAGTTTTCTAAGTGGAATATATGTAGATATTACTTAAATCCTATTGGACTGGACTACTCTGCCCAAGGTACCAGAATAGGCCCCAAACAGATCTTTGGTGCTAATTAATTTAGTGTCACGTACCAAAGATCTCGCTACGGATGTTTATTGTTTAAAACCTACATCGCGTGTGAGGTCGGGTCGTCATAATATTGAGCACGTCTTCAAATTACCTTATAATAAGGCAAACTTATTAGTGAACATGTGTTAATTAATTTATGTTTGATTTCTGACGTACTGACTATAAGAGAACTTTGTATTGTCTGGCATTGTTAAGTATTATACTGGGACTTCGTTTGAATGCCATTTTTTGCAATGATATGTACCCCCTTAGGGGGTGAATTTTGAAAAATCATTTCTTAGTGCACCCTTAGACCTCATAAGGAACCTAAGTGCTAAATTTGGAATCTCTAGACCCAGCAGTTTGGGCTGAGCGTTGATATGTCAGTCAGTCAGTCAGAGTCTTCTATTATATATTTAGATAGAAGTAGTCTAAGTGGTCGTAAGCAAAACCTATTCTTGTATAATGTGACATACAGGGTCATTTGTAAACCAACAACCTTGCAGGAGTAGATTACTAACATCATAAACAACAACATTTGTTCTACAACTTTTCCAAAAACTGACAAAAACATCCTACTTTTCATACAAAACTCGATCAGCTGTTCTGACATTCGTATGGAAAGTCGATTTTTTTTGTCTGTTTTCGGAAAAGTCGTAGAACAAATTAATGTTGTTGTTTTTAATGTTAGTAATCTACTCCTGCGAGGTTGTTGGTGTTTTACAAATAACCCTGTATACTTATTCTATTATTATTAGATATTAACACCGAAATAAGGTTTGATCTAAGAAATAAGTAGTAGTAGAAGATTTTATTTACTTTATGTTTCTTGAAGTTTAAGCGCTACCTATTTCCAATACCTATTGTAATTTAGATTAGATCCTAACATTTGTTGGGGTCAAACTCACAAAATATAGGAAAAGAGCCACTAAAAGCAAAGGTGCGATGACCCTAGGTCATTGGCCCTGGCACATGACCGAGCAACCCCAACGAAACCTTATTGTCGTTGCCAAAGAGGTTGAGGTATTTGTTTCAAACTTTTTCGATTCGATCTCAATTTTGTAGAATGTATTGAATAGGCCTAGGTGCTTTTGATGTCGGATTTGTTAGACATTTTGGCTTTATTAAAATTGGGTGGAGTGTAATGACCAATACTTTACCCCCAAATAAGAGCCCTACATTTTTAAAGATTTTGAGTTCAGAGTCAGACATTATTTAATTGAAAAAAATAATACTCTCCTCAGTGGTTTTAAGATAAAATAACAATTTTAATGACGTTTAATAAACCATTTCAAGATTTTCCAATTATTTCACCATCTCCTGATGCACATCTTTGGAAAGTTCCTTATCTGTTGCATCTCGGTAACAGTTCCCATAATGTAGTATTAATAGCGAAATTAAACGGTTCGTTTTAATTTGGTGTACGTCATAATAGCGAGCGGTGCTTTTGATCTGATCGTCCAATATGCGTAATTGTGGGTTAGTGGTTGAATGATTGGTGTCGGGGATGAGAGGTAGCGTTTTGGCTATGGGGTATTTACATGGGTGACTAAAGCCGCACAACTTTCGGCTGATGGCAATCCGGCCTAGGCCACAGGTAGGGTTGCCAGACGCCCGGGATTTCCAGGATTGTCCCGGAATTACCTGCCTTGTCCCGTGTCCCGGAATTACACCTTACGGTCCCGGATTTCAAATACGTACCTATCACATATTTTTTTACGAGTAGGTTACGCTTCGTGCATAGCGTAGCGTACAGTGCGTACCGTTTGCTGTCTGCGCTTCACGTTGTTGCTAAAGTCTGTCTAAAAAGTCAGTTTACATACATCATTTGCACGCCAGCTAATCTGGCAACCCTAGCCACAGGTGAACTGAACAAAATTATCTGATCCGGTGGCCAAAACTGGAACTACGTTAAATATTGTTACCTAGGCTACGCCATCAACTACATAGATGACAGCGACGCCATCACCTGCGATTCAATTTTGGAAGCGACTTGCTAAGTGACTAAAGTCGACCGGCACAGGTAACTAAAATCGACTTATGTAAATAGCCCATAAGGACAACGTTGCATCTCCGTAGTACGGTCAACAACGACAGTTGCTTAGCACTTTAGTACCTTGTCATAGTAAATATTTTGATAAATGTTCCAAACTGTAAGACATCTGCGAAAAAAGTTGCTATGACAAAGCACTAAAGTTTTCAGCGACTTTCGTTGCAGACTGTACACACAATTTATTAAAGCGTAACAAATTATGCAATTCCGCTATGCTGTGTTAAAATGCCACTTGCCGATTAAAAGAACATAAGAAAATAGTGCAAAAAAAATAGTCAAAAATAATAATAGTGCCACTGTATTTTGTAAACCCTAAAATGTAGAGCCTAGCATCTTGAAATATTAAAATAGAAGTCGTTACGCCTAATAGATGTATTATTACATTTAATTGAATTAGCTCACTTTTTTTTAAACGTTTCAAATATCATCGTCAGTGAAATATTATATCTCTTTCCGCTGTTACTCGGGCTAAGATACTGCACTTGTTTTTTACGCGGTACAAGTGTTTTTAATGAATAGGCATTGCATTAACTAGAGGCTGATTTTTTTTAAACCGTTGATGTCTTATTATTACCGGGATCAATGTTGCCTCGATTACCATGAAATATATTCAGCGCTAAGACTTTTAATTACTAGCCTTTTACGATTTTTTACCATAAAAATGTAGTTATAAAAGCTTCAACGATATTTTTTACTTGTATTGCCAATTTTGCAAGTGATTACTCTTAGGCATTTATAAGTGTAGAATGTAAGAATAGGTTAATCAACTACCTACTTATTTCAACCCTCAAGTCCTTTTTTACGAATTCAGTCCTTATACCGTTTGAATTTAGATAACGTTTTTTGTTCATAATTTTGAATAGCTTCCTTTTTAATTTGTTTACTAGTGTATAAAAACTTTACAATAGAGGTCTTGTTGATTTAATAAAAAGTGATCGATTGAGAGCCGTACATAGTATTCTTTGGTCTTACCTACATCCTTTTTAATGGGATCTCAATATAAAAGTTTTTAAAGGAGGCGGATGGCATCCGATGCATAAATTACTAATCGATTATGGATTTAAAATATTATTTCAACACTAACCTTACGGTCTCTCCTGTAATTTGTCTCAGTGTACATTAATTGTAATTCATTCTATTACTTATAATAAGTATTTTAATTCGTTTAATGAAGTTTATCTAATTTTTTTTTGTGATTTTGAGAAAATGATGAAAATGTCTATGAGTAGATGAATGTGAAAGTCATTATGAAACGTGAAAATGTAACACGTGAAATAAATATTAGTTTCCATTTTACGTGACGTAGGCATGTTTGTAATGTAATGTAAGAAAACCAGTTATTAGTACAGTAAAATCCAACTCACTGTGGTGCGTTACATTTTTAACAGTGAAATCATGAACATATCAAATTATAAAAAAAATGTATAATATATAAAAATAAACAATAAAATTAAATATTGAGAATATCAGTATTATGGCACTCACGTAATGTTTTGAAATATAATATAGCCCATTAAAATAGACGACATTATTATTTGAATATTTTATTACTTCTTGTTTTAACTATTACTTAGTGGGCAATAAAGATGCCAAATGAGGCACCTAAATTTTTATATAAACACTGCATTATAATTGCCTATTAAGTGTAATAAACTTATATCTGCATAAATATGTGTCTGTTACGCCGGAGTCACAGCATGTATACTTTTAATGTATTTAAAATGTAATATTCATGTAAATTATATTTTTATTGATAAAACTACGAGTGACACGATAATAAATGATTGGTGGGATTTGACGCAAAAGTTTCTGTAAACAAGAATGTTATTTCAAACATCTGGTACTGACAAAAGTTTATAATAAATTAGCTGTAACCTGTAAAAATAAATTTGTAATAAAACACGTTTTACGGATACTAACGATTTTACAAAAGGATTTTTAACGTTTTGATTGGGTTAATTTTAATTTTATTATATTTTTTTATTTCGAAACATTGTTACCACATTGTTGTTTTGATTTGATTTTTGAATTTCCCTGACGACGTTGCAGCAAGATGTGATTGTTTAAAAGTCAATTTCTAATATCTTTGATGTAAAGAGTGAACTTAAGTCTCTACCTACTTGTTTAAAGAAAAGATCATCTATGTATAAATAAAAAATAACATAAGTAATATTGAATTTTACTTCTTTAATGCCGTGTTGACCTGTCTTGGTAATTTGAATATCAGAAATTCTCAACATTCTTCCTAAAGAACAACCAATAAAAATAATTGTTATGTTAAAAATCCAACACTCGTTGTAACCCTTCAGTAATGTGGGGTCATTAAAAAAATTAAAAATCCTCGGCAATGTTTCTCAAATGAAAAGTACTTAATACAGCATCGTAAGACACTCGCCGACACTTCGAGTAGATCAAAAACATTTTACGATTATAAAACCCTGCGATTGACAACCGGGGAAGGCATTTGTCCCTTTCCCATATTTTTATGGCGTTTAAGCCCCGTCGGCTCGTTTTTACATCATCTCCTAAGTGACATAAATTCTAATACAAAGTCCATTTGTGTATCTCGAACCTCTTAAAAGGTATGACGATAATCGTTTTTCTGCCTTTTACAAGGAACTCATTTCAATTATCGAGCGATTTGATGGGTATAAGACGCAACGCTGTGGATGGCACCCTACGGTGAATGGTAGGACATCCCGCGCTCTCCGGCGTTTTTTTTTAATTTGTATGATGCTAATTTAATTATAAATACTCTTTTTTAAACCTTTTTTAACTTTTTAAAACAGTTGCGTTCTTAGGCATAACGGTTCACATCGTTATTCCTACTTACTAATTAATTTTATGGAACTTTTAATTCGCTAGTACTTGAGTCCTTTTTAAGTAAAGTAAGAACTTCATATCATATAAACAAATATTTTTAAATGTGATGACTTTTAAACATTCTTAATAATAAATGAAACCGTTTAAACTTTAGTAAGTATTAAATTGATTCTAATTAATTTTACCATCAATCTTTGAGTATAATGAGATACAGTATCTCTTATCTCGAATCGATGAATAGATTCAAAATACAAGTAGGTATTTTAATTTAATCTCTGCGTAGGTGTGACGTGGAGTGATTTTGTATAGGGCTAATAATATTTTTAAAACTAACAATAAAATAACTAAGAACGAAAGTTTGAAGTGATACAAATAATGGGCTTACTTTGTGTTGATGATTGTACATAGAGCTTCGAAAGTTTTGGTTACGTAGATAATTATTTACGGTTATATGGGTTAGTTTTTTTGAGTTTCATATTTTATTGTATATAACGTGTTACCAATGATGAATATGGTAGATAGAGACCATCAATCTGAACAACTTTTACTATGGGACCAATTCTGAAACCCCAAAAAAAATTAAAATAATATTTTCGTTATTAATTTTTGTATGTAACACAAGATTTTTTTTTTCGCAATTTCAGAGTTGAGCCCATAGTAAAAGTTGGTCAGGTTGATGGTCCCTATCTAACATATTCGGCATTAGGGGTATTTTTGTAACACGTTGTATAAACAAAGAAATGATAAATAACTTTTTCTGGTTGAATTAAAAAAAAACATTGAGAACTTGTTAAAAACCTACGTTAATCTAGAGAAGCGTGTTAACGCAACTCTTACTTTTTCAATATAATCCATCAAAAACAGATCACAAAATTGTGACAAACCCTGTGTATAAGTGTCACAATGTCATGTCCTATATCCAATTCTAAGCTCCACGTGTGCTTTACAAAAACAACGACATTCGAAGCCTAATACCGGTCGGTAACGTCACAGATATACCTCTTTTTGTTCCTTTTCCCATACCAATACGGCAAGACTATCCAACCTTACCGTACCGTTACGTAGTTATTAATTAAGATGAAACTTATTAGTTCAGCTGTCTAATTTTTTACTGCCCATGAATGTCTCATTAAGTTTACTAATGTGTTACTTTGGTCGATTGAATAGGTTATAATTAATTGAATGCCTTTGTTATTTGATACTGTGAGTCAACCTTTAGTTAGCCGAATGAAATTTTCGAAGATTTGTGGTTACCGTTACGAAATTACATAAATAATAAGGCACTTAATTCTTCCTTCTGTGACTTTTAATGTCTGTAGTATAAAATAAATTATTACATAACTGGAGAAAACTTATTTATGTACAATGTAGTTTGTTTTCATTTTGGTAACCTTATATCTAAAAGTCACTATCTTAAATCGTCCAAGTTGTTAACCAGCAGAAGACATGTCATTTGAAAAAAAGAAAGCTAAATATGCACTCCAATATATCACTCAGATTTAACATCAAATTGGTACTTTCAAAGGAAAGACAGATGGCTTCTTATATAGTTATAACAAGGTGGGTCATCGATTCATCAAGCGGTTGTCAATTATTGTTCTACTCGCGAACGGCGAGTTCGAGACCGTAAGATTTAATTAGAATTTATTTGACACTAGCTCGTGTCAACCGGATTTACATGGTGGCTGAGAATCTGGTGCACCACGCAGTGGCCAAATCAAGTTTAAGTTCAGTGTGTCTCTTTCTTGCATGTGGAATTGAAACAGGACAGGAGCTAAGATTGACATTTAAAAATTGAAAATTTTTCGAACTTATCGAGCTTTTTCGAGCTCTAAATGCATATTCATAAACACTCTAACTTAATTGTGTATATGTCTATTTTTATTACTAAAGTGTTTCAGTTGATTTAAACATAAAAGAACTTTGCAATTGATTTTTATTGTCATGTAGGAAAATTCTCCTAGCGTTTTTTGACTCTTGTTTTCTAAGTTATCATTTTCCTAGTTTTTAACCGATTTCATAAACAAAATACTGTCGCATTTAATTATAAAAATAAAAAAATATTTAAATATAAAAAATGAAGCAACATTTTAATTACAACTATCAACCCAAAAAGCAAAGATAAAGCACATAATATGTTAAATTCTGATCTTAAAGTTGTGTAATTCGTACATCAACTCTTATCGATTACGCTGACATTATCTTTGATTGATTAGATGGAAATTAAAGAAAGTAGTTACCATTACAGTAATCGCTAATTAAGTTTGATACACTAATTAAAACTTTCATTTCAGGTTCCGTACAGATAAATAAGGCTGCTCAAAGTAAATTGTTACGTATTTTATGGTAATCATCTAATCTACATTCTACAAAGCATATTTTCTACTTTACAAGCGCCTGCATTTCGTTAGACGGTATTTTACAGGCTTATGCAATTAGTCTGTCTTAGTGTAGAGCATTGTAACAATATACTGGAAAGTTTATGAGGTGCTTGCCTTTATTGTTATTTAATTGGAAAATTTAGAGGTATATAGATTTTCCGTTAAGGCCCAATTTTACAAACCTACTCTCTAATTTGAATAGCCTAACTTTATTAGCTTGATAAAATTGTTTTGCGGATTATGTTACTTTTCCTCGCAGTGGTGTACTCCGTAAAAACTCGTGCGATAAAAAGCTAAATAATTGATATTTTTCAGGACATGAGAAAACTACTAGCCAGATCTCTATAAAAAAAATAAGGGACCTGAACTATGTTCTTTCAGATAAAAAAATATTATTAAAATCGGTTAACAACTGGTATGTCCATCATTTTAATGTCCCCACTGCTGGGGTACAGGCCTTTCCTATGGCTGGATAAGGAGGAACGGGCCATAACCCACCACGCGGGCCCAATGCGGATTGGTGGGTGTTAACGACTGCAAATGCAGCCGTTACCAACGGCTTAACGTGCCTTCCGAAGCACGGAGTAGGAGCTCGAGATAATAAATTTTTGGTCACCCATCCCATGACCGACCCGTGCTTAACCTCCGCAATCGTTGGGCCAGGCGCTAAACCACTGCGCCACCGAGCTCCTCCTAGTATAGGTTATGGTAAAAGACACATAAAAAATACCGTCGACTTGATAACCTCTCCTTTTTTGAAGTTGGTTAAAAAGTTCAAAGTTAAAGTATCTTTTAAGGCAATAAAGTTACACCTAGTCTTTTCTTAGCTTTGATCTTATTTTTTACACTCATTTGTCTTAAAGACAAATTCCTCAAGAATGAAAGTCCTTAAAGTTGATTACGTCGGTTTATGGCAAATTAATGGTAACCAATTTATGGGCGTAGCATGGTTGGATGGCCGGTTAATTCGGATTAACCACCGTATAATTACAATGTACGCGAGAGAGCGTTTTTCTTGTCTTTCACCGGATGATTTAAGTGTTGATGAAGAATTTTATAATTTTGGGAAAGGTTTAACAGTATTTAAATCAGATGAAAGATTTACGAGCATACACGTTGAATTGGGTTATTAATTGTTAATTTGACTGTTACAAGTGCTTTTTAAACAATGACATGAAAAAATTGAGAAAGTTAACGTAAAGCTGACTAGCAGTGTTATGATCAAGCAACTTTTTGCGATTTGGGAAAATGTATTACTAATTGAGTTATCAAGGTGAGATTTACGTAGTTAAATACATAGTGTTAAAATATGGTCCTTAGGCCAAATCTTTATCATACGGTTGCCGGGAAAAGTATGTCATAATTTAGTTTCGTGATGTTTTTCCTTACATTTCTTTTGATAGTCGAATATTGAAATACATAGGGAGACTATAAATAAATTAATATCAATAGTACGCCGATAAGATGGTATAAAGCTTATTGACTATTAGCTTTTCCCTGGTATTAGAAATTATGTATCAGGGAAATGGTACTTAAATATGAGTAAAGTATTACTCATTTGCGTCGCAGACGTTTGATGTATTTCTGCAATAAACGTTTCTTTTGATTGTTTTAATTTAAGAGAGAGATCTATGTATTAAATTAGAACGTATTTTGCTTAATAGTAGACAAAATTAGCAAGGATGTTAGATTTCTGAGTTAAGAAATACTGTATAAAAGTAATAAAATAGAGTCAAAAATAACCTCGTAAGAAAGCGTGCTATATAATGCAGGCTAAAATAAAGTAATGCTCTTTCAATTTTTATTTTATTGTGGTTATTAAGTGAAATGTAATTATTAAGATAGTCAAAATATTAGGAAAAATACTATTAGCTTAATATAAAAATATCATTGTGAATGGTATTAAATCTAAAAATTTAATAAATTAAATTATGTTCTTCAAGTAGACTTAACAGTACGGGTAGTGCTTTTAGATTGTTCAATATTTTACCCTCTAAAAGTTAGGATAAGGAGTGCATAGAGGTGACCTAAGTGAGACCTAAATAAAGCTATACAAACATTATCGGGTCTTTATTAGGACGATGGGATTTACTTTACCATATTGTTTATTAAAAACAAATATGGTAGAATGCTTTATAAGTCTACACTTATAGCATGATGGCGTGGTGTTGACTGGGAATAAAACTTACCCGCCTCTGTGGTCTAGTGGTTCGGCCACCGTGTAAGACGCAGGGGTCCCGGGTTCGATTCCCAGAAAGGGGGTACATTTGTACTCGGTTTGGTTGGTGGTAGGCCTTATTTCATGTCCGCCTGGCTAGAACCCACCATTTTACCTAAGTCTGACACCATAACAGCAATTTAAAAATGGTTGTGTTCCGGTAGCTAGATGTAAATAGCCAGTTCCTCAGTGCTAGATGAGGATTCCGGGTGAAGTGCGCCTCCACTTTCGGCCTTATCGTCACTTAACATCAGGTGAGGTGAAGGTCAAGCACTGTTCTTAGTCCCATTTAATTGAAATAATCACTATGGAGTAGACCTCCATATAAAGCTACATCTTTCAGGTTTTAATAAACCCGAAAGGCCTAAGTTTCTCTGCATTCGCGTAACTAGTTGTATAATTTTGTGTTGGCCCTGACCTGTTTCTAGGGCTCATGTTTCCACAATCTAGCCCCTCGATCTAAGCTAGGCTTATCTTTCTTGAAATCTTCGTTACATAAATTTTACTTCAATGCTATGTTTTTTGTATGTTTCAAGCAATAGAGTTTCTTAGATATTTCATAAAAATGCTTTATAGAACTTATCCCCGCATCTACGTTTTCAAAAGGGGGTGCAGAAGACAATTTGCCACCCTCTAGGAAACGATAAATAAAATACTGCAGTTTAAAAAGACCAGTAAATATAAAGTGTGCGTACTGTGTTAATATGCTTTGAAATTGCAGATTTTAATTAATTTTTATAGTTGATGTCTTCTGTGGCTGTGCATTAATTTTCTAATCGTAATCAATATTGTAATAAATAATAATTATAGTTATTGTTTATAATTATTGCTAGTATTGGCTTTTTATTTTAGTGTCGTTTAATAGTAATTTATGGTTAAACCTAAAGTCTTAGATAATTTTTTGTGATGGAAAAATATTTTTCCGTTTTTACGAAATTCAAACTCACCTAATCACGAATTTAACCAAAGTTGTAGTTAAGTACATTCTTTGCATTATAAAATGGAGCTATATTTATTTTGCTTCTCTCACCTTTTTCTTAATATTCACATTGCTAAAAACACTATGATTTCATTTACAAGTCCAAAAACCTTAACAATTTAATGTTTGTGTGTCCAATAAGAAAATCTAAATCGGGATTTTTCAACTTCGCTGAACAATGGCGATAACTTATCCTCAATGAAATACATTAAGTAATCAGTACATACATTTGCATGTCCTAGCCTGTTAAATGATTATCAGTATCAATTACAGACATAAACGTATTGAATTAAGTCTGAGATAAAAGTGCTGTATCTTAACTGGTAAGACTAGTAGCCAATTAGCGAGTGGAGTTTATGCCAATACCAATGACGTTGTAGTTGTTGGATGCTTTTAATGAGATGCTGTGGTATGCGTCGATATTTAAAAAACAATATTGGAAGAAGTCGGTATTCAATAAAACACTTGCTGCCTTACTAATAAGGAATAAGACGTTTATGCCTGTCAGAACCAAAAACTTTGTTTAAGAATATAATGCCTTAAGATATTAAAGGAGAGTTGGGGGAGGCCTATGCCCAGCAGTGGGTGTCGTGCGGCTGATATGATGAAGACATAAAACGTAAAAGATAATTTTGTTAAATAATATTTTTATTTATTCTAGGTATGAACTTATTCATCACTGGTTAGGAATTGTTTTACTTATGCTGAGGCCACGTACTAATTAGGCGAAAATTGGTTTCCGACCGAAACTGGAATTCCAGCTGAAAGCGAAACCGAAACTTATTCGTTTTTTACACATACATGGCTTGGATTCGTCCAAGATACATGGTCTGGTTGGTGGTAGGGTTTGTTTCAATCCCGCTAGTGGTGGACAGATAATTAGAAACACCAGCCGATTTTCATACACACGAGGTAACTTTGAAGCCTTGGTTCTCCGCCACGGATTGTTCGAGCTGTGATCTGATGATGGCTATTCAGGTATTCATGCAGGTATTCACACTATTTTTTCATTTACACTATTTTTATAACCACACACTTCTATTTAACTATAAATTATCGTGAAAACGTATTTTAATCGCGTTAAATCGCGAGAAAAATAAAAAATATAACAGCTGGTCGACGCCATATTGACAGTTTTCTTTCAGCGCTCCAACCTGCCTAGCGTGACCGATTTATATCGCGTGATATAGCGTTTTATCACGTTTAACTGTCAAAAAGACAAAGGAATTTGACAGTTGAGTGTCGATAAAATGCTATATAAATCGGTATGCTATATAAAACGCGATATAAATCGATCATGCTAGGCAGGCAGGGGAGCTATTCACGATCGTCGGTAACCAACTTTCCAAATCGAATCGAAAAATCTATAGTCTTCGATCTTATTTTCTACTTTATGCTACCAAACTTTGTAAATGCATTGCGCTTTCCCGTCGGAAAGTGAATTAAATGCCAGTCGAATATATTTTTGTAATATCGGAGGATACGGATTCGAATCGAATACTTTCGAGTAAATTTCCGACAATCGTGAATAACCCTACTGGTGACAGAAAACGGAATTATATTACAATATCTTGGCTAGGCAAGTTATTAAACGTCAATGAACCAAGTGCCTAGCCATCTAAATATATGGCTTATGGCTATATATCATTTTAGGCCACTGATTGAACGGTGCCGTGAAATGAAAAGGCTAGGCCAATAATTGAACGACTGATTTAGTTAGTTGGCTGCGACATACATACCACGTTTTATTTATTTAAAATAATAGTTCTAGCTTTTAAATAGTGCCAGTCAATTCCTATTTATTTGTAATAAAACTTTGTAGGTATGTACCTTACTTACTGAATAATATCATCATATTCATACAATTTAATTAGCAATCGACATGTCTTCGACCATCTAAAGTGTCTGTTTCAATGATAATAAAATTACTTATTTATTACACATCAAGCTGCAATTAAACCAGTAATTGCGAGCTTGTAAAAATTTTACTACGCAAAGACATGCTCTTAAACGAGCGATTTTATCTGATCTCTTTATACATCTGTTTTGCAAAATACCAAACATTTAAATGTAGACATTACAGTAAATTAAACTTGACTTGTTTTTCCCTCATTTAATTTATTTCGCAGTTGTTTATGTTAAAAGCAATTATTTCTTTGTCCTCAATAATGTTATCATAAGTAATGAAACCGTTTTATTGTTTAATAAATAGAAGATAATTGTTTACATAATCTGAAGTTAATGCCGGGAAGATAACTGATCGTTATTGGATTATTTGTGTTCATTTCTAATTGTTTTGCAATTTATGAAAGTAAAACGTAGAAGTGGTGCTATTTGTATATTGAATGAACTTCTTTAGCGGCGTTGTACGCTTTTTAGGGTTCCGTACCAAAATGGTAAAATAGGAACCCTTATGGTGTGACTCAGTCTGTCTGTCTGTCTGTCACAGCTGGATATCTCGAGAACTACTAATGGTATCAACTTGAAATTTAGAATAGTTTAAGATGACATTTGCCCAACTATTTTGCAAATAAGAAATAAATAAAAAAATAAATATCTTTTTTACAACAGGGACTGAAAAGGGGTCTTAAAAATTTGAAGTAGAGCTACTAGGGCATGTGGGGTATCATATGAAAGAGCGCCGTTTGCACGTTTTGAATCATTTTTTATTTTTGTTTTAGGCCGCATAGTTTTCGACTTATGATGAAAAATGTAAAAAAAATGACCGTTCCCCCCCCCTTATCTCCGAAGTTTGCAAAGAGAAAAATCTGAAATAGTTCTATATGATAGCAGTTTATATAAAGATTACAGGAAAAATAAAACGATGTCTCAATATAGCATACTTTTTTAGAAATTATCAAATTTCTAAATAAGTTAACATCAGTTCCACTATCGGTCAAGAGATGGCGCTGACCTAAAACTGCAATACTAATTTTATTATGCTACTCTGCAGTGTGGTTTGATGGTGCAATGATGATGGTACGGAACCCTCGGTGCGCGAGTCCGACTCGCTCTTGACCGGTTTTTTTTTGTAATGGGGAAAAAATGCTAAACTCGCGTCAGTAAGAATCACGTGACCCTGATCGTAAATTCGTAAGACGGATGTGACGGATGGAGAGTAGACAGCCGGCGACGGAAGTATCCTCCTCTCTTTCTACGGGGCGCGGTAAAAATGGCGGCGCGTCATTTCAAGACGTAAACACTTGTGTCACCATAGCAACGCGCTAATTTTTTAATTCAATGTCAAAACTCTAGATTTTCTGTCAAGCTATGGATAAGACTTTCGTACAATACTGTTCTGTATTCGTAAATTCAAATGCAGAGTAAATTCGTAAGACGGCAATGCGTGCAAAATTATTCCCTAACCATTCCAAAATATCAAAAATGCACAACGTTAATATTCAAGTTTTCACTTCTGCCGGCACTCCCGGAGTGCAACGCGATTTTTTTATTGGATGCATTGCATGAAATTCGGAAAAATTAAAACAGTAGGTACATAAATGACCAATTAATGGACTGGATAGGTGAAAAACTGAAAACGTTTTCCAAGGAAGAAAAAGACAGTAAAATTGCAAATAATCAAATCTTTAAAAACGTTTTTGGATAAAAACAAAAGTAAAAAGAACGAGCTAAAGGACAAGTAGCTATTCACTATACATTCATTTGAATTTGGAACAAATGAATACCTATCAAATTCTTTGAGTGTTCAATGTAAAACACACAGTGGGTGGCTTTTACCACCTCTGATATAACAGCTTAAATTAATACGAAGGAGCCATGGCAAATTGGCAACACGCCCCTGCGCCTGCGCCGCGGATGATTTAACGTGCCGTTTGTTACCGCCGATTCAATTAAATTGGCAAATAAAAAAAACTATGATTTGTCTAAAAATTAATTTATTTTTAGACAAATCATAGTTATTTAAAAATATTTTTATTTAATAATACTTTGATTATGTTATTGAAAAACCGACCTTTTTGAATATCTGTCAAAGTTTAAATATTATTAATTCAAAATTGTAAAATCTCTTAGATGCATAATTTTATTACCTTGCCTCAATAAAAATAATTAAGTCTTAACAATATCCTGACAGACCAGTGGATAAAGTCACAACTTATTTATGAGTTTCTATTGCAAATAATAAAAAGATGTATTAAATACTTTATTTAATTAACCAATAGTATATATTGCGATAATAAACGTCAATTATAATAAGGCTTATTCCAATAAATGTATTTTAATTTAATAGTCGTAATTACATCGGATCAATTGAAGAAGCAAAACAAAATGTCAGCACGATATTTATCGAATGACAGATGATATCGATTCGAGCATTCGATCGTTAACGTGTTTTGATTAATCGATTCACGATTTATTGTTTATATCAAAACAATTTTCAACAGGTGAGAGATGATGTGCTTCCTACTTTAGCTACGTTTAGTATAAGAAGTAATTTTATTTAAATATTTTTGTTAATAACAATTGTATATTTGGTAGTAAACAGTTATAAGCACGCTACTTTATTTCTCACAAAGCCTTTATCTTGAATTGCTGTACTCTTAAAAAAAGTATAATATAAATAAGATTGTCAGATGTATTCGTTTTATTTGTCTTAAGATATATAATAATGCTTTATTTGAACATCATAATAATATAACAATAAAATTATATTTGTCATAATATTAGTGATTAAAAATATTCCTTTCCTGAAAATGTACTTATTTAAGTGACGATGTGTTTCCAAAAACAGATGCGTTCTTATCGATCTAACAAAATTCTTGAACTCTCAATTCTTAACTCCATACTTAACCACTCGTAAGCATTACAATTTCTCATTACTTAACCTAACTTTAAAAGCATGTTAACATTAAAAGCAAATTATCTCGCTGTGCGGTTGACGGCCCGACGAATGGTGGTCTTAATGAAGAAAAATGGCCTCTATAACGGCAATATTAATGAAATAAATTGTTTCAAATCTACCGATTGTCTACAGCGCTGTTATTCTGCAATGAAATTAATACCCTATCCAGGTCTAAAGCGGTCGTAGTAATTGCCGTGTTTGATTGAGTATTCGGTGCAGTAATAGTATTGGAGCTCAATCTATCGATTCGATTGTGGTGGGGTTACGCAGAAATATATTCACGATATCGATAATAATATATAACTATATCAATCGATAACTTATATCGATCGAATAACAGGATTTCTACATGTGAATCTCTATCATTTAGAGTGGTTTTAAAAGACTACTGTAAGAAGTTAATTTTTTTTCTATGATGATGTCTGCGATATTGTTTCAACAAGAATTTCTTCAAAATTATGAACGCTCTGAAATATGCTAAAGGGCGGCAAGCGTTTTAAACACTGTCAACCGCCCTTAATCTTAAAAGCCTTAAACTAACAACAATTTCCGGTATTGATTTGTAAAAGAAGAACAAAACTTACTTAATGAATTGTTCTGTAACAAAGCATTAATACAAATAGGGCTTGAGTGATCTTGAATAATGCGGAAGTGAGTTCTCGATACTATCGAAATCGATCTTTAGTAATGATCGTGCGTCAAACAAATCGTTATGAAACTAATATTAAGCTCCCCGTCTATTACTCTGCGTCTGCGCATCGCCGATGGTCACGATTTGACAGACAGACAACACCATTTAAATTGTTGTTTATAGTGTCTCGAATTGTTTTTGTTGTGGGCGCCATGCCAATATTTAAGTTGAGCAACTTTTATTGTCTGTAATTAGTTTTGGAATGGTAAATTTTAAAATGATAGCTGTTAACGGTCTGGGTTTGTGTGCGCAAGAGTAGTTAACTGAAGTAATGTGGAACCGTAACTAATGCTAGTTGTATTGCAAATTCCAGTGTTGCCATTATATTTTAATAACAAGGTCATATGCGTTGCTCCCACTGTTAGTAGACTACTTATTTCAAATATTTTTTAAATACCGCAAGATTTTCCGGATGAAGATTAAAAAAAAACTGGCCAAGTGCGAGTCAGACTCGCGCACGAAGGGTTTCGTCCCAAAAAACGGCAAACAAATTACGTTTGTTGTATGGGAGCCCCCTTAAATATTAATTTTATTCTATTTTTAGTATAGCGGCAACAAAAATACATCATCTATGAAAATTTCAACTGTCTACCTGTTGTCGTTATTAATATCGAGCAAAAAACGGCAAAAAAATCACGTTTGTTGTATGGGAGCACCTCTTAAATTTTAATTTTATTCTGTTTTTAGTATTTGTTGTTATAGCGGCAACAAAAATACATCATCTGTAAAAATTTCAACTTTCTAGCTATCATGGTTCATGAGATACAGCCTGGTGACAGACAGACAGACAGACAGACGGACAACGAAGTCTTAGTAATAGGGTCCCGTTTTTACCCTTTGGGTACGGAACCCTAAAAACAGTTGATTATCTTTTAAATAACTTGTTCAGAAAAACTAAATATTGTATAGGTACTCTTCATCTCTTTTATGCTAGTGAATACATTATATTCGCATATAAGTACATTACGCAATTCATTGGGATTGCTTAATCTCAACATTCTTCAGATACGTAACATCTAATTATCAATCAAATCTCGAAGCTACCTAGTTACGAATATTCACAAATCATAAATGCCCCCGCGCAGCCGCCGGTGAAACTTCCAACTTCCATTGACACATGTCAGTATGAACAAGCTACAATAAACTGCATAATTAATTATCTAGAACCCGAATGACAGTTTGAGACTCACCAGTTTCCAATTCTATAATGTTTTCCGTTAGAAAATCATGTGGAAACTGGCATGCTTGACGTCGCGCTTGAGAAACAGCTATTTTTGAAGTAGTCGCAATGTAGCCGTTCAGTTATTGATCATCCTTCGTCGTATGATAGTAGTAGGCATTAATGTCCTCATCATAAACCTTAAATTAACATCTTAAGCACACACATTCGATTGCCACAATTTTAAGTCAGTGAGAGACCGTATCCCACTCCCATAACTATTCACAAAATAGCTTTAAAAATGACCAACTGAGAAACTGTCATTAAAATAACGTGCTCGTGCAATTCGTTTATTTCGCTCATTTGTAGACAGAGTTATAAAATGGACAACAAAATGGCATTTTTCTTATAACCACACAGCGTATACTGCATATAATCATTTCCTAACATATTACTTATTTTATTACAATTCAAAACATTTAATATTTACAAAGTAACTTAATGGTGCAAGAAAATGTGGAAGTGAATTAGTTTGCCCACGATAAGGTAACTATTCACGTATCTTTACAGAATGATTTCTGTATATGTCTGTGTATACGTATTACGTAGGTATGTGTAATCTATACTATACAAGCCTAATTATGAAATATATTATGCATTTATCCTTTTACTTGCTCAAGCTTCGCAAAGCACTTTTCGGATGATTTATTACTAAAGTTTGGATAGAGTTGTAAAACAAAAGTGAATTAATTTACTGATAATTTATTAGTTTTATGACAAAGTACTCGCAACACCTTTTACGGAATAAATTATTCAATTTATAATCATAATTTTAAACGACACATATCATTTAAAAGTATGTTAATGTGAAAGCTGGCTCACAATGGGATACGAACAGCTTAATAAGACTTTATTATGTTATTCCATGTTTTACTTTCGCAGTAAATCTCTTTTATATGTCTTGCGAAATGACAGCGTTTATTGCTTCCGAAGCAGCATAAACGAATTATGTATAGTAATGAAGTCATTTTTTGAAGTGCCGATAAATACTTCGAGGGTGTGATTGTGTGCATCGTCCTTGTAGGATTATCATACGAAAGATGGATAGTCTGTACAAACATATTTTTTAAGATTTTCGCTTTGAGTGTTGTGAATAAGAATGATGCATAAAATCCCTTTTGAGCGAAGTACCTATAATGCACGATGCCTAAAAACTGAATTTGCCTGCAATTACACTGTCATTGAACAGTGAATGGATGTTCAAGTGTTAACATCTTCATAAATAATAAAAACCGGTCAAGAGCGAGTCGGACTCGCGCACCGAGGGTCCCGTACAATCATAAACATATTTGGATATGTTACTTTAGTAAAGTCTTTAAAAAAGTAGGATAAACGGCAGACGAGTGGAAGGGCGAATAGGCGGACATTTAATTTACAAATCTTAACCACAGCTGCTTATGGTGACTGAAAAACGTTTCAGCCACTCCACATTGTAAACTGTTTATATTACTAAGTAGGAACTTATTCTTCGTTTATTCGTACGGCAAATAGTAGGTAATTATATTAGAACCAGCCACCAATTTATTATTGTAGTATTAGGTTGTGCCATCTCTTGATCGATAGTGGAACAATTTTTTTTCTTAGGTTAGCATTCTTAGGACAGCGCCATCTGTTGACTGGTAGTGAAACTAAAGAATATTTGTTTGTTTTTTTAATTTCTAAAAAAGTGTGTTATATTGAGACATTGTTTTATTTTTCCTGTAATCTTTACATAAACTACTATCACATATAATTATTTCAGATTTTTCTCTTTGCAAATTTCGGAGATAAGGGGGGGGGAACGGTATTTTTTTTTACATTTTTCATCATAGTCGAAAACTATGCGGCCTAAGAAAAAAGGAAAAAGTTTTAAAATATGCAAACCCCTTTTCAGTCCCTGTTGTAAAAAAAAAAATTTTTTTTTATTTATTTCTTATTTGTAAAATAGTTGGGCAAATGTCATCTTAAACCATTCCAAATTTCAAGTTGATACCATTAGTAGTTCTCGAGATATCCAGCTGTGACAGACAGACAGACTGAGTCACACCATGAGGGTTCCTTTTTTACCATTTTGGTACGGAACCCTAAAAATGAATTGCAAGTCCCTAAGTCCTTCTATGCTCTACGCTACGCTACGCCTTCCTAAGCCATTCATCCGTTTTGTAGACCTATTAAGTCTGTGCTGTGACATTATTGTTCTGCGTACGTCAGCTTAAGGTTCCTGGTCCAAAAGACACCTATATCAATATTTAAAATGTAAGTTCGTATATCTGTCCTCCGTATACGTGGCTTATACGTGGCATTGCAAAGCTTGTCAAAACAGTAGGTTAATTTAAATTATAGTTATCAATTCGCTTGATTGTATACTACTATACAGGCTCCTACATGTTCATGTTCATTCTACTTTACTACTCTATTATTTCTTCTGGCTAAAGATTCACAAGTACTGAAGTAAATGAGCTGAATTTCAAATGTTGAAAGAGCTAAGTATTATGTTTTAGAGTTACGGAGCAATTATGCTGATTCATCGATGAGAGCGCCGAAACCATACAATTGTAGGTAATCGCTAGGAGCTAACAAGCGAGGGTGCTACCAAGAAAAAAAATTACCGTAATAAAGTTTTCACAAACGATAAAAACTGTGTTGGAGGAAGATTTAGTGCCACCGGCGCCGGCTCTCGGGCGAGCTTTACGAGCAGTCTTGATGGTGCCTTCCATAGTACTCCTAAATATTTCCCAGAATTGTGTTTTATTTACCGCCATTGGAGTGGGGCGTGATTTGCAAATGCCCATTGCTCAGAATTTTTTCGCGCTTTCTTCATCGGATGGACGTACTCACACAACCTTCGTTCTGGTGGGTTTGTAGATCATATTTTTTTTTCGAAATTTATTCAGCCACTTTAAAATTTTTAGTCTCTAAGGATTTCAATTTGGGGTTCCACTATTAGTAAGTACTCCTATGTGATGAAAAAATAAGATGTATAATGAATGCCAAGTTAAATATTAAAGTAAAACCAAACATAAAAGTAAGTATTTAAATATTTGTACCTACCTAAAACTGATGTTAAGGTGTGCAATTTTTATTTGTTTTAATTTTAGTTGAAGAATTTGAATTAGCACACGTGACTTTGTTAAGCACATATAAATATACCGTTTTTAGGGTTCCGTAGCCAAAATGGCAAAAAACGGAACCCTTATAGATTCGTCATGTCTGTCTGTCTGTCTGTCCGTCCGTATGTCACAGCCACTTTATTCCTAAAGTATTAGGACTACATAGTTGAAACTTAGTAGGTAGGTGTATTCTGTGAACCGCTTTACGATTTAAACATAAAAATATAAAAAATGAAAGATTAAGGGGGGGCTCCCCATACATGGAACTGAAACTGAAAATATTTTTTTTCATCAAACCAATACTTGTGGGATGTCTATAGATAGGTCTTTAAAAATAACATTGAGGTTCCTAAGACCAATTTTTTTCAAAGTCAACCGTTTGAAAGATATATGCCGCCAAAGTGGTAAAATGTGTGTCCCCCCCCCCTTTAACTTTTAAAGTAAGAGGGTGAAAAATCTAAAAAAAATATAAGCTATAGATCTTAATAAACACTTTCAACGAAAATTGGTTTGAATGAGATACAGTAATTAGTTTTTGAGATATAGTACATTTTCCAAAACCGCAAATATAACTTTGTCATTCATACAAACACTGTGAAAAACAAAGTTATTTTTTCAGACGAAAAATGATAGCGGTATTAAAATATGGTATGGTATAATGTACCTACGGACCCCTACTGCGCGTGGCCCGACACGCACTTGGCCGGTTTTTTTATTTTAACACCGCTAGCGAGTAATGTTTCGGGAAGTCCTTTTTTTAGTATTGTATATGAAGAAATAATTTTGTGTCGTCCGAATTTTTTTTATAAAAGCATTATTTTAAGCTGGTTTTGTTGTAATTGACTTGTTTTCTCTTCTCCTCAATCCCACATAGTTAAGATCTCGATTCCGTGGATGGACTCTCCATTTTATTGGATGTAGATATCTCCATCAGGTATTTCCACCTGCTGCGGTTCTAAGCGTGACCTTCACTGGCTTTTCCAAATTGTTCTGAACCGGCCTGTAGCTCTACCATAAGTTGGTGCAAACTATTTCCGCTACCGTAAACTATCTGATATACTGCTCACAGTGCAAGTGAAAGAGAGAAAACGATTTACGGTAGCGAAAACAGTTTGCATCAACTCATGGTATTGCCACTGACCAATGTTTTGATTTCTACCTCACAGTCTTTTTCCTATAATCTAACGTTACGATTCGATTAGATTTTAGGTTGTCAGTATCCCAACACGCAATATGCCCCAAATATCGTAAGATTGGTTGCAGCGGAAACCCTAACTGTCTTACTTATGTGCTTCTATTTCATTAGTTAATGGCTTTCAGCAATCTTCGTGTTCCAGTTATCGTAGTATTTCAATCAGTTGTCCTTTCATTTATGCACTAAATTCATATATCATTTAGCATAGAATTGCACAATGTTTTTGCATATTAGGGTGGGTACCCACTTAAGTTCGCGGACCTCGTGCTCCGCGAATGTAGGTATACTGCAGGCTTGTGGAGCTCAATGTAGACGCTATTTCGAACTCCTTTGTGTTCATTCGCTATGGATCGCAAAATGCGGAGCGCGCACCGAGGTTCGCACATACACGCTATGGCGCAATGTTGCAGGTTAGGAGAGCGCGGAGGTTCGCGAACCTAAAGTGGGTACTCACCCTTAGGTAGAATAATGTGCTTCATACGCAAGTTAACAGTTACAAAATTGCACCAACATTTTATAATATTTAGGTATGTGAGTACCGTTCACAGTTTTCTCTTAGGGCGTCTTCGCACATTGTCATGAATATGTTCTCGTCACCCACCATTTACACAGATATGTCCTTTACAATAACCGTATAATAATGTATTGTACAAGACTCGTAAACCGTTGCCCAGTTTAGCTGTAGTTTTCAATGGATGGGAGAAATTCATGTAAATTATCTTTCTGTGACGAGAATTTTGTTTCGGGAAAAAAGTTAACAGGTACCGACTTCTTCAATCGAATTATTTCAACAAAACTAACCAAACGCAAAGAAACTACAATTGATTATTTTTCATTCATGAAAAATAAAAAAATATTTAAGAAGTAATTAATAAATGCTACAAATACTATGTTTCAATTCATTTTTATAAAACTTTTATTAGTCATATTTATAAGTCCAACTCTAGCTTAGCTTGTCAAGTCAATATCCAATGAACAAGCCCAACAAGACGATATTCTTCATAACTCTCCGTTATCAAGATGAAATCTTAATCGAAGTTATTATAAATAATGTTTAATTGTTACCTTGCATATAACGCATAGACAATGAACTTGTTGATCGGTTATCTTCGGATGAAACTGGCGATAAATGTCACAGAATTTGATTAAACGATTTATCAGCAAAAGCATTTTTTACTCAATTATCAATGTGTGCTAAGGAACCAGCGTCGTAGGGTCATGAGCGCCCTGGCAAGATTTGAATTTTGCACTTCAAGACTTATTTCTAGGCTCATGAGCCCCCTGGAAAGATTTGAATTTTGCGCCCCAAGACTTATTTCTAGGCTCATGAGCGCCCCTGGCAAGATTTGAATTTTGCGCCCTAAGACATATTTCTAGGATCATGAGCGCCCCTAGATAAATTTAAATTTTGCGCCTCAAGACTTAATCCTAGGCTCATGAGCGTCTCTGGCAAGATTTGAATTTTGCGCCCTAAAACATATTTCTAGGATAATGAGCGCCCCTAGCAAGATTTGAATTTTGCGCTCCAAGATTTATAGACTTTTTTCTAGCTATGAGTCTACAAAGTGCGCCTCCCCAAGGGTTGCGCCCCTGGCAGCCCCTAGCTACGACGCTGAAAGGAACAAAACCATAAACGTTTTCGTTAACGTATTGCAGAATTAAGATGTGTGCTAGATGATAATGTCCAAGTCGTCTTTATGTTTGTAAATAATACTTTGTTAATGATAAATTTTTTTTTTACCTATGCATAATTATACGTTGTGATAAGTATACAATTCGCTAAGCCTCTCGGTTCGTTATTTCCTACATCCACAACGGACTGCACAGTGCGAGCGTTAGTTAGTCACGGTGATCAATTAGCTAAATAAAAAAAAACCGACATATTACTGGAGACCGTACGGCGGCCTCTTAAGACGTGCGCGATAAAAACCTGATACAGTTAAAGTGTGATTGATGGACTGCTCGTCAGCAAGGACGGCCATAATTGAATTATGATGCCGAATTAATTTTTTCACATAGAATCATGACAAAATGATGTAAATTCAAAACGGAGAAGCGCGTAGCGAAAATACAATGGCAATATTTGGTGGCTGGTGATCGACAATTGTGAGTTGAGAGAAACATTGAAAATCCAAATCCCATAATGTTCATGTAATTATGTTTTCTTTTAGTTTAGGTTAATCTTTCTATTTGTATTGCCGTCTGTCTAATAGACAAAACTGGTTCTAATAAAAAATGCAATTTTAGCATAAAAAATTTGAATACACATTTCACCTACCCACGGTATCTCTTGTAAAGGATCTCACGGCGGCGGCGGTATGAAAATAAAGGCAATTCGAACTTTATTTCTAAGTTTATTTGAATAAATAATTTTTCATTGTCACTGTGCCAGACAAGACAGCTTTTTTTTTCGAAATACACAGAAACTTACTATGTTCTATTTTGGATCAATTTTTATTTAGTACTAGCTCAGCTTTACCATGTACTAGCGGCCGCCCAAACTTCGTGTGCATGGATGGTTAATTTTCTATACCGAACAGTGTTTTTTTTCTGGGTGACAGTTTTACTCATGATAATATAC
Source organism: Agriphila geniculea (assembly GCA_943789525.1). Lineage (NCBI taxonomy): Eukaryota > Metazoa > Arthropoda > Insecta > Lepidoptera > Crambidae > Agriphila > Agriphila geniculea. The sequence continues at coordinate 8,716,913 of OX038881.1, forward strand.
AGGGTGTATTTGTAATCACTCTCCAAATTTTAAGGATGTGTTCAGTCCATGAAACTGAACAACTTTCTCCATGAAACGTGTCGAAATACGCCAAAAAATTTTGGTCATCCCATACTAAACTGATCACGTGATCTCTTTGTTTTGTATGAAAAGTCAATTTTTATTTACATATTTGACCCTATGTTTCTTAGAGAAAATTGTTCAGTTTCATGGACTGATCATATCCTTAAAATTTGGAGAGTGATTTCAAATGCAACCTGTATAATGCAGTTGAGTAGCTAAGACGTGAAAACGAAACGAACAAATGAACTCACTTTCACATTTAATATTAGTTAAAAATATATATTTCTATGGTAGAGATTATAATGCTAGTTTTTTTTTACATTCTCTTTTTAAGTTTCTACACTCGACGTTAGAAAAATCGCACCTCTTCGAAAGTAAGTTTAGACTTGGCCACCTGCTATATTGCTAGCTAAAGTTCTATTGTGTTAATGTTGATATGTATTGAAAGTACATTTAATGAGCATTCAATTTAAATTTCAATAATTGATTCCTTTCGACGAGTATTCCAACGGTTTCTAGAGACAGTTGTCTATGTATGTTGCTATGTATGTGTATGTTGCTAATTACTAAGATTCGGTTTCCGAGCAACATTACATTGCCTCATTTTTTTGCAATATATGAGCAATTCCATTCAATTTCAATAGTATCCATCTTGGGTATTCTATTTTTTTATTGAACTGTTGAAGTGTGTTTTCTCCATCATCTCGATAGCGAATTTACCCGTATTTCTTGAATTGACCCCTTTTATTTCCCTTTTATAGCGGCGCAAGCAATAACTCTTTAAGCGTTTAATTATGGTAACTGTTATGTTAATTAAATCAAACAAAGATTAATTGAAAGCTCATTAATTGTACTTGCAATAGATATCAACACTTACACAATAGAACGTTAGCTAGCAATAGCAGGTGGCCAAGTCTAAACTCACGAAGAGGTGCGATTTTTCTAACGTCGAGTGTAGTTCGTAAGTTTTCAAGTAACGGATTGTAAGTTAAAGGTCTCTCTCTGCCCACTACACCGTGCCATACCATGACCGTGCTAGGAACGTATCAAGCCAAAAAAATATTCTTTGTATTGAAAAGTATGAAACTATTCCTACTAGACCGTTCAGTTACCGGCCATGCATTAGTACAGTTATACTTTTCAATACAAATAATATTTTTTTTTGCCTTTTTTATTTTTTTTATACACAACGGGATAGTGCTTGGCCTTCATCTCACCTGATGTTAAATGACGATAAGGCCGAAGGTAGAAGCGCACTACACCCGGAATACTGGCTATCTTACCTCTAACTGCCGGAACACAACAATTTTTTTAAATTGTTATTATGGCGTCAGACTTAGGTAAGATGGTGGTAGCTAGCCAGGCGGACTTGAAATAAGCCCTACCCTTGGACGAATCAACCACCACCAACCAAACCGAGTACAAATTGTACCCCCCCTGGGAATCGAACCCGGGATCTCTGCGTCTTACACGGGTGGGCGAACCACTAGACCACAGAGGCAGTTAATAGCCTGATAAACGTATCAGCCTAGCACGGTCATGGTATGGTACGGTATAGTGGGTAGAGACCTTAACTTAAAAGACTTGCGTAAATTGCATAATGGATTTGTCTTTATGTTGCCGTATGAAGTAAGTGAAAGAGCGGGCCGAGTCCATTTGATCCTTAATTTGTTTTGCATCTGTTGCAAAGTCAGTGCGAGATATGCAAAACAATCGAGATAGCGAATGGGAGTTGTAGATCGAACCAATGCAAGTATTGTACTGAGTGCAAGTTTATTAATCGAAGCAATACAAAGATTTCGTACATCAAGGTTTGTAAATTATGTTTTACAAACATAGTATGAAAAGTAGTTTTAATTTTATTTACAAGGCACAATAACAGACAATAGCCACAAAATCCTAAAAAATAAATTTTACCTACATTACAACAAGTGTGTGTTTGCGCTTGTGCCCTATTATTGCGCACAATATTTTTAAATAACTTATTATCCAAATGACACACATTTTACAAAAAGACTAAAAACTACAGATGAATTAAAAATGGACTAATAAAAACAAGTACTTACAAATACAATTAAAGAGCTGGATTGTACTGTTTAAAATAACTTAAAACAGAAAAAAACCATTTTGATTACTGTTTTTACCCGACTGCAAGAGGGTTATGTTTTTCGCGCGTATCTTGTATGTTTGTATGTAATATTCTTTATTACCTCATATCTTTTAAACGGCTGAACGGATTTCCATGATTAACATATCGTTAGATTTGTCTTGCCAGCCCAAGTGTTCTTAAGAAAGTGGCGTTATAAAAAAACCAACATGGCGGCTGCACGGTGCTATTATACGTAGCGGTTTTTTTTTTTTTAATATTGCAATATGGGTGTCAAATTAAAGGATCATTAAAAAGATCTCATTAAAAGGATTTCAAAAAGGTATATCATGATTGTAATAAATAATAACTAAAAAGAAATAAATAAAAAATAAATTTACAAAATTAAAAACCCTCCTGCATAAAAAGACAAGTAAACTGAAAAGATGGAAACAAGATTAAATATTAAAGGCAACATTATAACATGCAGTCGAAGGCATATAACTCAAATCATTCATAATGTCACTTTCTTTATGCATGCCTCCGACTGCATGTTATAATGTTTTTGCCTTTAATATTTAATCTTGTTTCCATCTTTTCAGTTTACTTGTCTTTTTATGCAGGAGGGTTTTTTATTTTGTATTTTTTTTTTAAATAAAAAGTTAATAATTAATTTTGAAGGTATAAAAAGTAAAGGTAGGAAGAGCTTTATGTATGTTAGTTACTTATTATACGATAAAAACAAAAGTAAAAAAAATACAATATGATTTAGCTGGCAGATTTCATCAATTGAAACTGTTGTTTGCTTGTGTGTACCTTCAAGGTAATATAGATCGGTTTATGCCATTTTTGATGGTGTACCTAAAAGTCGCATATCGGTGACATGTGTAAATTTGCTAGTTTGCTTGTCGCACTGCACCGTTGTCAGTTGTAGCAGCCACCTGCTAATTATGTACGAACTCTGCGACTTCCATTGGCCACGTCGTAATTTGTTACTAGGAAATTCATTATGAACTGGAATGTTTACAGCATAATAATAATTATTGTTCAATAACGAAACCTCAACGACGGATAACTAGGTAAATAAAATTTTCCGATTAACGTGGAGATGTCAGCCAATTGAAACTTTGATAAGCATCTACTTAGGTTGTAATTTTCATATAAAACTCACTGTGTTCTGTACATTTCTAAGAATTGTTTTATTTCCTTAATAGCTCTCTATTCTAGCGATTTCACATTTTATATAAATTGTCCATTGGTTGTTGCCACCATAAAAATGGTTGCTCTGTTATATTATCAAATTATAATAAAATTAATCTCGGTGTGCCACAACCGTATCCGAAACTGCGGCAATTCAAAGAGGCTTCAAACTGATAACGCGACGCGACCGCGACGGTGGCGCCGCGTCGAAGCGCCGGTAAACTACCGACAAAGTTTAATGTATAATACATTAAAATCATTATCGTTGACTAACTCGAACGATCATTATTTTGTGCGTTAACGATAAGTGATTTGACTGTATGTTTAGTTAATTTATTGTATGTTACATTTACAGTACAGTTAGATGAATAAATGTAAGTAGAGACTGAAGAACTTGTTATACATTGTGTTCTAGAATAACTGAATGAATATACCTATGGGAAATATATATTAAAGGAAGAATATAATTATGTACTTGCTACGTATGATCCCCCGGAATTTTTTCCTTAGTATAGCTTTCATACTTTATTTAGATTTAAACAATACATTAACATGTGATTTTACAAGTAATCTTAATACACCCCTTTTAGAACACACAAAGCACTTAGGTATGGTATGTCAAACATCGTTATTATTATTAAATCATTATAAATAAAATCACATGTGGAATTCCTTCGATGTCAATCACAATTTGCTTCCTGAAGCTTCGCGTATAAAGCGCTTAATAATACTGTTGCATCAATTATCATAATGATGTTATTAGTGTAGCTGGCTGTTATTTAAATGCAATTATTAAAATCGTAAACATCAAAGTAACAACATTATTGTAGGAAAGCGTAACCTTCCTGATCACGCTGCCTAAAAATCAAACAGTCTACGAAGCAAAATGCCTAATGTTCATTTCTAAAGAGCAAAATGTCTACTAAGCAAATTGTCTAAAACGCAGAATGCCTAAGGATTAAAAAGGTCTAAGTTGCAAAACGTCCATGTCGCAAATTGTTCTACCTAGTATAAAATTCTTTGTCTGTTCGAAATCGAGATACGGGTTCGAGGGGGCTCGAGGGGGGCTCGAGGGGGGCTTGAGGGGAGCTCGAAGGGGCTCGAGGGGGGCTCACTGGCAGGCATTGTATACAATGCCTAGGCAAAGGCAAAGTAGGCATTATAGACATTTTGCGTTTTAGTCATTCCGCAAGTCAGTCATTCTGCATTTTAGACATTATGCGTATTAGTCATTCTGCAAGTTAGTCATTCTACATTTTAGACATTTTGCGTTTTAGTCCTTCTGTAAGTTAGTCATTCTGCGTTTTGGTCATTTTGCCCTCTTAGTCTATTTGCTTTTTAGGCAGTGTGATCAGGAACGGATGAAAGGAGGGCAATATCGCACACTACTATTTTAGGTTTTATTAAAATTAGTTTTGCTTTTTCAGGCCATGAGTAACAAAGACAACTGTGTCTCGTTTCCTCGACTTACTGACTAAAAGTACAATTCAATTGTAACACTACATAACATTGGTCTTTAATATTCGTTCCACGTACGTTAACTACAAATTGAAATCAGCTGTAAATCGATTGAGCGTGCTTGCGGGCATACCAATGGTGGACACACCGGTTGGTCCTTCAATATGAATACAAAACAGACCGTATTTTGGAAGGTAAATTGTTAATTTTATTTCCCTATTGATAAATTTGTAGTAAAAACTGATATGTATTTTAAATAGTTAAGGGCCTAGAACCCTGCCTGAAGCACCCAACCCAAAGTAGTTTCTAATAACTTAAAATAATGTGACAATCCGAAATTTGATCGCTTCAAACCGAATTTAACAGACGAAAACAATAAAATTATGATAAATGTGAGCGCCATGACCATTTAAGTAAAAATCCAAGACAAAAGTTTCAATAATGTTTCGAAATCCACTTTTCAAATATGGTTCGTCCCGTCTCTTTATGGTGCATAAATGTAGAAACAATCATATTAACGCTCTAATTTATTATAATGATAATTCCATTATTATACTAGAGTCTGTTGCTATGTCCACAGAAGCTGCTATAAAATACAACACAGTTTCAACGACGTGAATTCAGATAAAGCTTCTAATAAAATTACGATAATTGAGCGAAACGACTCACAATATTGATTGTAAATTGCCAATTTACATATGATTACGTCTACACTAGTTTAATTGTCTTAGTTTTCGTGTGGCACACATAAAATTTATGGATAATAACGGCGTCATTGCAGACGTCATAAATTGTCGATGATTCGGCCAAGTGGAACTACGTATCTACGTACGTATTAGAACATAATATTATGCGTGATTTAGTACTTTGCTTATTCTGATTTGTTTTAGTTTTATCTTTTTGTTCACTGATTTCAAGAAAATATTTAGGATCTTCAAATCGCAATATGTCATGACTGAATTACAAGGCTAGCCAGGCATACATAATTTATCTTTACTTGTCACATCAACGTTTTAATTAAATATCTACAGAATCTAGAGTACATTTATCAGAATGCATTAAAACGTTTTCGAAACAATAAGTTTTCTTTTATCATCATACCTACATTAGATTTTAGATAGGTATTATCTCTGAATTCCCAAATAAAACAATAAAGAAACCAATGAAAATTCCATAAAACCAGCTTATGTCGCCTAGTAGTCTTGCTATTAGCATATATGGACAATAAATTATTGTTTCGACAAATAGTTATGGGTATCTACACGGAGGTAGATACATATCTACGGAATTTGCAGTAATATGTCAAATAAAGTATAATAAATAGTCTTCGCCTTTGTTTCTTTAGAGAATTAGCAATTTTAATGAAGTCGCAATCCTAGTTTTAGAGATTCGATGTCCGATAACGTCAATGGATTTGTTGAAAGAACGATAAAATGTGACTTCTATATTAAATGATGATTTTGAAATAGTCGTCGCTATATCAATAGTTGCAACATGGTTTCAACATAAATGGACGAGAAAAGTAACGGTGAATAAGTTATACGAAATCAATATATTGTCATTTGTTAAATATACAAAGTAAAGTCCAGATTGTCTGTTATCAGATCTTGGAAACAAAAGGTTTGTATGTAACGTGAGACGAAGTCACTTTCTCAAAATAGCAATTAGTTTTCAAGTTAAAAGCTTATAGCGTTTACTACTCCGGGCGTCAAGTTGACACTTCCTATTTATCTTCAGACCTTAAACTAGCTCGACGACATATTGTAGACACTTCCGAATTGTAGGTTGGGGCCAAAGAAAGTGACATCGATCGTTTCGATTTAGATGGGAAATTTATTTTCCTCCTTCTTTGTTGTCGCTCTTCTGATTTCTAAATTGACATTTGCATGAATTTACGGTGGCATTCCATCGGTTTTTAACAGCTGCACGATTATCTTAACTGCCGGTTTCAAGTTCATACGTTGTCTGAATGACTTTTTGTTGAAATATATTGTGATATTTGTATTCGAAGTGATATTGGAATCATTCGTAATAAATTCTTGTATTGGAAGTTTGACTCTTTTCATGCCCACGCGTTCATCTTGATATGGATTATATAGCCAGTTTAATGTCTAAAGGTTGTATTATCAAAAACGTTTGTAACACATTTGCTTCGGATTTACATAAAAAAATACAAATAATTTACATCATTAGCATGGTTAGTTTTATCATTGAACGGTATTTCCTAATTATATCGGTTTGTTATGGGTGAAATTAATATTAGCATAAATGTTGTTGGACACGTCAATTGGACTGCAGCTCAGACGAATGTGTTGGTCAAGGTTCTTAATGAATATTCAAAAGACTGGCTTCTACAAGATTATTTATTTAATAATACACTAATACTCAACAGGTTTGTACGAAGTGTTTAGAATAATAGAATATAAAAAGTATACCTATTTGGTATAAAACAAAATACATTAAAAATGAAAAATAATAACCTTAGTACCAAATATATCTGTGCTCGGTATAAAACGAGTAAATTATGTTGTTAGTACAATTAATAAATATCTCTTTATAAACGCTAGTATATAATAGGGAAGACCTTTTTATTACCCATCGAATATAGTCGTGGTCATAATAAATTTTATAATAATAGAAATATGTTTGTTTTCATGCCGTTTTCACTCCAGACAATTTTGTTATGTTATGATGTCCACACTGAGACGACCTTGTATACAAGAACAATAAATACTGAAATAAATGGCTGTCACGTGGCAAACACTATAAAAAGTTTTAAAAATACTATAAAAAGAAATCCATTTAAGGAAGTGTTCTGACGAAGAAAATGATTTATTTGATTAATGACTTCCTCACCTAGCGCGTTTTGATTAAACTTATAGAAAATTGTGTTTAGTGTTTTTCGACTTATGGCTCTTCGGATTTTTTTTTAGAGTTATTGGTAGAACATTTTCTCAAAGGGATGCAAACGATTTCGATGTAACTTTATATAGATATCTTATATAGAATCACAGGGGCTTCGCACAAATAGGATTAATTGTATGACCACAACCTCGATACGGCCGTGTCACCTACATTTGGCGTCACGCGATCTAGCGTTTTTGTATTTTGTTGATTCAACGATTGGTATTTAGGTTTAGGGGTTTGCGATCGTAAAGTCTGGAGTGGACCTTTTTAACCTTCCTTTCTCCAATATATTTTAACTGCTATAATCTTTGGACAATCTAACCCGACCTCGAGTCTCGACCAATTCGACTTCACATACGCACGGGATGAAACTTTGCTTACAGGTAAGTTATTCTGACGTGGCCATCTGCAACTTTGTCTGCGTGCACAGTTGTTATTTTAAACCGTATTTTTTTTCTGGATAAAAGCTACTCATAACTTATTCTGACGTAGCCTACTGCCAAGAAAGGGTTATCTAAATTCTCATGGAAAGTGGAATCCCTCGTAGATGAAGTCGCGGGCCGAAGCAGCTAAACCACAAAACGTAGATTTGCTGCCAGTCAAAGACGGGCGAAGTGAGAGTGATGACTTTTTGAATACAAAAAACAACAATTGATACTCGTAAGTAATAAATAAAATAGTGTGGGCTTGTCAACTAGTTTAGAAAGTCTTCATTTGTTAATCATATAACAGTATCATTTATTAAAAGTTTTTTGGTGTCTATTATAGGCCTATTACATTTTGCATTCAATTAGCAAGATGACATTTGTGTTTAATATAGTCACCCGCACTTCAAACTACCCACATGCGAAACAAGAGAAGCTATCTTGTTAAAAAAAGAAAGAGCAGTGAAATTACTTGTATGTTCAATGAAATAAGGCCATAATCTGAATATTAAGTTTATCTCATAAGTTAGTCATCATTTAATCATGATTGATAATTTGCTTCAGGGAAAAGGATGGGCAGCATTTTAAAAGAGATCAGTTTTTGATGTACCTAATGTTTTAAAAATAAAATTATGCTCTAATATTTTCTTCATGATCGTAGGGGTGTATTAAGATCATAAGCGAAGCGACATGACATATTTTCGTGGCAATACAATGCTTTATTATGACAAACTTTATAAATAGAATTCAACGAATTGATTAAAATACTGAGAACACTGCATAGTTGTAATCGTGTCCAACAAAACTTTCGATTGAATCGCATTCCGGGAAAGAAGTGCAACAAAATGTTTGTTGCAAGTATGACGTGACTGCAGGATTTAAATTATTTTCGTAGTCAAGTGTGGTAATTTATTGTCAGATCCTACTATTATGTGAAAGTTTGGATATTTGTTACTCAATCACGCAAAAAAGTCAGAACGGATTTGGATAAAATTTGGCACACACATAGTTTATAACCTGGATGAAATATTACTTACGATTTTTTTCTTGGTCAAAGGATCATGCCGCGTTCTGGGTCATGATGCGCATTAACCATACATATTAAATGTCATATAATAGGAAAATGAAACCCCAAACGGCTCCTTGAGATTGAGATTTCTCTTTTTTCCCGCATTATATTTTAATGATATTCTTCCCACGCAATCACTATAAAATTACTATAGTAATTTCATCAAAGTGCATCATGGCCTAGCTTGTATAGTAAAATCGGCATAATCCTTTTCCGAATGTCCAATTGTCCACGCGGACGAAATCACGAGCGGAAGCTAGAAATTTTAAAATTTGCAAATAATTAAATATGTAACTTACTTGCGCTTAAATTATTTTTAAATGGTTTTTAATATTCGATTAGAGGTTTTATTACTTTGACTTATTAATTTTAGTCATGATAGGGTAAGATGACACTCTAGCTGCTAGAGTCTAGGTAGCATAAGAAATATATGACTGAAATTGCTGAGACTATCTAAATTTTGTTGTGATATTTTATAATCTAAAAAGCTTGAGTGTGTTGTATCCAGATAGAAATCAAAGATATCTTAAATAAAAACCTGACTGGCAACCAAACAGTATTTTGGTGAATTGCTATTTTGAAAAAGAAATAATGCACTACATGCTAAAAGCTCATTATTATCTTTGAAAACCTCTATCAGTTGATGATTTTTGTTAGTTTTGAATTTGAGTACCTACTTTTAAAGTTTTCTTAAGTGTATTTTGATAAAATCTATTCACACTTTAGGGAACGTACCCATACTACGTGACCCATATTTTACCATTTTTGACCCCCCTCCCCCCCCTTGGTGACCACCCGTAGTATATGCCAAGAACCCCCCCTCCCCTCGGTTTTCACGTAGTATTTCATAGATAATGGTTTTACATCATTTTCAACAGAAATCTAAAAAAAAATTTGCTCATTTTTGTCTTTTCATTAGTAAGGCGCTTGCCACGGAATGCCAAGAGTGTGTGTTATAATTTTACATACAATTACAAGCGAAAAAATGTATCAAGAAGAAAAAAAATTTCGCTGCGTGCCATATTTGAATACAACTTAAAAAAAACCGGCCAAGTGCGTGTCGGGCCACGCGCCGTAGGGTTCCGTAGTTACCTTATACCTATTTAATACCACCTATCATTTTTCGTCTGCAAAAATAACTTTGTTTTTCACAGTGTTGGTATGAATGACAAAGTTATATTTGCGGTTTTGGAAAATGTGCTATATCTCAAAAACTAATTAATATATCTCGTTCAAACCAATTTTGGTTGAAAGTGTTTATTAAGATCTACAGCATATATTTTTTTTTAGATTTTTCACACTCTTATTTCAAAAGTTAAAGGGGGGGGGGACACACATTTTACCACTTTGGCGGTGTGTATCTTTCAAACGGTTGACTTTGAGAAAAAGTTGTCTTTGAAACCTTAATGTCATTTTTAAAGACCTATCTATAGACACCCAACACGTGTTGGTTTGAAGAAATTTTTTTTTTCCGTTTCAGTTCCATGTATGGGGAGCCCCCCCTTAATCTTTTATTTTTCTTATTTTTGCATTAAATTCGTTAAGCGGTTAACAGAATACATCTACCTACCAAGTTTCAACTGTGTAGTCTTAATACTTTCGGAATAAAGTGGCTGTGACATACGGATAGACAGACAGACAGACATGACGAATCTATAAGGGTTCCGTTTTTCGCCATTTAGGCTACGGAACCCTAAAAAAGAACCAGATTTCCATTGACAATATTGACTACGTGACAAAACATAGGTCCCCCTCCCCCCCCTGTGACCAAGCGTGGTATTTTAAAGACCCCCCTCCCCCCCCTTAACGGGTCACGTAGTATGGGTATGTTCCCTTAGGAGAAACTAAAAATATATAAAATTTGAAAAAGATTTTCAGCGATTACTTTAAAGAAAAGATGAAACATTTTCAAAACTAATCCTTTTTGTTTTGTAATATGAAATTAATGTGACCTCGGTCTGATATTAAACTTTTAAGAAAAACCCATTGGTTTATGCGATTAGCTTGTAGAGGTAAATCAGGGGCGTCGAAGTTTTTCAGTTTGTATGATTGTTCGGATTTTTTGCTCAAAGGGTTTTAAGTTTAAGGATACAAGACATACTTACACGAGTATGTATGAGACAAGAAACATACTCACAAAATCACAAATGTATTTTTAGGGTTCCGTTACCTTAAAAGGAAAAAACGGAACCCTTATTTGCCTGGTTTTTTCCTGTTGTCCGTTTGTCTATCTGTCTGTCAAGACCCTTTATCTCGGGAAAGCGTGGGTATGCATTACAATGTCGAAAATTCATGATACATACGACCGGAATCGACGCATAAAGCACCTTCTAAGTTATTAAACTTCTAAGTTAACGTAAAAAAAACCGGCCAAGTGCGTATCGGGCCACGCGCCATAGGGTTCCGTAGTTACCTTATACCATACCATATTTAATACCACCTATCATTTTTCGTCTGCAAAAATAACTTTGTTTTTCACAGTGTTGGTATGAATGACGAAGTTATATTTGCGGTTTTAGAAAATGTGCTATATCTCGAAAACTAATTACTACATCTCGTTCAAACCAATTTTGGTTGAAAGTGTTTATTAAGATCTACAGCACATATTTTTTTTAGATTTTTCACTCTCTTATTTCAAAAGTTAAAGGGGGGGGGGGGACACACATTTTACCACTTTGGCGGTGAATATCTTTCAAACGGTTGACTTTGAGAAAAAGTTGTCTTAGGAACCTTAATGTCATTTTTAAAGACCTATCTATAGACATCCAACACGTGTTGATTTGAAGAAAAAATTTTTTTCAGTTTCAGTTCCATGTATGGAGAGCCCCCCCCTTAATCTTTTATTTTCCAAATTTTTGTATTTAATTCGTTAAGCGGTTAACAGAATACATCTACCTACCAAGTTTCAACTGTATAGTCTTAATACTTTCGGAATAAAGTGGCTGTGACATACGGACAGACAGACAGACAGACATGACGAATCTATAAGGGTTCCGTTTTTTGCCATTTAGGCTACGGAACCCTAAAAAAATACGGTCGTACATGTCGCGAAAAACACATATTTTGACATTCTCAAGGGAATCAAAATTTATAGGGTATTTTCCGTTGACCTAAACCTATGAAATTTGGCAAGTAATATCGTCTTATACTACAAGTACCTACCTACAGAGAAAAATCTGAAAACTATACAGTTGTAATTATATACCGTATAATGACAAAAGATTTTTGAACAATGTTTAACTAAATACTTGTTTAAATGTGATGCTGTCTTTTTCAAACAATATTGTCAAAAAAGTGACAGCATCACATTTAAACAGGTGTTTAGTTAAGCACTGTTTACAAATATTTTGTAATAACACAGTCTTTTTTTAAGTACCAACATATTTGTACTAAATCCTCGGTGGGCGAGTCCGACTCGCACTTGTCCGGTTTTTTTAATAATGACTGTGTCTTTGTCTCATTATAACATCCTGATGTCATACCTTCTCATGCTAATAAATGATAAGAGTCATTATTTTTGAGAAATTAAAGATTAATTTCTTTATGACTTCATTATTACTAATTTTATGATTCATTTAAGCTGGAACTTTTAATATGTTTTATCTTTCATGAACTCATTATTCTAAATAACGTCTATCACATAATCTAAGTTGAAAGGAGTTAGTTAATAATACGCAAAACCTCGAAAGATATCTTATAAAACATATTTAGCCATAGGTACTCATTTTATGTGAAAAATCTCCTAAAATTCAACATAATAATATCTTGAAACCGAAATTGATGTCGAAAATGGCAGATTTGAGTCCTTTCCGCTTGAAAATTAACTTTTAAGATTTTCTATTAAGATAAATGATATACTTTTTATAATATTTTACTTGAAGATTTTCTTTCGGTCGGAAGCAATGATAGACTCAGTTCATGGTGTTGTGCTCTCTGAGGTTTCGGTTTTGAAACCCGTTCAATGTAGAAAACCATTTTTTTAAATTGCTTTTTGTACTACAAATAGTACCGTCGTTGTCTTCGTTTTCCATGACATGCTTTAGCTACTTTGGGATCATGTCTAAGATTAATTTAATATTCTAGAACTCTTACAAAAAAAAGAAAAAAAAAAGAAATTTGCAAAAAAGTTATTGTTAGTCTTCGAGCAACAAAGGCTTCGTTTCGTCACGAAGGGAGAAGCCTTAGCGATTATTACTCTATTCAAATTATTCTGGCATTTTTGCGGGGGGAGGAAAATGCACACAAGTGCAGTTCCGCATACCCACATACAAAAACAACACTGTAATGACGACACTCACACATAAAAAATAACGCTTCGTATGGCTTCTCTTTCTGTAGAAGCCCGTCTGTAGAAGCCCGTCTTACTCTAAGTTGTTAGTGAACCACATGAACTAATGTAGGATGCAGATGATTTTATTCAAGGTTTAAAACCTATTCTAGAAGGTTTAACTTCATTATGAGCATCGGATGCATCTCTATCTATTGCGGTTTTGTCAGATATTTGTGTGTAATTATTCTGGCGTGTGGTTGCGCAGTGCCATCCCAATAACCATTATATTGTTGCTCTGATATGTGGAACCTTGGGTCCGATATGTGGATCGGTTGAATTCACTCCACAAACAACTGAACAAGGGATCCATCTTAGCACGTGATTGATTCATGATCTAATAAAGTGTTTAAAAGCATTCGTTTAAACATTACAAAAGCACTTCATTAATGGAACATGATTAACGGAATAGTGTACAAGATGTAGTTGGTTTAACACAATATTTGCGTTATAATTTGAAAATTGACATGCCGCATAGGAAAATGTTATGTTCCGAGCGAAGCGTGCGCTTGCATTAATTAGATACTACACAGGTCTTACCAAATATTAAGTATTTGCCAAGAAAATTCTACAAATTTTACATCTACACAAGTTGGCCTCATTCTTACATGATGCATGTACTTGTTTTAATTTGAAATATGTATGACTGTTTTGTATGCATCTGTGCTATGCATTTGATATCACCACTTATTATGACCTGATCATTATCATCGATAGAAATGACCGTTTTATGGTTACTGAGAACTAACTTGATATTACTTTGCCGTCACAATTCGCCTTGAAATTTTCCGAACTTGTGGTCACCAACCACGATTTCCTCAAGTTGAGATATTTTATGAAATCTCTGTTACTGAACTCAAAGTCAAATCGATGAGTAAAAGGTGTTAATGGAAGTTAATTTGGGATCCTTTTGTTATTCACCGTAAACTAAAATCCTTGAAGGTATTATTTCTGAATGGCTAATCTTAAGTACTGTGTGTGCAGCAACTTGTTTGACACTTAATTAAACAAAACCCACTTGGCTTGGTAAATTGGCAAGGATCAAAATAATATTTGCACAATTTATTCATTCATTCAGGTATTTTTTTAAATACCACAGGTTCTTTAATCGAAAAGACATGTTTCTTTATTTTAGTTCATTTTATTAATGCACATGTGTGGAGTTTTCTTTATACAATACTTAATTTATGTCTGATATTTACTCTTCTGCTAAGCATTGTCATTTAAAATCCCAGTAAAATTTTAATAAACTACATAGTTACGCCAGATACAATAGATATATTTTACAAATTAAAAGGCTGTGAACTTTACATGATTATTGTGATGCTTAATTATATTGTTTCTTTAGTTTAATTCAGTAACCCGTCATGAATAGTGCGAAAAGAACTGGAATGAATTCATTAAGTTCGCTTAAGAAGTTGAAATTTTACGTTTTGCCGCTCTCTCGCTCGCACATTTCAATTTTTCTCAAGATTTCTTAAGTCCGAGTGCGTAAAAAATGTGATCCACTTATAAGAACTATTTAATTAAAAACAACTTAACAAATATTTCAGTTTCGTGTAGTTGAAGTCAACTTTTGTACTTAAACAACACGTAACTCAAATAAATGTTAAAATGTCCGTAATCAAATTGCTTCTAATAAACGGATCACATTTTTTTATTACGCAATCAGATTTAAGAAATCTTGAGAAAACATGAGATGTACGAGCGAGAGCGCGGTGAATCGAATAAGTACGGGGCCTATTAAGAAAACTAAAATTGTAAGAACTTTTGCAAAAAGTAAAGGGCCCTGACCACGGCGTTCCTCGATATTATTACCTTTGGGCCCTACGACGGGGTCCCTTGACCGCAAGGGAGGTCAAACGCTCGTCCCTCTGCTCACTATGTTTGCAAAGAGGCGGTGTTAAGGAATTCACTCCTCAAACAATGTGAACAAGGGATCCGTCTTAGCACCTCAATTTTATAGTGTTCTACGTCACCACATCAATATTGATTATTATTTTAATGGGCAGCTACTTCTTTTTAAGAGCTTTATTGTTTCTTTTTTGATTTTTTTTTACTTAAGGTGGCACCCTGAGTGAAAGTGGCACCGCGGCAGTGCTTCCAGATCCCAAAAGTAAAATTACAGTGTTATCAGCTAAAAATACAATAGATTCTAAAAATAATACAGTAGATTTCAAAATCGACAGAGATAGGCTTGTTTCTCTGTGACAACCCTACTCTACATTATCTATGGATGAAGGAAAGCTACGAAAAGCAGCTAGAGTTTAGATTTCATTTTTTTGCTATCTACTTCTACGAATGACTACGAGGGCATGTAGTGATACGTTCTAAAAATACTAGACCATGGACCCTAAAAACTCCACGTAAAACATTATTAAAATCTTTTTCTATTAATACATTATTAAATAAAAACCTCTGAGGGAGCCACTTTCGGTCATACAACCGCCTTAAGTTATGCATAATAAAAATAATAATTCTTACACAAGGTGAATTTAAAATTATGAACATTCCTTTTTTGGGAATGATGAGTCCGATTATATTTCTGCACATTACTGTTGGTTGCTCTAATTGACCGAGCGAACGCGAAACGCTAGCGAAGCGTCTCTACTATAGCTTGGGAAAAATTGTTTCGTATGTCCCGCTGTTTGTTCTCCTCTACAGGTCTCATTTCTCAACAAATTCTCGTATTTTTATGAGCAGGTTCGAAACTTATATAGATTTTTTGTCGAGCCATTTTTTCGAAATTATTCAAAATGGCGGAGTTATGTAAAAAAACATATTTCAGTCCGGCCTTCCGGTGCTGTTTATTCTCATCTACAGGTCGCATTTCTCAACCGATTCTCATGAAATTTAGTGAGCAGGTTTGATAATTAAATAGATTTATTTGACGAGCCAGTTTTTTGAAATTTATCGAAAAAATCACCTATTTCGAAAAAAATTCATAACTTTTCGAAATACACACATCAACTTTGTCTAGGGATACCCGGTGTTATTTTCGTACAAACGAAGTAACTTTGAAGCCTTGGTTTCCTGCTAAGGATGTACTGTGCTATGATCTGATGACGGTTATCCAGGGAGTGAATAGAGGAGATTCAGATCGCTATACACACCCAACTGATCTGACCAGCATTTTAAGAACGTAATGGACATGTTTAAAAAAACCGCGAAAATAGCATGAAAATAGTTATTACTGACGCAAACCATTGCCGTTTTTGGATAGGGTCTAACTTGCCAGGACGATCAAATATTGGGTTTACTTATTTTTTCTTTTGTAAGATCTTAAAATAGTTTTTTTTTTATTCATAAGTCATTCTTATGAATAAAAAAACAACAAACAAACAAATTGTTTTTTTTTTCTTTCAATACTGCTTAGTTGTATGGTTATCTAAGAATACCGACTATCTATTTTAATACGCAGTGACTGGACAAACCTAATTGGGTTTTAGTCGCTCGGTTTCTCTAAAAATTGTATGTTTTATAAATTAAAAAAAAAATGTATGGAAATCCTCAAACTGAGAACTCTAACCCATTAATCTTTTAGAATGCTGATCAGATCAGTTGGGTGTGTATAGCGATTTGAATCTACTCCATTCAGTCCCTGGATGGCCATCATCAAATTACAGCACGGTACATCCCTGGCAGAAAACCAAGGCTTCAAAGTTACCTCGTTTGTATGAAAATAACACCTATATCCCTAGACAAAGTTGATATGTATAGGTGAATTTAGCTGCGAATGCACCAAATAATATACCTAACAGCACGTACTGTGGGCTTTCAAATCCTCTTGGCGACATCTATTAGATTATTTTTTAACACGTCAACGTCCGAAAAACAAGACACAATAGATTTTCTTTCTTGTCCGGTCGCCGGAGACCGCTCGGCCGTTGATGAATAAATAACATACAATTTGAGCTACTTTTTAACGTGAGGTCTACAGCTCACGGAGCCACTAGTCCTACTAATAAGTGTAAAAGTTTGTGGGTTTGGATTTAGATATCGGGATGTTTGTTACTCAATATCGCAAAAACTACTAAACGGATTTGATTGGAATTTGGCACATACATAATAGATAGCCTAAATTAAAACATAGAATAATTTTTATCTCGATATTCCCACGGGAACTGGAACCACGCGGTTGAAACCGCGGGCGGCCGCTAGTAAGTAAATAAAAATAAAACAAAAAATACTTTTGGTATTAGATATCTATTGTTTTCGTGGTTGTACCTGAAAATCTATTACGAAGACCGAATCACGATATTCGGAAGACATTTGCTTTATGTCATGTTAGCTAAGGAATAAGATCTAATGAATGAACCTAAATCGAAAATCATTCGATTATCGTTATTATTTTTTCGTAGTATAGGCCTTCTCATTTGGCGCGATATTACGGGCATCGGGCATAACCAAATTCGATTGTTATTAAAATAATTATTCATCTTAAATGCTTAGCCATATGTTTTGATTATCTACCGTCTTTGTATTTCTAAACGTTATTTATGGTTTTGCCTGTTAATTAGATTACCATCTAACTGGTCTTGACCCATTAAATCTGTTTTTGTTCCACGGTCAAAATCACTGTGTTAATGTAATTAACGGTTTGAGAACAAAATATATTTAAGCATTTTATTAAATTATTTTTTAACATAACATTGTAGATTGTTTCAAATGTCAAAAATGCAGGATATCCTGGATAGCACAAGTAACATGAATAAATACATGATTTTTTATTTATCATTTCTGTAATACATACAGTTTTTAAAATGTTTTAAATATTAGTTTTAAATATTTTATGTTCGCTTTCGTACAATGATTTCGTAGCGGAATGCCTATTAACGCACTTAGCCGATTTTTCCAATATACTTAAATACTACTTATCAATAATGTAGAACCATTCCCGAGAAGTAAGATTTCATTATGCAATAGTCCACAATTTATCGTCAGTTAATTTTCAAGTTGAAGAGTTCTCAATTTGTGACTCACGTCATTCAACACTCAAAGATCCCATCGAATTGGTACATACTAAGTTCGTTGACACATCGATAGCTGGCCACATGACTGTCAATGTCGCTATTGCGTATACGCAGACTTCGACACTTTTCCATATACACTAAACGAAAGCATCACTGTCAGTGAGTCGTTCAAAATAAGGGTCAATATCCTAAAATATACTTTCTTCCATCTTCTCCCGTACTTTGTTTTCCCAGCCCGACTTTTCGCTACTTCACTGATAAAATTATGAACGCATCCGAGCTTCATGCTACAGACTAAAAACTTTCAGACCGATAAATTTTAACTCTGAGCAGTTTGTAAAGTTAGAAGTTTGAATGTTCAATTGCCTATGGCATGATACATTGCGTGCATTTAGTACGTGCATGTGAGTGCCGCAGCTTTACGCAATGGTTTTATCTGTTCTCTAATTGATGGTTGAGTGGTTAGGTTTGGTGATTATTTTATGAAAACAACGTTAAGATATTGCGACATTTATTCAATTGCTTCAGTAAATAAAATAGTGATTTTTTGCTTTGGTAATCTAAAGCCCTAAGAGCTCGATGGCGCAGTAATTTAGCGTCTGACCCAGCGATTGCGGAGGTTAAGCAACTTTCGCAATGGTCGGTCATGGGATGGGTGACCAAAAAATTATTATCTCGAGTTCCTCCGTGCTCGTGTGCGGTGAAAAGAAAGAGAACTATAAAAACGCGGAGCTATAAATGGTTCTATATGGTTTAACCATATAATACAATTCTATAGTAGGTTACTAGCCATTTCAATAAGAAATTGCTAGAAGTTTTTAACACTAACCTATCTACAAAGTCATGTCAGGCATTAACCACTTGAAAGTTTGGTTCTAGACTAGTATAATATAATGTTATTTGAGGTTATATCTCTCCATGATGGACTTTTCTTTTTCTAAAAGAACGACGTCTCAGAAAGTCAATTCGCATTCCTATATTTGATCTGATACTATCATTGTGTATAATCGATGCACTTTCGATACGGTTTTACTGTTTGAGATTCACACATATTTTACTAAAACGATGTGTGTTTAGATA
This sequence comes from Agriphila geniculea, assembly GCA_943789525.1. Classification (NCBI taxonomy): domain Eukaryota; kingdom Metazoa; phylum Arthropoda; class Insecta; order Lepidoptera; family Crambidae; genus Agriphila; species Agriphila geniculea. Next base: position 8,736,501 of record OX038881.1, read on the forward strand.
AGTCAATAATGTCATAAAACTAATTTATAAGACTGGGCGTACACATGCGGTAAATGAAAATAGTGTGCAAATTATTTTACTCACATTTATGGCTACTTTTATAGTTTTATAGACGTTTAAGTGAAATGAAATTTATAATTTAAAGTAGGTATCTATTTAAACAGTTTAAATTATAGCTTGGAATTAAATAAGTATTTTAAGCTTGTGGGAGTTCGGACAATAAAACATTTTTTTTTATCATAAAAAATAAAATGTTTCATTTTAAAATAAATAAAAACCTTTTACCTTATATAAAAAACATTATAATTGATTGTTGTGACAACAAGTTTTTTAAACTACTTTAAACTTTAAAAAATATCTTACAATCTACACGACTTTTGAAAAAACCGGCCAAGAGCGAGTCGGACTCGCGCACCGAGGGTTCCGTACCATCATAATTGCACCATTAAACCACACTGCAGAGTAGAATAATAAAATTAGTATTGCAGTTTTAGGTCAGCGCCATCTCTTGACCGATAGTGGAACTAATGTTAACTGTTTTAGAAATTTGATAATTTCTAAAAAAGTATGCTATATTGAGACATCATTTTATTTTTCCTGTAATCTTTATATAAACTGCTATCACATAGAATTATTTCAGATTTTTCTCTTTGCAAACTTCGGAGATAAGGGGGGGGGGGGAACGGTATTTTTTTTTACATTTTTCATCATAAGTCAAAAACTATGCCGTCTAGAAAAAAATAAAAAATGATTGAAAAAGTGCAAACGGCGCTCTTTCGTATGATACCCAACATGCCCTAGTAGCCCCACTTTAAATTTTTAAGACCCCTTTTCAGGCCCTGCTGTAAAAAAGATATTTATTTTTTTATTTATTTCTTATTTGCAAAATAGTTGGGCAAATGTCATCTTAAACTATTCCAAATATCAAGTTGATACCATTAGTAGTTCTCGAGATATCCAGCTGTGACAGACAGACAGACAGACAGACTGAGTCACACCATAAGGGTTCCTTTTTTACCATTTTGGTACAGAACCCTAAAAAGATGAGTACCTCTTCCAAAAACTGAACTACGACAGTCAGACGTTTCATGGCATTATTAACTCAGGAATAAGATTCAAAAAAGTAAATCGATGAGCGAACTACTTTCGCGTAGTATCTTTTGGGTAGTGGCCTCTGTGCAAAGTAATCTGCTTACAAAAATTGCGTTTCACTTCAATGTGTGCTAGCCTTAGCATCCGCACTCCATTAATATACACATATAAAGTTTGCCATAGCTGTTTGTCGACTGGCGCCTCTTGTAAGTAATTGTTCGAACAAACACACAGTGTCGAGACGCCTGATTTACTAATGTATCTAGTTTTAGCACTTACATGAACGGATAAGCTGAAACGGACAGATCGGTTAGATGTAGAGATAAGGTAACGTTGTATTTTACGGCTTAGTACGAAAGTAATGCGTTCTTTTATTGCTTAAATGATACCAATGGATGATGTTACACAAAATCGTTGTTTTGCCCCAACTTAATTAAATGTTTGATAAATATTTTGACAACATCATATACTTTCGCTCCGCTTCCACACTGACCTCACTGCGCTCTTCTTCTAATCTTTCTCTTGATATCCTTCGCCATTTAACTGATTTCCTCTCATATTCTTTCTCTGTGCATGCTGTACGGCTGTGGAATTTCCTCCCAGAGAGTATCAGGAAAGCTCAAATTCTGAGATCGTTTCGCGAACAAGTCAAAAGACATGTCCTCTCCTCAACCTAATACACTACCGTATGTCCTTATCTTCTTTCACTTTAAAGTCTATTCATAATTCCTATTTTTATTTATATCTGATATTTCTTCCCATAATAATACCCACTCCCCCTAAATCTTCTTCTTGTCTCTTTTACTACTCAAGGTTGCCTGGAAGAGATTGCTATTTAGCAATAAGGCCGCCTTTTGTGTGCTTTATTTCTGTTTATTCTGTCTGTTTGTAACTTTTTTCCTGTCTTGTGTGCAATAAAGTGTTTATTATTATTATTGCCCCGATTCCAAAGTAGTTGAAGCACTTGCGTTATGCAAATCAGAGACAAAGGTGGTATCACTAACACCTAGACCTGAGCCAAATATAGAAAAGTTAGTTTTCTACATTGACCCAGCCGGGCATCAAACCCGGGAGCTAGAGATGGCGACACCTTGAAAACCAGCGTGCAAACCATTCGAACACGGAAATCGTCATGGAATATAACAATACAAATATTGGAATATAAAAATAACATCTGTTATTAATATAAATAAAGTTTACTTTTAACATTTCACTATCTTAGACTATTGATGTTATTAATTAAAGAAGTAGAAGAACAAACAACTATTTATTTAGTTACAAATTATTGATTTTCATTCTTCGGCTTAGCAAGCTAGACTTTTCAACTGAGAATACTACAAAGTACATGATTTAAGCCAACCAATAATGTTTTCCAATAAAAAGTTAATAATTTGTTAACTCGTCAGCAAAAAAAAAACACTTATAAAATTTTAGTATGCAACTGGTCGGATTTATGGGAATTTCGGTGGCGGATAAAAACAAATTCCGTTACTTAAAATCGTTTATTTTTATAAAGTTCAGCTATTTTTAAAACAGAAATCAAGATTATGTTTTACTACTTTGAGATTCCAGGCATACTAAACTTTGAACATCTCAAGGCTGTTTTATTTACGTAATGTTACGCACCAATTAAAATAATAAAATAAAAAACGCTTTATTGCACACTAGAAAAATACATTACAAAGAAAAAAAAAAAAACAATAAATATAGACAAGTACACAAAAGGCAGCCTTACTGCTTGCTATATAGCAGTCTCTTCCAGGCAACCTTGAGTAGAAAAATATTAAGGGGAAGAGGACAGATGGGGAGTGGGTGCAAAAATACTAGAAGGACAACAGATATAGATGTACATAAATAAAATACAGAGCGAAAATATGTAAGTATATGTATAAAATGAAAGTTGAAAGGGAAATATGAGGAAAAGGTGTTATTAGGTGGGAGAAAGGAAATATCTTCTAACTTGATCGCTGAAAGATCTTAAGGTACGAGTTTTACGGATGCCCTCTGAAAGTGCGTTCCACAAACGGACAGCATATACAGAGAATGAACAGGAAAGGAAATCAGTGGAGTGATGGGGCATATCCAGGGTGAGATTAGAAGAAGAACGCAGAGTACGTAGTGAAGAAGAGGATCGAAAGTCGAAAGATTCTTTAAGATAAAGTGGGGAAGTTGGAAGGAAAAGGATAGAGTACAGGAGTGTAAGAGTGTGTAAGCCCCTGCGCCGAAGAATAGGGAGCCAATTAAGCTTTTGGCGAAAGTGAGATACGTGTAAAGAGTTTTATTATTTTAAACTTACAGAGTTGTGTAAAGACATAACAAAGCATATTATTATACATAAATACAGTTAAATTAATGAACCAAAGAAGCTTGGATGTCTCTAAAACGACCTATTTTTATAAATCACTGAAAATAAGGAAAACTTGATTTATAAATTGGCAATATCCACAGACATTAGGGTTTGCTACAAGATGTAAATGGAATTGAAAAAAAAAAATACTAATGCATCTGTCGTTTTCGTCTTGAGAGACTGAGGTTTGCAATATAGATTTTGTATTTATTTTTTTTGGTAACAAACAGCTGTTACACAAAAGAGTTTGTGCAGTACTTCCTTATCTTCTATGTTTGTCTTCTACAACCTTTGATGTTGTTCTTTCATTATTTATACAATTTTCCGACCCTAATACTAAAATATAGATTGTATTAAAATATTGATGGGCAAAGTTCGCTCTTGAACTCCGAAGTGACATCCTTCAATCACGTCAATACGGAAATTGTTGCTTTTTTATTTGTACACAGTCTGTGATGTAACCGTAAGGTTGATTCAATCACGCCTTTCGGAAAAATTTTCAAGATCATCTTTAAGAATGTATGTAGGAAAACTTATCTTGTACAAAACTGTAAGTTTTACGAATTCACTCCTTATCTTTAAGGCATAAGATATATATTTCCGTTTCTTGTAGTAACACGTAGTTTTTTAGCGTTAATGTTAAACAAATAAATAGTGGAGAAGTGATTATGTGGTTTTAGAATCTAAAGTGGTTGTTATTTTTTATCAAAATACAATTATGAAACACAATGCTTAAATCAACATAACACAAACCTATCAGTAAACATTATGGAATGTAATAAAATTTAAATATCGTTCTAATTTGTTACCAAAAATCATGAAAAACTAATTTAGTTATTGCTGTATAAATTCTGTTTTAAATGAAATGAAATTGGACTTTGATACTTAAAAATAAAAACATTATTATTACGTTACTATTATTTTTAAAGAAATTTGAAATTTTCTCTTTACGAACTTTTCCTGTAGAAGTGTAAACATTTTAACTATTTCGGTTAGTCTTTACACTATTGATCACGTGTAGTGAAATACAAATGAGTTACTCGTGGATCTAACAAAAGAAAATATAACAAAATCCAAGGCCATAAAAGGTAAATCTTGTCTATTCATACTATTGGTCAGATTAATTATCTTAATTTAATTCTTGAGTGAAGCAAATTACTGTAATTTTCAAAATAAGGACTTCAGTATTGATAACTTTTTTGACTAAAATACAGGGTCCCTTTATCTTAAAGGAACGCTTCATTAGGGCTCAGATAGGTACATGTTAAGTGTCCCCCAGACGTGTTTATATTTTAAGACACAGCTTTTGTTGTAAGGGCTCACATGATGCAATATAATCATCATCATCATATCAGCCGCACGACACCCATTAAATCCTCCCCTAAGGATCTCCACGACGATTGGTCCTGCGCTGCCCGCATCCAGTGGCTTCCCGCGATCTTCACCAGATCGTCGGTCCATCTTGTCGGGGGCCTACCCACGGAGCGAGATTTTTATAAAACTAAGCAAATTGTGTAACTGTATTTAAGGGCTAATAAGTGTTTTAATGGAGTAATTCAACTGAAGATGTTTTTGTTTGCCAAATATTTTCTCACAGAAAAAAACCATAAATAAAAATAAAGTTTTTGCTTTTATGAAATAATCTCATAATTAAAAAAAAAATGTATTGACTAAAATTGATTAAGCTGAAAAAAGTATAGGTACTGGCTATTTTCGAATTGAGATATTTTAAAACGCTTAAAATAAAACAGGCTATTGAGGCAGTATCGATGTTTATACGAAACTTAAGCATTGGAAGGGGAATGTTATTGATACTGTCAATACTTTTGGCAAACAAAATCAAGACAATAAGGTTAAGATAACATTGGTGTCAAGGTTGTTGGTTACCCTGAGGATTCGCCAGTTCTGACGAATTTCGCATATTTATATTATTATTTTTCCTAGATGTCAAGACCATAACTATTGATGAATCATTAAGATGATTAGATCGATCTAGTCTAGTGGTTAGTGAGTGACATGACAGCGAAATTCATCTGGTTGAACCCGTAGAGGTGGGTGAAAATTTGTTGTTCGTCGCAGGTATGGCCGGCCGCTCAGTTTAATGCGTAAGTTCACGGAATATTTAGGTGCCCTAATTATTGCGATAACGGGCGTTAGACGTTAACATCAGTGTGGCCCCAGCATTAGATAACTTATTTTGTTATTCACAATATAACTCAAAACACTCTCGACCTCATCGGCGCGAGAGTGTTTTGTATCCGACGCGAGTTACTGTTTGAGTTCGTTGTTTTGTCAGTCTTCCCTTGACCCATCCAGCGGTGACCGGTTGATTGCGACCAATACACGACCTTTGCGACTTGTCCCATTTCCTATATTTACAAGATAAGTCGAGGCGAGGGTGTTTCGGCCCGACGAGAGTTTTGTGACATACGTCGTTTAAAGGGTTTCGTGTCCTTTTGGCACCGTTCTCCCTGATTTTTCTTACTCGAAGTTAAAAATATGGTCAAAAACAAAAAAGGTTAACAGTTACCTATGAAATATGTATGTTTAGGTCCTGATTTTTCTTACTCGAAGTTAAAAATATAGTCCAAAATAAGGAAGGTTAACAGTTCATTACCTATGAAATATGTATGTTTAGGTTAAAATGTAGGTAATTAGTTATGAAAATCCAATTTTACAATCTATCCTTACAATATATCTTTACAATTATAATCCTACTTTACAATCTCTAACTCATCAAATTAAAGCTAGTACTAAAGATGATTGCTATAAGTAGATACCATTAAAAGACGTCGGTTAAACAATTAAAAGTCTAGCACTAATGCTCAGTTAATTTTTTCCTAAACATGTTGTACAGTACAGGCATATTAAATTTTTCTGATTTTGTAATTGAAAATATCAATATGTTTGATATTGTAAAATGAATGATGCAATATCTAATGTGATTGATGTAGACTTAACATAACATACATTGTTTATTTATGAACAAGTTACTCAACTTGACCGGTGGAACCTTGTCCTGTCTTAGCGTCCTCGATCTGAACAAGAGGCGGGAAAATTCTAGTCCTCCGAAGTAGGAAGTAGGAAACTTCGTGACATTCGAAGACGTCAGTTTCGTAACATTCGAAGAAAGAAAAACGTGAAAGAAATGGTAATTAGGAGTTGAAATGCATATGAATCATTAACCACTATGAATGTACATAATTAGAGTTTAATTCTCGTAGTATTTGATGTTTTTCCTCTAAATTAGGAAGTAGGAAACTGCGTGATATTCGAAGACTGAATTTCGTAATATTCGAGGAAAGAAATACCTACGCGAAAGAAATGGTAATTAGGATTTTAAATGCGTGTGAGTCACTACCATTTTGCGAATGTTATAAAATTTAATTTTCGAAGTATTTGATTCTCGTCTTCAAAACTACGAAGTAGGAAATGGAGTGACTATCGAATAAACACCACAATTTCGTAATATTCGAGAAAATACATTTATTTATTTATACCTTTTGTAGACACAATGTCGAAAAGAAAAGTAATGGACTGAAGAAAAGTACAAGGGCACAGCTTATTTCATATTGAAATCTCTTCCATTAGGCCCGGAACAGGAAAGAACATTAATTTAAAAGGGCAGTTTGTATGTAACTCTAAGATAAACTTAGTACATTAATACATAAAATTTTACATTTTATCTAAAGGGTTGAAAGGAAATGTGAATACAGCAATGTCGTTTCTATCATTTGTAGAATACAGAAGTAAATAATATACACTACAGTAAATAATAAAAATAAAAAATAGAGTTAGGTTGGTCTATAATATTTGACAAACTTTCATTAATAAAAATAATTTAAATATTTCTTAAACAATTTTAAAATATTAACAATTCCAGGGATACTTGTTTTGAAATTTAATAAATAAACTTGTGAGGAAGCTAGTAGCCTATTCACGTAGGAAGCTAGTAGCCGGCGCCAATCTACAAGTGCTTATCGGCGCCGATCGCGCAGGGAGTTGCCGCCTGCACCGGTACGAATCTCTATTGGGTCGCCCAATCGCCCAAACCAGCACCGACCTGCTCCGATCAGCCCTAGCCCGATAGACTTGGTACCGACTGATTGTACCGACTACCAGCGCGGACCGGCGCCGATAAGCGCTGGTAGATTGACGCTGGCTACCCGCTTTCTACGTGAACACGCCCTAAAGATATAATGGGTGAATTGAGTAGTATCAGTAAATTTTGAGTTACTGCTAGACTTCATTGCAATACTGAAGTATAAGAAACACTTATGAGCCTACGCAATTCCAAGTTGAAGCAGAAACATGATCATGTCAGTTTAACAATGACATAATTTCGAGTTGGCCATACAAACATCGTTAGGTTGGCATGCAAAATGCAAATAAAAACACATCGACATTCGACAAGGTAACTAATCGACAAAGTGGTAGCAGGCCGAACGTTATATTAACATTCTTTGGACTAATGTTGTTCATACATTTGGAATATAATTTCCTAGCCTAGACTGTTCCTTAGGTCAAAGGCTAAAATAAGTCGCATCTTCGTTCAATTCGTTACCATATGTCTATCAACTTAAATGCGTTTTTAGGGTTCCGTAGCCTAAATGGTAAAAAACGGAACCCTTATAGATTCGTCATGTCTGTCTGTCTGTCTGTCCGTATGTCACAGCCACTTTATTCCGAAAGTATTAAGACTACACAGTTGAAACTTGGTACATAGATGTGTTCTGTTAACCGCTTAACGAATTTAATACAAAAATAAAACAAATAAAAGGTTAAGGGGGGGCTCCCCATACATGGAACTGAAACTGAAAAAAATTGTTTTCTTCAAACCAACACGTGTTGGAAACTGTGTCACTTTAAAAATGACATTGAGGTTTCTAAGACAACTTTTTCTCAAAGTCAACCGTTTGAAAGATATACACCGCCAAAGTGGTAAAATGTGTCCCCCCCCCTTTAAGTTTTGAAATAAGAGAGTGAAAAATCTAAAAAAAATATATGCTGTAGATCTTAATAAACACTTTCAACCAAAATTGGTTTGAACGAGATATACTAATTGGTTTTTGAGATATAGCACATTTTCCAAAACCGCAAATATAACTTTGTCATTCATACCAACACTGTGAAAAACAAAGTTATTTTTGCAGACAAAAAATGATAGGTGGTATTAAATATGGTATGGTATAAGGTAACTACGGATCCCTACGGCGCGTGGCCCGACACGCACTTGGCCGGTTTTTTTGTGTCTACTGCAACTCTAGTAACATGTGTTTCGCTTGTTGTACAAGTTTGTGGAATTCGATTTCTACTAATTTAAAGTTTATATCTTAATCAACATGGTAGTATTGATACCACCATATTTGATAATATTGCAAATTTTTTGACGTCATAAATAGGCAATACTTACTGATTTGAAATAATGCATGATCAATCCGAAAAAATCAAATTGGCTTCTGCCCATAAAAAAATATTCCGCTGATTTGATTTTTTTCGAACATTCCCCATTACTTAGTTTGTAAACTTCCGTAGAAAAAGGCTTAGAAAAATGGTAGGTAAGGTAGGTTTTCTTATTGTGTTCGTTCGGTCTCAGAAGTAGCAAAACATTAAAGAACCTTGTCATAATAGCATTTTCGCTTGTTCACTAAGTTGCCATTGCGACCCTGTAAATATAATATGTTACGTAGGTACACTATTATTGGTGTGTCATGGTACTTAACTATTTACAAACTTCTGGGTCCAAGTTTACTCGGGTTTCCTATTGTACCTTTTACAAATAGGACTTGTACTACATATTATATATTCTGTACAATAGGGAAAATTAAAAACAACGAAAACTAAAAGAAAATTTCGAAAAATTTGATTGTTGTTTTCAAATGTCGCCCGGTCAAAGGTCTTAGAACATTCTGACAAATAAGAATGCTTCAAATCCGGTTGACATGCAAATCGATAGATAAACTCATCTAAGATTTCGATTTCACCGATTCCTCTTATCGATATATTAGTTACATCACACTTCGAATTCCATTACCGCTCACATACTGCTAATGTCTTCGCGTAATGCAATGAGCAGCGCAAAGTGCATAAAACATATCATTTTCCACGTAGGAACTGTGTTGCAGTAGAAGGAGTAAGGAAGGTGCAACCGCATTGGCCTATTTTGATAAAGCCGCGTATAGATTATGCGGAGTCCATTTTAAATCACTGAAGTACCGTCAGCAACGGTTTTCGACGTTATTTAAATTCAGAAGAAACGATAGAATCCAAGATTGAAAGAAAATGAATTTTAGGGCTCCGTAATTTTAAGCATAACATTTATTCTCATAATATCATGTTCCATAATTTTAATACCAATAATCATTATGTTGCATATTATTGCGACGCATAATTTTAAAAGTCCTAATATAGCGTAGGCTAAAATTTTTTGTCATAAGTATTAAGAGGCATACATTTTTAAACGCAGAATAGCTTTAGGCAGAACTTTTTAAAAGCATAACTTATGTTAATGATCACGACGAATAATATCTAAACGCATATTTTGTTTGAAGCATAATAAATGTATTGCATAATAATCACAAGAAATAATAGAATTATGAAGAAGAAGAATAAGATTATTATTTTTTTAAGTTTTATTTTCTTAAACATGTAACTTATTATTAAGCAGGCATGCAGCATGCAAGCAGGCATGCAACAGGCAAGCAGCATGCAAGAAGGCATGCAGCATGTAAGCAAGCATGCAGCATGCAAGCAAGCATGCAGAATGAAAGCAACCATGCAGCATGCAAGCAAGCATGCAGCATACAAGCAAACATGCAATATGCATGCAAGCATTGTGGAGCTCCGCTGCGAGTGGTCAAAACACTAACCTAACCTAACTTACCATTTTGCAAACAGCCTGCAAGCAGGCATGCAGCATTCAAGCAGACATTCAGCATGCAAGCAGGCATGCGGCATGCAAGCAGACATTCAGCATTCAAGCAGGCATGCAGCATGCAAGCAGGCAAGGCAAAGCAGGCTTAAATTACACTCATTACATTAATTATGACACGTAAAATTATGGTCAAAAATTTTAGGACTGCCTATAATATGCCAAATAAAATTAGGTTTTTCTATAGTTATGGCTAATAAAATTATGCTAAGGGATTTTAGGACTGCCTAATATTATGCCAAATGAAATTAGGGATTTAATTTGTTATGCTTCATTATAATATACCTTTAGACAGTTATGCTACTTAAAAGTTATGCGAAGTGAAAATTATGCGACATTAGTGTTATGCTATTTGATGATTATGCCAATTAATGTATGACAAACGACTTTAGGACAATCGACATTATGCGAAAAGTTCCGCCCCCGTATTTTGATATAGACACTTGAAACATTATTTTAACATGTCATTAAAGTGCATTTGATTGTGAAATAAAACGTTTTTAGTTACTTTTTAACTTTGATATTGCATAATTAAAATACCAATAAAATAAACAATAAAATACCAACAAAACTTTAAATCCAAAGAGTTCATAACAACATTGTTTAAATAATCTAAGTATCTACATATTTTCCATTCACTCACCATGGTTTGTTTAGGATCAAGTAAAAGAAATGCTTAAACCACATTATTAAGTAATTAAACATTGGCTGCATACTAATTTAGTTTTACCATGTCTGTTTAATGGTTTACAAAAAATCTAAAGTTTGCAAAATATATTAAACAGTATTATTCTCTGCAGACTGTACTAAGTGCATGCAAATTCTGTGGCAAGCGTTTTGGAGTTTAAACATTTATTCATTTTGGAAGCGATGTTATCGCAGTGGGAAAATTTTTACTACCTTATATAACTTTAATTATTTAAAGGTGAACTGTATTTCCTATGTAGGTAGTTCGAATAACGTAGCAAATTCGAATTGTTTGAAGAAAAAATCTTAAAATTCCGTTTAAAATAATGTTAAGTCGTTTATAATTGATACAGTTTTACATTTTAAGGTATCGGAGCCATATGAATAAGCAGTTTTCCGAGTAATGTTTACGTAAAATCATAAATTATTTTAATTATGTCATGATAAATCTTATTGACGTCACAAGTCCACGAAAAGATTTTCTCAAAAACATAGGAACTCATAAAGTATACGCAAGTGAAAACTTTGTAAGGTCACCAACAAAGCCTCGTGCACACTGGCTTAAACACACGCACACAAGAAAAAAGTTTAGCTTATAAGTTTAAAATCAAGCGAGGTTTTTATCTCGTAGTCGAGGGCCGTCCGCCACGCAGCGCGCATGTCGAAGCTGGCGCCGAAGCCGTAAAACTACGCGCGTGAAAAAAAAAAACACCGGCGAATGAAAAAAATAAAAAAACTCAAAGAAGCCCCAACAGTCAAAGGCGTTTGACAAAGTGTTCCATTTTCGAAACCGCACTCGCTCAGACGGGCTCGTTCGGAAAATTATGAAAGTGATGTGACACGTTTGTTTGTAACGTTCAGAATTTTCACGTTATTTTTTTTCTGTGGCTACAAAAGCGATTGTTAGCGTCCAAGCAAAACCTTAAGCCACGAAAAGTATACAAATTACAGTGTTTTGTTCTATTGAATGCGGTGTGTTTTGGAATATTACATAAAAGTGAGCTGTTCAGTTTTGCTAAAGGAAAAGCGGCAGTTAATTCAGTTAGATGTATGTTCAACATAATATACAACTGGACACAACATGACGGCAAAGTTCGGCTATGTAAGTGTATTTTTGGCCCACTTTTATTATTTTTAAATAGTGTGCATGTTATTTTCCGGTCAGTGTTATTGTTTTGAAAGAAAACTGCAGCGACTTCACAATACGAAAAATTGTAATTTACTTTTTACTAGTCCTTTTTCTAGTTGTATTGTTAAGACTATGGTTAACGTCGCCGCCAATTATAGCTTTGAGGTTAATTTAGCTTTTCTAAAGGACACTATATTATAAATTCAACAAGCATTTTAATAAAACCTGGCCTCCTGTAGAAAATAAATTAGGTATTAATTTATCTATTAAAAATAATGATATTCACAATGATGACGTGAATAGCAATTTTGAATAGATAGACTCATGAAAAATAAATATCTAAATTTAATACTTTTTGTAATTAAAAGACTAATATTTTTGTTAGATAATTTTATTTTTGAATTCAATTCTCTATTAAAAGTCATTTAAAGATAAAATAGCATAAAATATAAATGGCATAGTTTTATGTTTCTTGAGATATTTATGTACATGTACCGTTGTTATGAATGGAAAATTAAGTCCTTATAGATAAAAAGCTGATTTTATATCGTTTCAATCGATATCGTACTCCCTAATCAGTATCAATTATGCTGTGGCGCTTAAATTTATGAATATTGATATTATGTCGCTTAACAACAATTAAAATATTGTTAAAACATATTTATTGGGTGTTTCAATAAATGTACTTTTTATTTTACGACAAATTAACCCCTGTGTAGCGTTAATTTGTCGTAAAATAAAAAGTACACATACAAAGCTGGCTAGATGACCACTGACCTAATTTAAAAAAAAAAACACTTTCCAGCAGTAGCTCGATAGTGTATTTTTTAAATTAGGTCAGATCAATGATCATTGGGTCAGATAACATTATAAGAAGTGTATTAAATAAGAACGTTTGGAAATATTTTAAAATTCCTACATGGGCATTTTGTTCTATCTATTTGACTATTATCAACGTAGTCGTAGGCTACAGTAAGCGTCTATAACTTATGTTGTATTTGGGAGAAGGAGTACCTACTGTCCACAAAAATTATAATATAATAACTTTTATTATACATCTATACATATAAAACTCTAAACTGATTTGACTGTTGGCATACGCGTAGAGCCCCGATTGTTGAAGGTACAGACACCATTTTTGGAGCGTAGATACCTTTCATGGTACACCTCACCTACAGGTGAGCACTAAGAAAGGGGTTTGGAAAATTGCCGTTATACTGGTGCTACAGAATGTTTCAGTTTGTAACGGCTAAAGGTAGATACACATTTTTGGAGGGTAGATTAAAGATACGTTTTATGGTGTAGGTGAGCACTAAGAAAGGATTTTGGAGGTAAGGGAAGTAGAAGGGTAAGGGGAAAGGGGAAGTGGAAAGGGAAAGCGATAGGGAAAGGGAAACTAATATTTCTGAAACCAATTCTGAACGGGAACGGGGACGGGAATGAACGCATTCCACCAGCATTTTAAGGATACTAAAGATTTTCTAAAATATCCACGCGAACGGAGCAAACGGCAAAAGCTATATGTATATGTTACGGCTAATACCCGAAGTGCGGCTAAACCTAGTTTTAGCCGGCTAAAACTAGATGTAGCCGATAGCTGTTGGCTAAAACTAGGTGAACCGATCTGCTTTACCCCTGTAGGTCCCGAATATAGGTCAAAGGTTATAATTTTTCGAGGTTTTTTTTTAACAGACAACAGAAATAACTTTCTTTATACACCATGCTACACCTAGTTTTAGCCGGCTACACCTAGTATTAGCAGCAAGCAGATCGGCTACACCTAGTTTTAGACGGCTAAAACTAGGTTTAGCCGCACTTCGGGTATTAGCCGTATCATATATATAAATAAAACAAAGTCGGGTTTTATACCATTTATAACTCAAGAACGGCTGGACTAATTTGGATTAAATTTGGCTATAATAGGCTACTTTTTGTGTGGGTTAAAGGTTCCCTAGGTTGAATAATTGAATTGAATGTACTTACACTTTTTCTTTTTTATTGTATAATTAAATATTATTTGTAAAGTATTATAAAATTAAATTTCAGCCATTTATTTATGTTTATGTACTGGAATTGTTTCGCAATACTAAGTTATATCAATATTTATCAAAACGTGTTACTGTGACGTTATGTAAGTATATACAAAAAGATAGTGTAAAATACGAACATATGTTTTTATTATGGACACGTTGTATGACTTGTATGTCGGTGTATTATCAGGGATTTCATATATCGGAAGGATTAGCCATACACCATGTGACATTTGAGTTAGGCGATATCAAACGTACGTAAAGTTGTTAATATAAATTAACTAATAATAGTAACAAATTGAACACTGAGAACAACTTTATATATTAAAAATTAAAAAAAAAAAAAATTAATAATGCAAGGTCGCTTTGACTATGAATCTTTAGCTGTTACTGAAAACCTAATAAATAAACTTGGTTATATAACAAACAATTAAGCAAGTAATTGGTTTCCACAAAAAAAAAAATTTTTTTTTTTAATTTTTTACTTTAGCTTAATTCAAAATTTTCCCTATCTTTTTTACATTAAAAACTGTATATATAATATACTGCTACTACGAAATGGCAGCACTATTGATTTCGATAAACCTCTCCTAATGTTTTTGTGATTAATCAATATATCTTTATATTTTTTTAACGATAGTGATTTAATATTTTTATTATAAGTAGGTACCTAGTTCAAAGCGACAAACGCATCCTCGAAAGACGGCGTGAGTGACGGCCTTTAGGTACAAACTTTAAAAATACCTATTTCAACAAAGTTTGATTAGTAACTGTGCTCTTAGCCTAGTTAGCAAAAGCTCTTCAACAATTTTTCTGACAACTTAAAGTAGGTGTTTTTATTATTAGATTATATAAAAAGAAGATTCTTTAAAGTAAAAAAAATTGAGCATTTCGATGTTTAATTATGGATATTCTTTGGTTTTTAATGGGTGCATTCCAGCAGACCAATCGCTAAGTCATCGATTACCACAGTATATCTATTTGAGCCATGGAAAGTAGTTTGTTTATAATGTTCAATACTTTACTTTCCATGGTTAAAATGTACGAAAGTACATTTAGCCGAGTTATAGATCGCCATAAATGGCGATCTATAACTCGGAGATTAGTCTGCTGAAATGTGGGGATGTATACTGTGGAACTAATGGCGCCACAAGCGTTTACGCTAAAATCGTTTGATTGGTTATTTCAAATGTCAAATGTCATTTCTGACTTATCTTAACAAATCAAAACCATTGATAGCAGTTAGTTCGTCGCTGGCGCCATCTACGGTTAGCTTCGCGTGTGGATCCCCCCATTCTTGTGTTTTCGATTGAAGCAAAATAATAGTTAGGTATTAAATATAACAATTTTGTGAGTCAAAAACTATAACTTGTTTATTCACACAACAACTTACTCCATTGCAGCAATCAATATCAATTATTTTTGCATTAATTCATAAAGAATACTAATAGTATAATGATAATATTTTATAACTTTTTGACAACCTGTATACAATAAATTATATTTTTTCCTATACTTATTAGGATTTAGTTTGCATAAAAAAGCCATTGAACTTCGACTAAAAGTCAAGTATATCTGAATTGATGTCTCTATTATGATTAGGCACCTTAATTTTTTAATGTCAAAGAGAAATATAATTTTTGTGACGAAGATATTATTTTCTGAGGGCCCAGACGTATATTGTGTCATATGATTTAATGTGGATTCGTCGTATCTGTCTCTCTATAGGTATCCATTGCACGAGTTCTTTAACTAATATTCTATAAATGATCAAACTTAAATTTATTTCTGAATTTTGTTTTTTTTTAATAATAATTTGAATATTCTGCCTGTTGTCCTTATATCCCTGAATTTCAACCGCCTCTGTGATCTAGTGGTTCGCCCACCCGTATAAGACGCAGAAGTCCCGGGTTCGATTACCAGGGAGGAGGAGGGGTACAATTTCTATTCGGTTCGGTTGGTGGTAAGGTTATTTCAAGTCCGCCTAGCTAGCTACTACCATCTTACCTAAGTCTGACGCCATAAGAACAATTTAAAAATTGTTGTGTTCCGGCAGGTAGAGGTAAGATAGCCAGTTCCTCAGAGATGAGGATTCCAGGTGTACTGCGCTTCCACCTTCACCCTTATCGTCACTTAACATCAGGTGTGGTGAAGGCCAAGCACTATCCTGTTGAGCATAAAAAATTAAAAACAAAAACAGATTCAAAATCAAAAAGCAATAAACAATACTCAAATCACCAATACACACATCAATTTTAATAAAAACCGTCTAATGAAGTCGGGTGGGGCTTTTAGAATTAAAAAAAAAGTTGTCCTCCAGCCCCACCCGACTTCAAAAGACGGTTTTTATTAAAATTGTAGTTTTAATAAAAACCGTTGTAATTTTAGGTTTTTGAAGGCGGTTTTTCTTTTTTTTTAAAAGCTTTTTTATTTTCAACTTTTTTGTGGTATGTAACCGTGTAATATTCTTTAACTTTATATGTTTTCAAAATGCCTATTACTCAATTTCCAAAGGAGTTCCGTTGTGCCTTCTTAGTCCAAGTATAGTCCAGAACGTAGCACACAGACCATAGCTCGGTTTGTTTTGGATTTTCATAAGCCTACCAATATCTCAATCACAAATTACATATCCTATTTGAGTTTGAGGAGTTCCCTTGGATATCTTCGAGGTCCAAGGTTTAATGTCAATAAAATTGAAAGAACTACATTTAAGTACTTTTCCAACAAAAAATCAGCTAATTCGGTTCATAAATAACAAAGTCGTCAAGGTAATTAATGTGAAATCATAATATTTTCAGGATTACTTGAAAACTACTGAACCGATCAAAAAAAAAAAAAATTAAATGGGATCATTTTGCAAGAAAATTTAATCAAACAAAGAAAGAATCATCAAAATCGGTCCATAAAAAACGAAGATATGCGCGAACAACGATAAAAAAGTCGTCAAGATAGTTAATGCAAAATCATAACATTTTCAGGATTACTTGAAAACTACTCAACCGCTCTAAAAAAAAATTAAATGGGACCATCTCGCAACAAAACTCAATCAAACAAAAAATAATTTTCAAAATCTATCCTAAAATGACGAAGATATGCGCGAACAACGATAAAAAAAAAACATACAATCGAATTGAGAACCTCCTCCTTTTTTGAAGTCGGTTAAAAAATAGGTTCCGCCCACCATATTGTGCGCGCGGAGTTGACGTGGTAATTTTCAAGAATTATTTCTTTAGTGTTCTTTTACAGTATAAAAGAAATCCTTGTGCAAAATTTCAAGTTCCTAGTCCAAAGTGTTAATAGTATTATCAATTACTCTGTGATTAGTTGGCCTATGGACCTTGGTTTTTGTTGCAAGTAGCATCGACACATTATCATATTACCTGCGACAATGACGCCGTGATCATGGTGTGATTAATTGTTTGCTACACATTATTTGTTTTACTACATAATTATATTGTTATGGGGCATTGATTTTCAAGGCAACTTGCTAGTCGAGTCAAATAGGGCTTTTGATCGACAATCATTTGTAAAATCGAATCGCAAACCTAATTTCAATGAGGAACCTTTTCGCTTTTACTAGCGATTGTCGTTCAAAAGCTCTAGATATCTATTCGATCTAAATTGCCTAGCAAGTCACCTGGCCAATCGATCCGTGTAAATGCCCCATTAGTTTGCAAATCGGTATAAGACAGGCCGTCAGGTTCGTAATGTATACTTCCCATAATGTACACCGGTTTCAAAAAGTACATTTCCCGAAATGTCCACTTCCCAAAAAGTACCTTTCCTAAAATGTACATTTCCCAAAATGCAGATTTTCTGTAATGTATATATCCTTAAATGTATCTTTCCCAATATGTACATTCTTAGAACAATTAGGAATAACTGAATAAAAATATTCTTTTTTTTAATTTTTAATTTTTAGATTAAACATCCATAAAAAGTTTTTTTTTAACGATAGAAGTTAACCTTCACCTTATTTATGTGATCCTGGTACTTTAAAATGTATCCAATCAGTTATTCCTATATGTTCTAAGAGTGTACATATTGGGAAAGATACTTACATTTTGGGAAATGTACATTACGGGAAAGGTACATTTTGGGAAATGTACATTTTGGGAAAGGCATTTTTTGGGTATTCAAAATTTCGGGAAATGTACCTTTTGAAACCGGTCTACAATATGGGAAGAGTACACTTTGAACCTGAAGAGAGACAAGGAGGTTATGGATTTACCTAAGACCTCTTTTCATTCTCCTGAATTAGAAAATATTAGGATCTTTATAAAGTGTCATAAGACTCAAATCATAAGTTAATTTTGTTCGTATCCAAAATGAATAAGTCTTCTCTATCCAACATGTATAAAGAAAAAAACAGACTTCAAAAACATTTATGATAATAATAAAAACACTTTCAGCAGACAGTCGTGTCACACTTATTTGTAAAATTCTGTAATACGTCGTACGTAGCATTCAATATGTACCTATCATATTTTTTTAAGCCCATTAGGATAATAAAGATCGCGAAAATCCGGTCAATGACCCGACCTTCGGTCTGTAATCAATCATCATTCAATATTACTAATAAAGAACATTCATTTAAATACAGTTGTCCATAATTTATTATATTATGGTGTCAGTAATGACAAATTTTTCAACTTATTGTACGAAAGTCACGTTCATACTAACCTATATTTTTCAAATTATCTAAGTCCTACTGTTTTAGTACAACTCAAACACACTTAGTAGTGTTTACACTTTCCATTTACAAGTTGTTTCCGCAACTACCTACTTGATTGCAATAAATAAATGGACATACATAATTATGTGTTAAAAGTGTTTTGTATGTTTTTTTAGTGGTCATATATTTGAGTGGCTGTATACAATGGCTGTCGTCACAAACGTGACAAGATTTAATATACTTACTACCGTACAATAATCGAGGAATAAGTTTATACTTTGAATAACCAAAAAGTTTGATGTTTTGAGACGTTAGCCGCAAGGAGTTGCTAAGCAATATTTTTGATGTAACTAAGTATAAACATAAGAATAATTAATAATTTATTCTTATGGTATAAACTTATTCTTCGTTTATTGTACGGCAGTTAGGGTTTTCACATGTCGCAGCTCAGTTAGGCTGTTTCCCTCACACTTTCGAACTTTTTTAAAGATAATAAATGACTTTTTAGTGAAATTTTTTTAATAAATTTTCAATAAAATTAGTTTTTGTTAAAAACTTATATTTAAATGTAGAAACTAATGTAGTTAACACACTAAGTAAATCCAAAATATATTTATGAATAAATATCCTACGTGATATGTTCGTATTAGTATTATATTGTCGATGTTATTAAAAACATACCAAAAATAAATCAAGTCATCATTAAAAAAGTTTAAAAGTTTGAGTGAGACAGTCTATCTGAGCTGTAATTTATGACAACGATTTAAGATGCTTTGATTTGTATAAAAAATATAATTTTATTTCTTTTTTTCAGGTTACCACAGCTTGCCGTCTCTGCAAAGATATTGTGCCTCCTGATGGTAAGTGTTCAAAAAAATATGAATAATCATAATAACACAAATTAATTAATTATAAATGATAAAGTCAATAGTAATACGACCATAAAATCTTAAATAGATTACCATAATGCCAATAATTTGATATATGATTAATGACCACTTAACATTGATGTACTTAAATATGAATATATATTTTTTTATAAAAATGAATGATGAGAAGTGACCTTCACATTAAGCACAGCTAACTTTATCAAAGCGACATTTGCGGAGAATTATGCCATACATTTTCCACTTTAGAATGCTTTACGTCAAATTTGCGTACTTTTATCATATTTTGAATAACATTTAAATAAATTATATTAATTTATTGAATATACAAATACTAGTAGCTTGCGTAAACAAATATACATGTTCATTTAATGCATTGGCATAGATACGGAGCCAAGTAAAATGATTAAAATGATGTGTAAAAAGGTCAGTTGTCCGGTATAAAAGGATTAGTATTTTCAATTGAACTCAGTATCATTTTATTCGCATTAGCCGCCACTGATGAGAAATCGCGCGCTGCTCACTTTGAAACCCAGTCGACTGGTTTTGGCGCAATCTATGACTTAATTATTAAAAAAATATATTTTGTACACATTGGGTATAGTCTGGCTAAGTATAATAATCTGGAATTAAAAATGTTTAGACAACTGGACTGCCTACTCATTTGTAACAAACGATCAGTTAGCTACAAAATCTAGAAAATCTAAAAGATTACATCGGACTGAATGTCTATGGCTAAACGGCAAAACGGCATTAGGTTGATTATTAATTATATCTCAATATACAAATTGATGGTTATATAAATTTATTCATTGACTATAAATATACAGAGACTGTGAGGAAATTAATGAAATAAGTAAAATAGTTTCCTTATTTGAGTAATTTCATGCGTACAATTCAAACATCAAATAGTTCACATTTTTGTAGGGTATTGCCTTTTCTGTCAAAGCCGGTTGGTAGTAAATAAGTTTCTATCTAATATGAGGCTCATCATACGAGGCCTTTAGCGATCGGCACCTATCATTTGTCGTGATTACCCGGCCGACACTGCACGCTATGCGATGAAGAAATTTGCTTATTCAAAAGAGCTATTACGGATCAAGTCCGCATCTGCATTTGTCGTATTGGTTATTTTAGTTTTTTTTAATGACTTCTTTCATTTTTTCATAATTATAACAAACGATATTTGGACAAAGTATAATAGTTTGGTAGTAGTTAAAGTGTGTGTCACAAATTGCAATAATAAAATAAAACCAATGAAAATAAAGTAAATTCTTGCTCAATCGAATTTGATAGCAGAAATTGATAAATACGACCAAAACCTTTTAACTAAATATAGATTGTTTATATAAATAAAAATATTTGTCCAAAACTACACAGAACTTTAGTGGCCCGAAGCAATAAAAGTTTTATACACAAAAAAGCTTAAGATTATAAAATTCCGAAGGTGTGACAAAAATATGCAACAGGAAAATAAGAATTCGCCTTAAAAATGCGGTTTGACCAGATTAAGAGGCTTTGTGAGATTTATTGTTATTAAATATTAGTTTAATGGAACATTAACACCATTATTATAATTGTAGATGAAATATATTATGTTGTAACAAATCCAATGCTACTTTTTACCATCTCAAAAAGACTTAAAATTAAAATGTACAAACGCTTCATCATATCAGCCGCACGACACCCACTGCTGGGTATAGGCTTCCCCTAAGGATTTCCACGACGACGATCGGTCCTGCGTTGCCCGCATCCAGTGGCTTCCCGCGACCTTCACCAGATCGAATGTAATGTAAATGTAAAAAGTAATGTAAATGTAATAATAGATTAGAGGTGAACACTTTAACACTAGACAAAAATGTTGTTGTTGTTATTCGTATCCAGGAATCTATCTACTAACTGAAGAGCTCGATGGCGCAGCGGGTTAGCACATTCGTCCTGCAGTTGAGGGGGCTAAGCAACTTTCTCGACGGGCGGTCGGGGATGAGTGACCAAAATAATTCAAGCTTTGGAAGGCACGTTAAGCCGTTGGTCCCGGCTGCATTTGCGGCTGCACTCACCAATGCAGGCCTATTTAGTGGGTTAGAGTCTACTCTAACCCACTAAATAGGCCTGCATTGGTGAGTACATGGGCTCTAGCCCATCCTCCTTATCCTCCCATATTAGATGGCAGAGGACGATACAAAATGTCCTGATTGACTGATTCATGATTGCACTGCTGAAGCCATGGATGGATAGAACTGAAATTGAGCATAGGATACATAGTTATTATAAAATGAAGGCATCTTTCTAAGGAAATAATTGAACAGGATGTGAAATTCAACGCAGTCGAAGGCTTGGGCGGAAGCTGGTAGTATTCTATGATACAAATTCATGACTAACAAATTGATTAGTCTCATTCCGTCGTCATACCATGGTGTTTGACGTACAACCGAGCTGATAAGGCAACTATTGAAATGATTTTGCATATAAACTTTCTTTTGTTACGTCACCTATTAACATAATATTTTTCTTTGAAACAATAGCAACAAAATATTTTGCCTATTTTTGATGAATTTTGATTGATTGGTTTGTTTTTATTATTGCAATTACACGGTCAAAGTTTATCAGCAACACAATGAATTGATAAATCTTGAATTGAAACAAAATAATTGTTTAATTTGATTTTACGTTATCACAGGTTATATTAGTAATCCCCTTCTATTTAGATGCTTATGATAGAATATTCTGTTATAAAGTTTTTAAAGAGTAATAGCTTTAACATGTTAATCTAGAACATACCCCGAATGTTTCAAAAGCTCAATAATAATAGGTGTAACACACTGTAACACTAATCGACTAAATGCACATTAGGTCCAAGCCAATGAGTCATCAACACAGTTTGATATCAAATCATATACCGTGAAGATTTCCGATACACTTAACGTGGGTGTGGAGTGTCAATAATGTACACATTATGAGAATAGAAAGCATCATTAATCTTAAAAAAAAACAGCATTGTTTTTTAAAGCCAACTCTGTAGCACAACGAGATTTAGCGAATATTTGTATAGACAAATTGCAAAGACAAAAAACCGGTCAAGTGCGTGTCGTGCCACGCGCCGTAGGGTTCCGTAGTTACCTTATACCATACCATATTTAAGATAACATATTAAAAAAATCAAAATTTTGTCGAGCAAATTTTTAAGAACATTGAACAAAACAACAAATTTTAAAATAACAATGGTCATTTGACCAAAAGTTCAACTGACCAAAGTCTGGAATATCAATGTTTAAATTATTTAATACACTATTGACCAAATCGTTCTAAGGTCAAAAGGATTATTGAATAAATTATTAATTATCAAATGGATTAACTGAAAAAGGTAAAAATAATATTAATATTAGAGAATACCGCCGGATTTTTTTTTTCTGGCTCTTCGCCGGCCGCTGCCGCGGCATGCTCGCTTCACTCGCTTGGCTCGCGCGCTGGGTTCATGTCAACCTAACATGCTCGTCGCTACGCTCCTCGCACCTATCTAGTGACCCACGGTCTACGGTTTTTTAGTCCTAGTAGACTAGTTTAGACTCATTTCCGGCTGCTAAATTTGCTATAAAGCATTTTAGGCGAAGCCCAAAGACACCTCCATAGATTCATTTGTAATTATGTAATTAGATTAGTAATGATTTGCTATTTTAAAATTACATCTAGCAACTTTTGATCAGTCGTTCATTTGATGTCATATACATTGGGATTACATTTTTTTTCTAAATAAAACTTTTGGTCTATTCAACTTTGTTGTTTTGTTCGTTGTTCTTTAAAAATTTGCTCGACAAAGTTTTGATTTTCTAATATGCAACCCATATTAAATACCACTATAATTTTTCGTCTGCAAAAATAACTTTATTTTTCACAGCGTTGGTATGAATGACAAAACTATATTTGTGGTTTGAGAAAATGTGCTATATCTCAAAAACTAATTACTATATCTCGTTCAAACTAATGTTCTTTAAAAGTGTTTATTAAGATCTATAGCATATATTTATTTTAGCTTTTTCACTCTCTTATTTCAAAAGTTAAAGGTGGGGGACACACATTTTACCACTTTGGCGGTGTATATCTTTCAATTGGTTGACTTTGATAAAAATTTTATTAAGAAACCTCAATGTCATTTTTAAAGACCTATCTATAGACACCCCGCACGTATTGGTTCGAAGAAAAAAATATTTTTCAGAAACTGAAAAATATTTTTTTCTTCGAACCACTGTTCCATGTATGGGGAGCCCCCCCTTAATCTTTTATTTTTGTTATTCTTGTGTTAAAATCGTTAAGCGGTTAACAGAATACATCTACCTACCAAATTTCAACGGTGTAATCCTAATACGTTCGGAATAAAGTGGCTGTAACTTACGGACGGACAGAGAGACAGACATGACGAATCTATAAGGGTTCCGTTTTTTGCCATTTAGGCTACGGACCGTATCGTCGTCATGTCTGTCTCTCTGTTAAGGAACCCTAAAAATGACATCGCAATGTAGACAATTCGAAGCAGTGTAAAGAAGTAAATGCAAGAAATATTCTGAGAAGAATCGGCAATAAACCCAGTAAAAAGCTTTTTTAAGAGAACACCAAGATTATTTATTTTCTCTTCTATCTCTATTATACACTGATTTCAAATAATAACTTTTATTTAACATCTGAAATACAATAGCTAAAACAAATAAAATAACAAAATAACACGATATGGTCAAAGATCTAATGAGGTTATCTCGACAAAATCTCCAGAAAGTATAATAACCGGAACTCATTGAGATATTTACAAATAAGCTGTTATTTACAAACATGCATTTGTAAATACTATTAAAACAGCTTGTATTGAAGTCGACGTGACTAGTCATATAAAATCTACATAAAAATTAACAACGCTCTACGTATGCTACGGGACTTTGCACTCAGTTATTATATTAAAGAGAACATTCCTATAACTGCATCTACATAATTATGAACACCATATTAAAAATACGATCATTAGTTTTATAGTTTATTTTGAAGAGTTCTGAATTTATGTCGCTTCATATACATTTAAATCGAGCACCAATAAAGTTAAAATGTTGATTCTAGCTATGCATTTTATTAAAATAACTTGTAAAGAATGTTTTCAAAATCGATTTATTAAACCAAAGGTTTGAAAATAAGGTATTGTTTACAAAAAGTCTTCGTGAAATTCAATACGGCTGAATAGTGACCACGGAGCGGTAGCCTATGCTTTCCCGCCTGAACATGACACCACGCAAACAGACACAGAAGGTCTTAAAGTAAGTAGTGATCAAGAAAGAAAACAAACATTTATAAACACTAGTGTAAGATATCAATTTGAGTGCACCCCTTACAATAAACCCCAGGCTGACGGATTAGCAGAGCACGGCTGACCCATTAAAACGATCGATTGTTTCCTTATTGTGGTGCTTGAAACTGTTGGTTCTATTAATAATTACAAAATCCAATGTGATTGTGAAAGTGTTCCTTTTGACATCCCAATGATCATTTGATATGCAATCGACAATTATGTAAATTGATATGACTTACTGATATGAGTTTCGTTTGACGCAGTTGAAGAATTTTAAACACCTCGAATCAAGTGGTATTCAGTTTTAATGTCTCTTTAGCAAACATGAGAATTTCATTATGTTTGTCCTCAAATGAAGTTGTTGCGAACTACTTATACACAACCTGTGAATGTTGAGGAGTTCAATTCGTGAAGTTCAGGGGGTCATTCGAGATAGGTCTTTGATCGATATCTTCGTAATGAAGTGTTGGTATACAACAGGCGCCATTAAAACCTGGTGAAAGCACAGTAACAGTATAAGGAAACTAATTTAAACCAATCTTCAGAGTGCTGGTCTGTGATAGAATTACACTGATACAGACCACACAGCGGCGCGTGAGGTTTTTGCTTGCTTTTAATTTCAACAAACGTACGTCAATTGTTTGTCATTCAATACTGAATGGAATGTGTAGGACTGCATCGTAAAAATTAAGTAACGATATTGACGCACGCTTTTTAATAGCGTCCTGTTCTTTGTTTTCATTATGTGGATTTTCTGCTGTAACAGGTTGTGTCATCTGAGAGTGCCGTCACGGAGCTCAGGGCATGAGAACTTGTGACTAACCCTGGCATAAATCAGTGTTTTACAGCATGCCGTGTTATCGCATAGTTGATTTAGCATGACCATTACATGTATAGCCACACTTTACGTGTAGATAGGCTCCTACGTGGCTATGGAATGGTCATTTTGTAGTGTGAACAGACTTCTCTGATTTTTTGACATTACTCGGCTTATAATATAAGTCAAATCAGCGAAAATTAATAAAATTAAATTGGTTCACATATTAAGTAAATTAAACTAAAAGAGTATCCTTCAAAAGTTTAAGTTATCGTCCTTAAATTTTAATGTTCTAACTTTGCTTTGAAATGTGTAAAGTTTTATGTTTGTATGGTAATTCTCGTATCTATTAAAATGTGGGTAGTACTGTACCAGAGTTGTAAATTTTATAGGAAAATACTTTACACATTATAAAGACTTCAAAGGTATCGGCATTATCGTTTATGATTGTCTTCATTGTCAGGACATTGTAAGGATTGCTTAAAATTAATTAGTTTCAAATCAATGCCTATAATTTTTACTGAATGGAACACGACATTCCTCTAACTGATTTAATGATACTGCATAAAAAATATGTAATTTGAATGTATGAAATATCTGCTATGGGATCCATCCCATAGCAGATATTTCATACATTCAAATTAAATATTTTTTGTAAATATTGTAATGTAAATATTTTTTTTTTATATTTCATACACTGTGAAAGGGGAAGGATGTGTGATTAATAAAGTTAGCACTAATATTTTATTTTGTGGATTTAGGTTTTAATGCTGTAATTTGCGAGTTTGTCTGCAGAAAATGCAATGTTTGAATTTTCAACAATTACCGAACTAATATTAATGCTTGGTAAACCTATAATATTAATGCTGTCTATCTATAGATTAGATAGACACCATTAATATCACTGCTTAGTATAAATAGACCCCTCCAAAAACATTTTTATGTATACTGTTGCCAAGACTTCAAGACTTTTTGACAGTGCGAGCCATAGCTAGCACTGTCAAAAAGTTATCAGACCTCAATGTAGAGCCAAGCTTTTAACTCTACGCGCCCTAACTTAAAAAAAAACTCTACACCTTAGTCAAAATATGTGGCTTGGCCATTTCGCTACATGGAAACCTTTCTGATAAACAATAGTTCTTGTAGTAACGAAACGGCCAAGCCACATATTTTGACTAAGGTATAGAGTTTTTGAATTTAGGGCTTGTAGAGTTAGGGCGCGTTGAGTTAAAAGTTTGAGGCAGCATTTAAACCAAAAAGCACAGCACATGGATGTGACGCTTCTGAAAAATCACTCGGATGAAAATGGGTTATATGATAAATTAAGTAAAATTATAGTTAAATTAAATGGTTATGTCTTGATTTTTCTAATACACAGTCTTAATAACTCATAAATTGTCTATCTATCTATACTATAGTACTAGCATAGTCAACACTATAAGGATTGTGGGGACTGCTCACAATCCTTTCACACAACATTCACCGACTTCGTATGTGGGTGGTAATAGAATATTTTTGTCTTGTGGCAGGTGGTGATTTGCGGCGCGGTGCCATCGATGGTCCGTTCAGTTCGCCTCTTCAACTACTGCTCCCATCTTTATGTCAACGTGCTTCCAAACGGCACCGTCATGGCTCTTTCAGATGGAAACGACCAGCGTAAGTACCAGAGTTAAAGACCTATTATGTATGATTCTGAACTTTTGCTTTTTGAATCCGTGTGGCATCTGGAAGAGTAAATTAGGATACACTCTTCACACTTCAGGAATTTCATAAAAGCTACAAATGAATTAGAGGAAATATGGAACTGGAACTGAAAAAGAGCAGCTGCATTTTCTGTTGAAAACGGGCCAACACTACGATATTCAACATGGATCTTATGGCAACTCCCGAACGGGAGAGTCTTGTGTCCTGCAATGTACTGAATAATTATAGCAAGCTTTTTGATCTTGAGAATTTCTATAATGCCAGTTGGGGGAGTTGGCCTGTGTGAGATTTTATAGTTCAACTTTTAGGTGATATTTTTTTGTCTTTTTGGTGAGAGAAGAAGATAAACAGACTTAAACAGTTCCTGTGAAAATATAAATCCAAAGTATTCTAAAGAACTTGACACAAAAAAAAAATACACGTGTAGATTTACGGTAATCAATCAGCTGTTCAGTTAGTGCTGGAGACCTAAAATTTTAAATATCTATTCCGCATACTATCTTATCTCTTGTTATCATTGGCATTGTTTACAGATAACATTAACAATTAATTCTTGAAATGTTTAGCCTATATGCATATCGCTGTGCTTAGCCTTCAATACAAATAAGAGACAATTTCATTTATTACAATAAGTATGTACCTATAGCAAACTTACAAGAAGGATTAAAATTTTTATAGAATTATATAAAGCATTTGAGGCTACCATCGGCAGTTTTACAAAGTTATGAAAGTTAATAGCAATGCTAGCACAATTTTCCTCACTATTTTTTTTATAATGATTTCTCTCAAAATTCATGTAGATGACGTTCTTTGTGCAACATGATATTCGTGTGTACGCCTATTTGTATTCTTGTAAGTACACGTCTGTGCACACTTCGTCGTGTCTGTTGACAAAACATTTAAAAATCCATCATTTATATTAGCCCACGCCGTCCGTAGAAACACACCGTGCGTATTGTAGCCTGGTAGGGCTTTACGTGAGAAACTATAGGAATATGTCAATACTTGAAGGGTCAACGTCCAGTCGCAACAGGTAGGGCCCACTATACGTTATAGTAACAAGTGCGCTGATGGAATGTACGGACTTTTTGCTAATAACATTATTATAATGCATAGATTTTATTAAAAGCTCTCGGTCTAATGTTTGTTTTTTCGTAAACATACGATGCACTTCTACGTTTGATAGTTCTCTATCAAAGTAAAATATCAGTTTCAGATTTTTGAAAAATCGCCTGCCTTAGCCAGGAATCGAACTCACCAAAAACGAAAAAAACAAATTTATTTCTTTTTACGATACCAATCGAAAGGGTTACTCATAAGGATATTTTTTTCTTGACATCTTAAACAAAATAAAGACCATGAAATTTAACATTAAAATTTTAATTATTACATATTGTTTCAATTTGTATCGAATCGTAAGTGATTTTTCAAAAAATCTTTAAATGCAGTTCCGTTTCTTTTTATAAAAAAAAGAAGTCTTCTTTCAGTAAAATTTTCTACCTTCAATATTTAAGTTTATACATTATACACAGGACACCCTGTATATATTTTGATTTTTTTAAATATATTAATTATCTTAATCTTTAAATAAATAACTTATTAACTTATTATTATAACTGTTTTATATTTAACTTATTTTAAGAAGCTGAATACAATATGTTGTATATTTGTTATTAATAACGAATAATTTTCTTTCACTTCAATTAATGGGATTTCTAGCGAAAAAAACGTCGTCGATTTGATGAAACAAGACACAAATAAAATTAGACATCAAAAAATTATCATACGAAAATAATATTTAAAAAAAACGGTAGGTACAACAACCTGCTTAAAAAGGCTGTTATACAATCTTGAAGTGCCAATGTCAATAGATACAAATAAAAAATACGTAACTCAAGAACTCTCAAAAAATATTTTGGTACCAAAATAAACTTCTTCACGTCAGATCCTTCTCGTCTGAGCAAAAAAAGATCGTTTCAAATCGAAACTATTCGAATAGGATAATTTCGAATCGATTATGCCGATTACGGTATTTCATTATTTTTATTAAATTATAGGGCCCTAATGAGGGTGAATGCGTGTGGTATATCGTTTTTTGCGAAACAGTGGAACCTTTGAGTTCTTTATTATTATATTTTTATAACAACTCAATTTGAGAAGGTTCAGCGCCGCCCATGTCGATTGATTTCATATAATTTTCGTGCCGCCAAATGGCCTTCCGATGAATTGCCGCAAAAAACTCGGGAAGTAAGGTCTGCATGAAAACAACAAAATTTGGTGATAGGTAACTTTTAAAAGAGGTTGAGAGAAATTGGTTTACACCAATTATGTAAACAAGGAGTTCCCAAATATGTTTTTTATTGCTTTTGTCGCTGTCAATCAATGATTGTTTTTTATTTGATAATTTACAACAAAAAATACCTGTTGTTTGTATTAGTAAAAAGAGACAGTAAGCCATGTTTTTTTTATCAAAAGTCATAATGCAACAAAATCGTTTTCGTGCAAACGCTACCGTTATTTTTACCCGTCATATTTCTAACTCGTTAATAATTAAATTTTGTTATCAGCACGTTTAAATCTAATTTTAATTAAAAAGCGTCACATATTTCACGCGTTATTCGGCGGTGGGCGGTGCATTGAGTTTAAAGACGATGTTAACCTACCAAATTAAGAAGATCTCTGCTTTATTAGAGAAGCCCTGTAAAAACATGAAAATTGTAGCTCCTCTGAATTTAGTCATGTGGTATTAAATCGTTAAATTTAATATTGGCCGCGTTGTTTCTTTTATTGCCTTACAACTAACACGGGTCAAATGATTTTTTTTTACATGGCTACAAATAAATGTTTATTCTCACACGATTATTGTTCTTATTCGATTTATGGCTATGGCGGGCATAATTTATTTGTAGAAAGTCGAAGCACATGAGGTGTTTAAATTTAATATTTTTAAAATATTTTGAACCATTGTTACTTTACTGATCAGTCTGTTTGTCTGTAAAACTACCACGTCAGCTGCAGAGGGTTAAAAGAATAGTTACATTACATCTTTACTATTTTTACTATATTAATAAACTAGCCAAAGAAAATAGGTAACTTTAAATCTTGCGATATGCGAAAGGTTTAGGACTCTACATATTCACATATGCGTTATTACATTTTCGCTTACAACATTAAATATTTTAAATACGTAATTAGTTGATGCAATATTCCACTAATTGTAGCTCACAGTATCATTTCAATTAATTACGTGTCCAAATGCTGATACGCACTCCATATTGGGTCAAACAAATGAACGTGTTTGTTGTAATATGAACTTCTAAGACGATGCTTAATGCACGTACGCACTTGTAGTAAACCACTGTTAGTTCTGAAAATTAGATATTAACTTGCATATTTTAAGGTTCTAAATTATTTGAAACTTAAAGTGGCGTAAACGTATTGAAATAAGTTGACATATCAATGAACTTGCATCACGCATCAACAGTTTTCTTTATGACGTAGTCATTGCTTTTTAGGGTTTCGTACCCAAAGGGTAAAAACGGGACCCTATTACTAAGACTCCGCTGTCCGTCTGTCTGTCTGTCCGTCTGTCTGTCTGTCTGTCTGTCTGTCTGTCACCAGGCTGTATCTCATGAACCGTGATAGCTAGAAAGTTGAAATTTTCACAGATGATATATTTCTGTTGCCGCTATAACAACAAATACTAAAAACAGAATAAAATTAACATTTAAGGGGGGCTCCCATACAACAAACGTGATTTTTTTGCTGTTTTTTGCTCCATATTAATAACAACAACAGGTAGACAGTTGAAATTTTTACAGATGATGTATTTTTGTTGCCGCTATAACAACAAATACTAAAAACAAAATAAAATTAATATTAAAGGGGGGCTCCCATACAACAAACGTATTTTTTTCCTTTTTTTGGTACGGAACCCTTCGTGCGCGAGTCCGACTCGCACTTGGCCAGTTTTTTTTATTAGAGATAGGCAAGCGCTTGACCACAATCTCGCTTGGAACGTGACAATTTGTCACCTGTTATGACAATTTCATAGCCATTGTGTCAACCAATTAGAAAATAGTACAAACTAGTCATAGCTACACCGCAATGTAAACCAAATTATCATGGCTATTGACAAATTGCTGGTAAGCGTTAATGCGATCTACGATGAAACGCGCTTGCCATTAAATACATACATTTAAATTCTTTTAAGAAATTTTAAGAATTAAAATGTCTTTAAAATCAACATAGCATTGTATTTGTTTATCAGCGTAACTAGCTTTCTTGATAAAAAAAAAGAAATGCTCTGTTTTATAAAGACGAGAACAAAATAAGCGAAGTCACGGGCAGACCTAGTAGGAGTATGGTCTTTGACCTTTGAGGAGTATGCGATAATTCTTGAGCAAACCACAAGGCGAGACAAAATAAAGGTGAAAGCATGTTTTATTTAAACAAGTGACGACGCTCAAAGTTGCGTGCTTTTACCACAAACATTAAGTAATTTGTCGGTGAGAATTATATATTACATATTCGCAAATGCTTTCGCCAAGATAAAAAGAAATTCTCTGAGTGACGCGAATAGTTAATTGCCAAGTCTTGTTGAAAAAGAAGCAAGACAATGATTTATTGTAGAGCAAAGTTTGTGCAAGTTTTGTTTTGACAAATAAGAAATCCTTTTAAATGTATTACACTTTAACAGCTTCATTAGTTATTACTGCGACAAAAACATAAAATTTTCATTTCAAAGTAGTAAAATGAACGAAATTTTAATATAAAAACAACTGTAGATACCACGATTTAACTTGTCACGGTCTGAGGTCATATTATTCTTTACAGACCGAAGCTACGGATCACCTCCCGCAAATTGTAAACATTTTTTAAATTCATTTTGCAATAATTAACACGGTAGGTACATTTAAATTAATAAAATTAGAGATTTAATAACAATCGTTTAAAGTCAAATTGGATCATATCTTATCCGTTGACGTTATTATTACGACAATCAATGAGATGTGTTGAAGTTATGCAATTTATTGCTAGGAAGCGGAATTATATTAGAGACCACCAGTAATTTATAGATAAAAGGCCAAAGTACAAAGTGGCCGATATTTGTCAGAATTCAATTAATCGGCTCTAACGAATCTATCTGTCACTTAAATTGCAAGACATTAATATTTACGTCAGTACAGTTATTTCTTCTAAATTATGACAACTAGTTTTGTTTTTCAACCCAAATTCAAGTTTTTATTTTAATTTAGTTTTGTTTATATTTTGTTTTGATGAATAGAATATTTACTTACTTAAATCTTATCCTATCATGTCCCTTAGTAGTAATTGTAGTTAGTTGTTGTAGTGTGTTAATTCGGTTGGCTGGCACTAAATTGACAGGACTAAATTAAATTTTCGCGTGCTGTTCTATCTTTTCGATACCGAAAGAAAAGGATGGGAAACTAAATTTAGTTGCCAACCGAATCGATATCACTTACTACTAATGAAATTAATTACCTGTTGAGTAATATAATAAAAAAAAATCGGGTTGCACTCCGGGAGTGTCGGCAGAAGTGAAAACTTCAATATTAACGTTGTGCATTTTTGATATTTTGAAATTAGCGGCAAAGGATTAAAATTATTTCTTTCCTATTACTATACAGTCACACAATTCAATCAGTTTGTAATTAGAGAAAAATTCTAAAGATTTCGCGCCAGCAGTGGCCTTTTTAATTTCTACATGCACGCATTCTACGATTTAAACTTATAGTCACAGAGTATAAAAAAGTCTATGATTTCACCGAAGAGATCGCTGCTATTAGTTCCATTTTCAAAATTAGCACGTTGCTGGTGACACAAGTGTTTACAACATAAACGCGCCGCCATTTTCAACGCGCCCCGTAGAAAGAGAGGGGGATACTTCCGCCGCCAGCTGTCTACTCTCCATCCGTCATATCCGTCTTACGCATTTTCGATCAGCCACGTGATTTTTACTGACGCGAGTTTAGCATTTTTTCCCCATTACAAAAAAGCGTACAACGCCGCTAAAGAAGTTTTCACGTCAAAAAATTGATGAAAGAGATATCAGTCAGTTGACTAATTCAAATTGAAATTCTTGTCTACATATTGTGTTAAAAGCTTTTTGTGAAATAGTGGGAATACGAAAAAACTTCGCGAGAAAACGTAGGAAATGAAGCAGCAATACTAAAAGGCTCAGAACAAAAAATACCACCACAAAGTTTAGCATATATCCCCAAACGAGATCGTGTTTACGACATGAGTAAAATATGGAATGGCATGTCGTGTCGGCTCCATTGATCACAAACAAATTAGTGTCGCACAAATTAAAAAAGGTCGTATTTTACAGACATTTAGAATGCCACTGGTCTTGCCAGCCATTTGTGAATCGAAAACTTTATAGCAAAACGGGGTTTTTAGTCCTTAATCCTTCTGCTTTTATAATATTCATAATAAACATAATTGAATTAAGTTATTTTTATAGGTATGTAAAGCACGAAAAAAGTATATGTTATGTCTGTAACATACCACTTCTGGTGTTCTAAAAGTAACAAAACATTTGTTTAATTATGTATTTTATCAGAAAAACAGTGGTAATGAATCAGATAAAAAATGTAGACGCCATTTGAACAATTATACAAATAGTCATAAAAGTTTTAACACTATCGTAAAGTCGACTAAAGTTAGATATCACACAACAATGTTATAATCATGCTGATTTTGAGCAAAACTGTTGTACTCGTATAGTTGACAAGTTGTCAATCTTCGAGTTCAGATGTTCGTTTGTTTTCTAATGCCTTTTTCAGTTCAGTTTCAGTTCAGCTTCTTTCAGTAAAATTTTCTATCTTCAATCATAAAGTTAGCGTAGCGAAATTTTTCTATGTCTATGTCTTCAATATTTAAGGTACTTTCCCTCCGTGTGGCAAAGTTTTGGGACACTCTATATATTCACCCGTAGCACCTCAGACAGTTATTTAAAGATTGTTTGCTAATCAAATCGCATTTTTCGTCATAATCAACTAAATGATAAAATTATTACTTAATCGATTGTTTTTAATCAAATACGTAATAACACAGTTATTATTCTAAGAAATAAGATCAATTAAAAAGTACATTTTGTTATTTATCTCTTTGTTATATGTTGTTATTATTTTATCCGGGCATGTTTAAGTGTGGTTGACCCGTCTGATTAAGTTGCAAGTAACTTTTCAATTAAAACCGACCTCTTATAGATAAATTTCACATTAGTACTACCTACCGTAATATTTTTCTTACCAACATCCGTAAAGAAAAGACACAGTAAAAATGTATGTATATATAAATATGTATATATATGTATGTATGTAATGTATTTAAATTGACAAAATATCTTTCGCATGCATATTTATGGTGATATAGCCGTTTTTTTATGATAATTATGTACCTATTAACTTTTTTACCTATATCTGCGAATAAATGAATTGAATTGTATTGAAAATGATTTGAGTGAGTTTTGTAAATTATAATATTTTATTGTGAGATTTCAGTATTTTGGACCTCAGATAACTTTTATACTTTTTGGTAATCAAACTAGGATTTCCTAGGATGACGGTGCCGTCATATTACGGTCGTAATTTAGCGGCGTAGAACGTTGTAAATGTAAACAATACGGCGCGCCGTACTGTTTTCATAGACAACGTTCTACGCCGCTAAATTATGGCCGTAATATGACGGCACCGTCATCCTAGGAAACCCTAGGTTTAGTAAATCAGGTGACCTTAGTTTTATAATTGAATTCAATTTATCAACAACCTTTAAACTAACAGATACGTCGCTTATCGCCGATTCATTGCTGTTATTATAACATCTGTTCGGTTGGTGTTACAATAATATAAACAAATATAAATATGCTTAAAAAGATGTTAATTTGTCTATTTGTCACTAAAATTTGATTTTTGAATGTTTTTATATTAAAGTTTTTTAAAACAAAATGTTGATGACTTTAAATTTTAAAACTTATAAATATTGCGTTAAATTATTTAGTCTCGGTGTGTTACATTTTTTTTTTAAATAGCGTTGCATATAAGTACTATACTTAGTTGTGTTGTTACTTACATAATATTGGCTCATCTAATGAGTTAAAGTCTGAAATAAACGTAAGTACAATTATTATAAAATAGACTGAACTCTTGGATACAATATAGAGTACTAGCGGCCGCCCGCGACTTCATCTGCGTGGAAAGGTTTTTTGGTATCCTTCAGGAACAATACTTTTTTTCGGGATGAAAGGTACCCTATGTCCTTTTCCGTACCCCTGACAACGTGTATGCAAAATTTCATGATGATCTGTTCAGTAGTTAAGACGTGAAGACGTAACAAAAAAACAAACGGACTTTCACATTTATAATATTAGTAAGGATGATACCAAACCATCCACTATGCTTAAAATCATGAATCTCATCAGTTATGAATGATTATGCTATGATCGCATCTTGACCTAATAACAAATATTTTTATCATCAATGCATTTCGTCACACATTAATCCGAGATATCACTCGAAAACTAAGCCGCCTATGTGCTTAATTAGTCTAAGACTAAAACGATAAAATGTATGTGTAGATAGTCGAGCAAAGTCAGGTATTGTATGCAGTGCGGAACGACAGTATGGGTGGTCTCAATGAACTTGCAAGCGGAAAAAATTAACTTCGAACTCGGCAAATATTTTTACACGGAATATAATGCTTTGTAATGTTGCGTCTTTCTTGCGGTTTTGTTTAAAACAATAATATTGTTTTGCTCGATCGTATACGACTTCGACAACAATATTTGGAATGTGAAATTCATCAAATTTTCGATTCTGTATTGTGTCATATTGTTATTCAATATATCAACTTTCCGACCACATTTTTAATAATATGTCATTCGATTTCTTTTGTTTTTATTTTGAGCCTTGTGTGTATCTATCTATACACTGACTAGTGAGTGTTTAAAAAAATATAAATATGTTATTGCATGCAGTCCATTATTTATCAGATATCGAATATGTTTGACCCGATTTCAACTATGATAAAATTCTAACACACTTTGGAATTGATAAAACGAGTAAAGGTAAATAGGATGTAACATATTATATCAGTCTACTATTTGTCGATATGTTTAAAGATATTGTATAGGGCGTAAAGCCTTCTGTACAAATAATAATGTTTTTTTCCTTAAAAAGTAAAGTTAATTCTTATATTAGTTCTTAACTCATCACGTTTTTTCATAAATTAATTGGGAAGAAATTTTTGTTTATATATTTGAAATAAAATTTAAATAAACAGAACACAGGACTTTCACTACCTGGACTTATCACTACACATAGTATAAAACAAAGTCGCTTCCCGCTGTCTGTCCCTATGTATGCTTAGATCTTTAAAACTACTTAATAGATAGAGTTATTCAAGAGGAAGATTTATATGTATAAATTGTATAATACATGGTGTCAAATTCCACACTACACCGAAGCTAAGCGAGGGCGGGACGTTAGTTACTTACATACAACATAAAATAAAAATAGTTGTATCTACTGTCTTTATTAATAACGTCGTTGCTAAACCAACGATCCAATTATTTTATAGAGATTAATGAATACTTAGTTTGCATGAGGTACT
Organism: Agriphila geniculea; assembly: GCA_943789525.1. NCBI lineage: Eukaryota > Metazoa > Arthropoda > Insecta > Lepidoptera > Crambidae > Agriphila > Agriphila geniculea. The sequence goes on from OX038881.1 coordinate 8,773,765, forward strand.
ATCGACAACACCTCCGCTTTACCACTCCTAATCTTTTACCTTTAAACGAGCAATTCTTGTATATTTATGTACAGATAAATTTATTTCTGTGATCTCGGAAACGGCTCTAACGATTTCGCTGAAATTTGGTATATGGGGGGTTTCGGGGGTAAACAATCGATCTAGATTAGTCTTATGTTTGGGAAAACGTGTGTTTTCGAGTTTTCATGCGTTTTTCTTTCGACGCAGAATATGGTCGCTAATTACGTCCTGCCGGCTACTGTCAAGACGGCAAGAAACGAGTGTTACGGGTTCGAATCCCGCTCGATGACTTACTTTTGTTTTTTATATGTTCAAGTTTATATTTATTTTTTAATTTTTTATTGTTTTTAGACAAGTTTAAAAAATATAGTTAATGTTTGAGATAACAATGTAGATTATCACCTAATCACTACCATATTACAATAAATAGTAATAACCGAGCAATGCTCGGTCGCCCAGATATTATATTATGTTTAAATCGCTTGCACGCCGCGTCCGTCGTAACTATATACGTTTAGTTCGTGCAAGGGCTACATGCGCGCACTCGATTTTTTCCGCAAAGTGGTAAAGCACGTGAGTTGCTGATCGTACATACAATTTTATTATTATTGAGTATTTTAAAATCTCATATTTCAAAAGTAGATACGATCACAATTATTATTTTCTGTCATCCATCGTTCAGATGTGAATAGACAACGTTTATCTAAATGAGTAAAAAAAACATGTACCAATATTAATACACCGATATTAGTGTTCTATTTACTAAGGTATTATATCATTGGTTCTATAAAAAGTCATCCTACAGCCGATCGTAGCAGAAACACCATTTACACCTTAAATTATGTTTGCGGCACCAATTTGTCAGTTATTATAGATTACTTAGCATCACCACGGGACACAAATTTGGTGCCACAATTCTGCTTATGTATGTTAATGTAACAATCGTGTCTCAATGATGTTTCAATATTGCTATTGTGTTACTTTTTGATACAGTTCTTGTTACTAAAGGCAGGGCTCTGTCACTCCGCGCGTGAGTTTGAAGCTCTCGGCGGCGTCCAGGACAAATTTCATACGTCAGAAAAGAGTAGTCCAAGGACTGGTAACAAATGTATTAGCCGCCAAAAATCCAGATAGTTGGACGACATCACTAAAATAGCGGGGAGGAACTGGATGCAAAAAGGACAAGATCAAAAGAGATGGCGGGCAAATGAGGAGGCTTACACTCAGCAAGGTGATTTGAGGCTGAAGAAGAACAAGAATTGTGTCAAAAAAAATACCATTGAAACACCATTAAGACACAATTATAACGCCAACATTAGGAGAATCGAAGCCCTGATCAGTTGATCACACATTTGTAGTAGGTATTCGTGTCATTGCCATGACTTGCGGTCATCTAGCTGGACTGTAACTTGATAATAATTTGATGGATTAAGGTATATGTCATAGTTACAAGAAATTCCGTATAACATTGTGGTGGGCGTTTTACACTGTTAAACTGATTGCATTTGTAGGTTTTGGGTTTACTGTTATAATCACGAGGCTCGGGTGGTGTTATAAATAAAATCACTAGTAATTCGATAAGTTTGAATACCTATACTTAATACATTTTCCTTGGAAACACAATATTGATCTCTCAATTTTAACTGTCAGAACCCTAGCACGTGCTGTATATTATGCTGTTTCATACAAAAATTAATATCGAAAATATCAAAATGTCTGATACAGTAGATTTTTATCCTAATTTCAAGGATTATCCCATAGTAAAAGTTGTATTTTTGTAACACGTTGTATATTAGTCTATGATCAATGATAGTAATATAATAAGTCTATGTCTATGATTGAATTGGGTTAAATAAAATAATTGTAGAAGAATATAAACGTTATCTTATTCTATGCTCTTAAAGTTATTAGAATGAAAATAACTGTTAGTGAACTGTTAGTTGTAAGTTTCTGTCATACAGTTTTTTAGTTAAGTTAGTTGGTTGATGAAATTGAGTCCGTCTAAAATTTGATATTGGGTATTTACGTTGGGTAAAAAATGAAAGTTTTCCAGCAACAGATAAGCGATTATGACCTAAAATTTTATCGCAGTCTCGCGTGTAATCTATAGAAGATATAATGCGTTTCGGTATTTGTCACTAAGTGACAAAGCTTAGTGCAGGATCGAAGTATTTATTATTAGAATGGAATCAAGTTGCAACTCTTGACGTAATCTTCGTTCTACTAGATAAGTGACAAAGCAAAAATCATTGTCGAAGCAAGCGTCTCTATTTCAGCTTGGGCAAAAATGCTTTCGTATGTCCATCCGTCTGTTCTCCTCTACAGGTCGCATTTCTCAACCCATTCTCGTGGAATTTTGTGAGCAGGTTTGATAAGTATATATTTTTTGTCGATTTAGTTTTTCGAATTTTTCAAAAAGGCGTAGATATTAAAACGAGGTCTACAGCTCACAGAGCGACTAGTTGTATGAGTAATAATATGTTGATCGACATATTTTTTGTTAATAACTGTATAGTAAAGTAACATAAGTGTTTAAATGTTTTTTTTTGTCCAAACTCTTTCGGATATGTAACGTTTTGAACAGTGCTTGGGATAATGTATGACTAAATAAACAAAATGTTTTGTTATACCTGGATTAGTCGGAGGTTTCGTGGTGTAGGTAAATTCCCGTTTATCCCATTAATCTCAACGTATCTGTCGCCGGGGTGGCGCTAGTTCCCTGGAATGTATGTTTCCATTGTTCGACACTATTATGAGAACATGGTCGCAGCCCTGGCACTCCATACAAGCGTCGTGTTTCAACTACCTATTATTACACAGACGCTACACAGTGACGCAACTATGTGCGTGAAGTCTAGCACACGATTCGGCACACGAACTCGCGGGGTGGGGTGAGGTAATTGATTGTGGGGCGGGGCGGAGAGTGTCCTTTCTGTACGGTAGTACTTATATCTTTTCTGTGACATGGTACCACTCATGTAATAAGCTACCAACATTTACAAAAAGGCGTTGTAAAAAGATTTTTTTGACTTAATTGATGCTGCGATTTTCATAACCTCACTGATATTATGTAATTGTATGTACAATGATGTGACCATTCATGAAAACAAAAACAGACTACAAATAACTTTGAAATGGCATTACCGTGAGTTTTTGGATAATCTTAGTTGTTTATCAAAAATTAAATAAATTCTAAATAATAATAATACGTAATCAGAAGAAGACGTGGTATAATGAAAACAGTGCCAGCTACCAAGGAAGCTCAGACTCAGCCCAGTTTACCTACCGCAGCGCCATCTCGCGGGATTATCGAGATTACGTTGATCCTCTGTTTGTCAGCCTGCGCCTGCGCACGCGACGATTGCAGTTTATCAACTAGGCTATGTAGATTGTGTACGGTGAATGTAATGTGTCATAGATTAGCTATTGACGTGTGTCATGAATTTGTGTCGACTTCACAAATTTACTTCTCCTAATTTTAAAATGTGGACTAAAGTTAGGCTTGGCTGAAATCTAAAGTAAAATTGTAATAAATTTATTAGGTTTAGGATGCCATAATTTCAGTTTACGTTTTTTTACTCATGTGCCATAATGGCGGTACAAACACTTGATAAACATAACATGCATAAGTACATACAAAAACATATCCAGATATGACTAGAGTTTACATTGTTACCTTAATACTATTTTTTGTACTATTTTATTTAAAGTTTCATGTAAAAGATAAAAAGACCTATGAATACGCTGACGATTAATTATGTAAACTACTTACTACCTATTTAGTACTCCCTATGTACTTATTTACAACAAACATACTGTTATTTTGATTCGATTTGTGACAGTTAAGCAGATTGACAAAACAGCTTGCAGGTGCATGTTACATTCAATAAAAAAAATGCTTAATTGTATTGAATTGTACAACAGTGGCGTTCTGATTCATTCTAATGTTGAAATTGTTATATAACATTAAATTTAAAATGTCTCAATGTAAAATTTTATCTGAAACAATTACTAAAAATATGTGGTGCAGGTACGTAGTTACAGATTTTCCAAACATGTAAAAATATTTGAATAATTTAAACAAAAGTGAATTCAAAACGCTTGCATTGTGTGAAATCAGTGTAAAGTCCTAAGAATTTAATGAGTAGCGGCGTGTATCATGTTAAGAGATTTTCTTTGTAAAAATTTTATGGTCATGAAAGATAATCCGAGTTATCAAAGGATTATGCTTCTATTCGCTTGCGCCACGGCTGCGCGGGAGTTTCGGATAACATTTACTTTAGACCACATACTATGCTATTTGGCTGTTATCATATGACGCAAATTACGTGAATCCATCTTATTAAAATGTTTACTTAATTTTACCAGAATACACAAGGTCGGGGCAGATAACAGCGTGCTCGATAGACATTCTGTCTTTTTTAATGTAAACAATAAGTTTTTTTATCATCGTATCATGGAATTCCAAATGACTTTTTTTTTCTACTACAAAAATTCCATGTATTGATAATACGGATACTTACATTTTTTATGATTTTCTTAAGGTTAAAGATCAATCGATGACGTCTTTGTATTATTGAACAATTACATTTTAATATTTGGATTACAACACTATGACAGTATTTGTTAATATTAAGATTACCATGTAATTTACTGATTTCGTATCTACCTAATCCTAAACCTTTTGATAAGTAGATATTAAATGTAATATTTCTATGGAAAAGTACAAGCTTACATTACCTTAACTATAAATTATATGATTAATTAAATATTTTCAGAAACGGGGTTAGGTATCTAATAAAAAAACTATCCTAAAAAAACTGAGAATAGATTTTTCTCTTTACTTCCAGATCAACGAAATGGGTTATCATATCACCACCGGGATTATTCCCAACTGACCCCACGTCTCTGTCCCCATGTGGGGACAGTAGGGATTTTCAAAAAAATCTGGTCCAGCCGATCCCCTGCTAATAAAACTAACCGTCCCCATGCTATTAGCAGGAGGTCAATTGGGCCTGATTTTTTTAAAATCCCAATGGTCCACACGTAGGGACAGAGTAGTGGGGTCGGTTGTACAGCAAATTATAGTCCATAGCCTTTTCTTTATAAGAAGAGTTTTGCCATACTCTACAATGGGTCTCCAAACTTTTTAGCCTAAGGACCAGACTAACTCTTCCACAAAGTCCCAAGGGCCAGGCCCTAGCTAGCTCATCGCACTAACATACTGTAAATTACTATTATACTATTACTATATTACTATATATTTAATTGATATCACCAACATATTGTAAATTACAGTATGTTGGTACGATCCGGGCCGCTTTCGCGGGCCCGATTTTTGGTGCTCGCGGGCTGGAGATGGCCCACGGGCCGTAGTTTAGAGACCCCTGCTCTACACGATTGGCAGGCGGGTTGGAAATCGCAGTCTTGGTCCGCTTTCATCGGAAAACGCTGCTATGTTTTAATCCAAGAAGGTATTACATGTACTACCTCTGAAGTCTTTTGTCGCCATCTACGATACTTTTATAAGTGTGTTATTCTACGGCTCACGGCTATTTAGGTTACACATACTATTTATTATTATAATCTTCTCAAAACATTTCAACTTTCATTGCGTTGTTAGCTTTAGACGTGTCAAGAACTTCAATACGGTGTTGCAATGAAAATTCAGTAAAGCGAGATTACGCCGATACAGTCACTATCAGTGGCGATAATCGGGCATTGACCCCGGCGGCTGGTCACTCAAACGCACACTGTTTACATTGTCGTACAACAATGTTCGAGCTACTTACAACCGTTTCTATCTTATGTTAAACAATGGATGTACTTTCAACGTAAAAGAATGTTTGAGAACGTATCTTTTAGACGTTTTAAATTTACGCGTGTCGAGTATGGTGGTTTTCCAATTTAAAAACAAACAGATCAAATGAGAAAATATTTCAAGATATACTTTTTGTAAATAAATACAAAAATTGGTATAATTTTTGATTATACCAAATATTTTTGCACTATAATTATTTATAAACTGAAATGTGCATTGAAAATGTACTCGTAGGTTTTATAATTATTTTTTGTGTATGAATACTAAAATAAAATAATACTTTATTACCAATATACAAACCTCTGGCGATTGCTAAGCACAATACAATAAATTACTAGTTTGTTTTTTAAGTTTTTAATAAAATGTTAATAATTCTGATAGTAAGTCACGCAGGAATATTTTGTTTGAAGCATAAAAAATAACCTTCGAAATATATGTATATTTTAATAATGAATTCCAATGTTAGAAACGTAAACACATTCTGATATAAAACTACACGATTGCAATATCAATTTGTTTTTTTTTTAATTTAACATTGACAAGGTACAAATTATTTGCAAATTAATTATTTCTTTCGAATTTAAAAGTATTACTAAATAATGGAATAAAACATAATAATAAATTGGAATAAAAATCCTTATTTTTTTCATAATCTATACAAAAAATACAAAATGCTTTATTTTGTTAACAAATCAGGTGATTACAAAATTAATATGACATTCTTAGTAAGTATAAAAATACCTGTATCAGGAAGCCATTCAATTTAATGCACGGCTCATCAGAATGTTCTGAACTTTTCAGTTACCTACCTTAAGTATTTCTCCTGTACTTACTCTTAAGAAATTTTTCGTGGAATAGAGAAAGATTCACTGTAGGTATATCTAAACTTTTCCGTTTTGTTTAAAGACTCTAATCATTTCAAATGTTGAAAATTCTGTTTATTCGCACGTTCTTCAACAGTGAAAAGTAAATTGTCGGCATCTCAAAGAGAAACTGTTTGCGCTATACTAAGATCATGTTGTCTTTTCGAAATTAGTCTTCGGCCTAAACGTCGTGTGTGGATTTCGAAACCAATCTCATGATGTTGACGAAGCTGACGCAACGGATCCAGGGAAAGAAAGTTCACATGATCACACATTTCTCCGCGTTGACGTTTGGAAATATGCAACTTTTTGATAAGTGTTCTGTGGGCGTGCGTATTATGAGGTTACGCTTACAATACTTGATAGTGATTAGTGACTATAGTTGACAATTGTATGATAACTTTCAGTTCAATGTAGTTACCGCCAGAGGCTCTGTGCCAAATTGCATACAAAATCTATAGTTGCTATTGAGTTTGGGGGGTTACTCTCGCAATACGAACGAGGTTCTGAGATCAAATTGGTATCGAATAAACGTCAAAAATCTGTTATTTTAGTACATCGAAAACGGTTGCCATGGTTTCCATTGTACTGTTTTGACGTTTACTCGATACCAATTCGATCTCAGAACTTCGTTCGAGTTTCGGGAGTAACCCCCTGTTATGTAAATTTGCGCAGTTAACTGTTTTTGAATAGAAGGATTCAAACCAAATTATTAATTTTAACAAAAAATACTTCCATGTAAGTACTTATTACAAAATAATGTGGGAAATATACACAACATTAATTTTCCTCATTACTCGTACAAATGTGCGTTACCAGAATTTCGTCTTCACCGTCCTATCTTTCTATATTAGGTATTTCTAAATGTACAATATATTTTAACTATCACCAGTTACGTAATTTATCTTTAATAACAAAAGGAACGATAAGAGATAAAACTATAATAAAATTAACTAGTTACTTACCTATCTCAAAAGTTACGATGCCATTGTAATGTAGAAGAAGATATTTTATACCGATTTCTAATTTTATAGTAGTAAAAAAGCATTTTTAAAGTAATGAAGTTATTATAATGCTGACTGAATAAGTTATACAACTAGGTGACAACGCTTATTTGAATCTTGTATTTAGACTCCTTCTAAAATTTTTAGTTATTTATATTTTAGGAAACTCTACGTTGGTAAATCTTAACACTTGCGGCATAATTTTATGAAATAAATTCTATACTTATATCGATTAGGAAAGTGTTTGTAAAATAATACGTTCAAGTCCTTATCTCAAATTCGAACCTATCATAGAATAGGTACTTAATTTTATCACTTTCACGCACTCTCACCCCGTACCACGAAATTGTATCGAATTTATGTTCCTGATGGTAGAGACACGATCTGAAGCATTTTTATTTCACCTAATGTTAATTGAAATGACATGTTCAGCCCGAAATCTTTAAGTAATTATAGACCTTAACACCCTCACTTAGAGTTCACTTGTGGACACGGTAAGCCCATGTTCATATTAATTCTTTTTATTTGAGTCCCATCGCTTTCGGTCATCGGATTCCATATTCGAACTTTCCACTTTTATGTGTCCTATTGATAAGAAAGATTGGTTTACATGTCGTTTGTGTCGTTTGTATTACCTTAACGAAGTAGGATGGTATTATTGTTTGATTTGATTAGTTTTTAAATTTGAAATTTTTGCATTTACAATGCTATTTTTATACAATACTGAATAATATAGGTACTAGAAAAAATACGACTCGCATCAGATCAATTCTCGGACAGGAATCGAACCCACGACCTTTGGATATCCGGTCCAGTGCTCTGACCGCTGAGCTACGGAGTCACTAGTGGCATCGTCGAATTTATTCTAGTATATCCCCTGCTCTTACGCTTTAAGCCAGCGTTATTTTACCAATGTGAGGAATTACCTCGATATTCAATTGAAATATCTTTCCAGATATTTTTCTAGATTCTCGTCGGAGAATAGGGAACATGCATCAATTTTTTTTTTGTATCAAAATCAAAAGTATGATGCGTGAGATAATCAACTGTAATATTAAAACTTTTCTCTTGTCTTTTTTTCTCGTGATATAGTTACTTGAAGTTAGAACGCAGCAGCACCCGCCGAAAACGCTCTATACAAAAAGGTCGACATTTGTGACGTCACTCATGTCACGTTTCAGTGCATTAGTATGGAGTTAGCCAAGAATTTTCAAATATCTCCCTAAATATTGCGTTTAAGTACATATGTGTCATACAAAATATTATCTCTTATTTGATGTTCTATCCGACTGTTAAGTGCATTATATCCGAAAACGAAAAAAAAATTCGTTATTTTCCCTTGTGTGATAAAACTAAAGTAATACATTTTATTTTTTATTTTTCTGTTCCATCATGTTTTTATACGTGTCCGCAGCGATCAAGCTCAAATTTATCAAAATCGGTGACTTATGCATGTTCCCTATTGATTTGGTGCGATTCGTATTTTTTCTAGTATATTATTTGGTATTTAGTATTATTTGATTAGTGTTCATTTTCACGCAAATAACAAAAACCGTCATATTTCATACTAATATAAAAATTGTAAAGAGTTCATTTATAAAAATGTCAATTTGCTCAATTTTATTCGTATTTTTTTGAAGTTTGAATTTTCCAGCTTTTACGTCACGTATTATACCTATTACATGAATCAGGTAGGTAACTGATTAACTGTAATACTTTTACCCGCATGTAAACCTTCCGTAACACCTCAGTATTGAATATCTTGCATCCAGCTGTAGATTAATATTTATGGACATTTTATTTTTGAACTTTATTAGTGTTCAAATATCATTAACGCTTAGTTTGTCGCGCCGGTGTTTTGTCCCGTTCCAACACCGAATTTAGTTGATAACTACAACTTTCTCGTTCTCTCATTAGTAATTGAATTTATTACGTGCCGTTGTAGCGGCTTTATTTCAGTATGCACCTGTGGTGAGGCATTTTTCATCATACTTAGTAGGAAATTCCTAGAATACTCAAATTGTATTTATGAATATTTTTCTTATGAGTCAATTAATTCGTTAGAGTCCGGGCGGTCGGGAAAGTATAAAATCAAAGTGCCGGTAAGACACAACACTCATCTTAATTTTGTTTACTTACAAGTCGTTATTTGATAGATTAATCAATTTATATGCATGTTCATATAAATCAATGAAATAAAATTTTAAGCAAAGGAAAGTAATTTTCTCTTATTCACTTCTCAAGCCTACGCGCTCACTAGACATGAAATAAAACACTTTTTAACGGATATTAGCGCGGTTTTATTGAATGTACTTTGGTATTTAGTTGGTATTTGGTTTGATTTTTGGTTTTCCCGACGTTTCGGCACCTTTGCAGCTGCCGTGGTCACGGGGGACTGAACCCGTGAGCCTACCCTCAAGCGATGAATTTTTTTTAGACGTTCAGAAATTAAAATTTAACAAAATTTTTAATTATTTTATGTTGATTTATAATTTAATTTTATGAATTATTTAATGCTAAAAAGAGAGAGAATCTACTGAAACTACCACCATTTCATAAAATTGGGAGGCCCCTCCAAGAAAGAAATGGCGAAAGAAAACTTGAAGAGGAAGCCGACCTCCGTCTTTTGTATTAATTTATTTATTTGCAAAAGGAACTAACCGTATCATTAGATCTTACAGTGTGTGTGAGGGGCTTTAGCTTGTGAATGATGGGGTCCCAAGCTGGTGGAATTTTCCAACCATCATCTCTATTGAAATTAGGATATTTATTTATTTCGATAGCCTCGCGGAGCATTCTAGGGATAAATCTACGTTCCCTAGCTAGGATTTGGGGTTTGTCAAATCTAATATAATCGTTGGGCCCCTCAAAGGCGTGTTCACTCACTGCAGACTTGTTATCGCGCCTATGTTTCATGTCAGCTACATGCTCTTTGACGCGGGTCCCTATGCTTCTCTTTGTTTGCCCGATGTAGGAGAGCCCACAGTCACAATCTAGTTTGTAGACGCCTGCAGCTTGAAGGGGGATATTACACTTGACAGGTCGTAAGAATTGGTTGATCTTCTTCGGCGGCTTGAAGTAAGTTTTGATTGACGCTCGCTTCAGAATGTTTCCAATCTTGTCAGTGACACCCCTCAAGTATGGTAGGATGGCAGGTTGACGCTCTACTGTGGCTGGTTTGGCGCGTTTTCTGTGATTGAGGTGTGGTACTTGCAACTTGTTGTTACGCAGTACTTGTTGGACGTGCTGAAGCTCAGCAGTCAGGTGTTGTTTGTCACAGATTCCGCGGGCTCTCTGAAACAAAAATTTCCCTACGGTAGCTAACTGTATAGGATGATGGTGAGAGTCACCATTAAGGTATCTGTCTGTATGGGTTGCTTTACGATACACTGTGTGGCTCAAGGTTTGGTTCGGATTCCTGATAATGAGAATGTCTAGGAAAGCTAGTTTATTGTCTGACTCTAACTCCATAGTAAATTGTATTACTTCAAGCCGCCGAAGAAGATCAACCAATTCTTACGACCTGTCAAGTGTAATATCCCCCTTCAAGCTGCAGGCGTCTACAAACTAGATTGTGACTGTGGGCTCTCCTACATCGGGCAAACAAAGAGAAGCATAGGGACCCGCGTCAAAGAGCATGTAGCTGACATGAAACATAGGCGCGATAACAAGTCTGCAGTGAGTGAACACGCCTTTGAGGGGCCCAACGATTATATTAGATTTGACAAACCCCAAATCCTAGCTAGGGAACGTAGATTTATCCCTAGAATGCTCCGCGAGGCTATCGAAATAAATAAATATCCTAATTTCAATAGAGATGATGGTTGGAAAATTCCACCAGCTTGGGACCCCATCATTCACAAGCTAAAGCCCCTCACACACAGTGTAAGATCTAATGATACGGTTAGTTCCTTTTGCAAATAAATAAATTAATACAAAAGACGGAGGTCGGCTTCCTCTCCAAGTTTTCTTTCGCCATTTCTTTCTTGGAGGGGCCTCCCAATTTTATGAAATGGTGGTAGTTTCAGTAGATTCTCTCTCTTTTTAGCATTAAATAATTCATAAAATTAAATTATAAATCAACATAAAAAAATTAAAAATTTTGTTAAATTTTAATTTCTGCACATCTAAAAAAAAATTTATCGCTTGAGGGTAGGCTCACGGGTAGCTTCAGTCCCCCGTGACCACGGCAACTGCAAAGGTGCCGAAACGTCGGGAAAACCAAAAATGAAACCAAATACCAACTAAATACCAAAGTACATTCCATAAAACCGCGCTAAAGTGTTTTAATTTTCTTTTCCTGACATGTTCTACGCAGTCAAAACTATCATCTTCAAAATGATTATAGTATCGTTGTTGGAATCCGTACCGCTCAACGAACTAGGTACCGCTAGAGAGTGGAACTCCTTGCCTGAGTCTGTGTTTCGCGATAGGTACAATCTGGTCGCCTGCAAGTCGCGAGTGAATAGATTATTTCTAGGCAAGCGCGTTTCATCGTAAAGTAGGGCCACTTTAAAAGGCCACATTTGACATTTCATCAAAATTTTTCAACGTAACCTTGTAACGGGGGCATAAAATCGACTCGAATATTTTCTTCTTTCGAACTTTTTAGAGCGTGTTTTTTTTTGTTATATGTACTTGTTTGTTTTATAAATTTTCCTTTTACAATATAAAATAATAATGGGACAGGGATTTGACTGATGATTTTTTGATTTGATTTTCAAAGCATCTTAGTTAAAATTACACAGTATGCTCATAAGTACTTTTTCATAATAACTGAATTCAAATCCCATGTTTGAAGTCTGTATCAATTCATTCACTTTAATCGATGTTTTGAAGCTATTAACACCTACGGTCACCTCGCTATGAATCTAAAATTGTCAAATGTCAAATGTGACCTATTAAAGTGGCCCTACTTTAGATCGCATCATCGCTTACCACCAGGCGTGATAGCGGTCAAGCGCTTGCCTAATCTAAGATAAAAAAACACTTTTTCGTATTTCGACGACAGAAAAGTAAAAACGGACATCAGTAAAAATCTAAGTTTTGAGGACAGAGCTTACAACGAAAAACTTTGATATTTTTTTTGTTTTCCAGCGATTATGTTTCAAATTCATTCTATAATAATATTAATTCATGGTTTACAAAATAGTTTGCTTAAATAATTGTAGTTTCAGAGATAATGCAGTTGTCCGTTTACACATTGTTCGAGTATTGAGTTAACTGCCACATAACTTTGTATGCTTCCAACTGTTAAATATGCGTATTGAGTTAACTGCCACATAACTTTGTATGCTTTTATGCTTCAAAATGTAAAGATCCTAAAATCAAAGAATATAAGGAGATAGTTTGATAAAGTTAAAATATTTCAATGCATTTATACTTACAATAGGTTTTTTTTTTAGGAAAAAATGTAAAGATATGATTCCGATCTCGGCAGCAGCAGCAGTGTTGCCGCAGCAGTGCACTCCAAATTGAACCCTAATGTTACGTTTGTAAGGCTCAATTTGATGTGAGCGGAGAAGCGACGCGACACTGCTGCGCAACACTGCTGCGCGACACTGCTGCGCAGCAGTGCTGCGCGGCACTGCTGCCGCAACATCACTGGTCCCCATACATTCTCTATAGGTTTATATGAGACTACATTCCGAGTTCAGCAGCAGTGTTGCGCAGCAGTGTCGCGCAGCAGTGTCGCGCAGCAGTGTCGCGCAGCAGTGTCGCGCAGCAGTGTCGCGCAGCAGTGTCGCGCAGCAGTGCTGCCGACATCGGAATCATACATTTACTCTAAAAAAATTAACTTTGACAGTAAAAAATATCTTTGAATATTCTCGCTAAATAAAGTTAGTCTATTATAGTTTCGCATTATAACCTATTCAGCCGGTGAAATTAATGACAAGTGACAGTTGTCTCTTTCTTCCATAAAAACAATTGCATTCCATCCCACATAAACAATGACAAGGTCAGTTGTCCGTTTTGACGTGGTTGGATTTTAAAATGTTGATGAAGTTGACTTTTTATACGTTAAAGAAATCATGTTTATAAGGGAAAGAATGATTTTTTATTTTACTCAATTAACGAATAGGTAATTCTTGTTACGAAAATACAATAAAGAGAATTTGTTAGTTGTAGATAACTTTAATTACTTTGATGCCGTCGATTTGTAGCACACAAAAAGTCTTTATTATATATAGAGGAGATGCCAGGCCTTCAAAATTGAAATCCCGTCGGACAAGCGAGTGCTCTACCGACAACTGGTATCATTGTCTTCAGCATGATCTCCTGAACAATAAAATAGCGGTTGTCGCATTATAAAGTGGTGGAGGGGGGAGGGGGGGAGGGAAAAGGTGCAAAACTCGGTTATCAGAGTTTGGCTAATTTCTCAATAACCACTTGTTCGATTTAAACAAATAAACTGTCATATGGTAGGTAATATCCTTAACAACAGATTTTATTCAACAATAGTTTTTGTAGATACTATAGTTTATGAAATAATTAGATAAAATACGAATTACAAATAAATATTTTTTTTGTTTTGTAGAATTGAAGCAGTAAATTGAAATAAACTACTATGTAATTAAAACTATGAAGATTTGCTCCAGAAAAAAAATATCGGTAAATAGCCCAGTCATTCCTCTATATAGAATAATAAACTTGTTAAACATTTTTGTCTAGTAACTAGTTAAAAAAAGTTTTTTTGTGTCGCGGGACGAAATTTTCTCTTCCATTTTTTTTTCTTAAATCCTCTACAGAATTAAAAGTATGAAGATTTGCCTCAGAAAAAAATAACGGTAAATAGCCCAGTTATTTTATTATATAGAATAATAAACATATCAAACATCTTTGTCTAGTAATTATGTTAAAAAAAGATGTTTTTATTGAGTGGCGAATTTTCTTTATTATTTTTTTTCGAAAATCCTCTACAGAATTAAGACTATCAAAATTTGCCCCATAAAAAAATAATAGTGAATAGTCCAGTTATTTTTCTATATATAATAATAAATTTGTTAAATATTTTTGTCTAGTAACTGTGTTACAAAATGTTTTGTGTTGCGTGGCGAAATTTTCTTTACAACTTTTTTTTCGAAAATCCTCTACAGAATTTAAACTATGATGATTTGCCCTAGAAAAAAATGCTGGTGAATAGCTTAGTTATTGCACTATATAGAAAAATTAACTTGTAAAACATTTTTGTCTAGAAATTATGTTAAAAAAATGATTTCTATCGCGCAGTGAAATTTTCTCTAACATATCATTTTTCCATAAATCTTCTACAGAATTAAAACTATGAGGATTTTCTCCAGAAAAAAACTTACAGTAAATAGAGTAGTTATTCCACTATATAGATTAATAAACTTATCAAACATTTTGGTCTAGTAACTCTGTTAAAACATGTTTTGTGTCACATAACACGGTGGACCTGCAAAGTTATGTTTAAACGAGTTTGCACGGCACAAAATATTTTTTAACACAGTTACTAGACAAAAATATTTGACAAATCTATTATTCTATACAATGAAATAACTGGGCTATTTACTATTATTTTTTTTCGGCAGCAAATCCTCATAGTTTTAATTCTGTAGAGGATTTTCGAACAAATGGTAGAAAAAATTTCACCTCGTGAAAAAATAATATTTTTTTTAACATAGTTACTAGACAAAAATGTTTAACATGTTTATTATTTTATATATATTGAAATAACTGGGCTATTCACCAGTATTTTTTTCCGAGGATAATCTTTATAGTTTTAATTCTGTGGAGGATTTTCGAAAAAAATGGTAGAAAACATTTCGCCACGCGACCCAAAAAATTTTTTTAGCATAGTTACTAGATAAAAATGTTTAACAAGTTTATTACTTCATATAGTGGAACAATTGTGCTATGTATAAATATTTTTTTTCTGGGGCAAATCCTCATAGTTTTAATTTCATAGTACTTTCTTTTAATTTACTGCTTCAATTCTACAAAACTAAAAAAGACTTTGTCTGAAATTCATCTTTTTTCTATTTTTGTAATAAACTTTAGTATTTACGAAAAACATTGTTAGACAAAATATGTTGTTACAAGTATTATCTACCATATGAAACGTTATTTGTTTTAATCGGACAAGCGGTTACTGAGAAATTATCCAAACTCACCCGATTTCCGCATCTTTTCCCTCCCCTCCCTCCCCCCTCAACCACTTTATGATGCGACAACCGCTATATTCTTGTTCAAGAGATCATGCTGAAGACAATGATACCAGTTGTCGGTAGAGAACTCTTCGGTCCGACGGGAATCGTCAATAGACGACTTCCGTTAAAGCGGTTTCCATATTATTCGGACAGTGACCTCCCGCACTATATCGATGATAATTTTGTTGTCTTCCAGCCAAATTTCAAAACTAAAAAACAGACAGCAAGCCAATAATTGTGGCAATTTTACGTAGTACTTTATACTATATGTACTTCTGTACTTTATTTAAATTTACTGCTTCAAATCTACAAAACTAAAAATGATTTTGTTTGAAATTCGACTTTTTTCTAATTATTTAATAAACTATAGTATTTACAAAAACCATTGCAAATGAAAATATGTTGTCAAAGATATTACCTACCCTAAGACACATTATTTGTTTAAATCGGTCAAGTGGTTGTTGAGAAAATCAACCAATTTCCGATACTCGACTTCCGCATCTCTTCCCTCCACCCCTCCCCCCTCCACCACTTTATAATGCGACAACCGCTGTATTCTTGTTCAGGAGATCATGCTGAAGACAATGATACCGGTTGTCGGTGGAGCACTCTCTTGTCCAGCGGGAATCGTAAATAGACGACTTTCGTAAATGTGGCATCCCCTCTAATAGTGACTGCAGCTAATAGAAACAAGTTACAGTACAGCGTTAGTATATTCTTATCTAGTGAAGGTCGCTGGAAGCCGCTGGGTACAGGCTGCGCAGGACGGATCCTTGTAAGAGGTTATGCCCAGCAATGGACGTGTCGTACCTACGAGATGATGGTGATGATGTATTATTGTAAAAGTGTTTTAATTTGACTAATGAAGAATGCGGAAGAATAAGGAGTAGGAAAATATGAAGTCATGTAGAATGTAGCGTTGAATAACGCGCAGGAAGCGTTATGTGTGACTTAGCATGTATGTGATTTTTGTTTATAACATATAAACAAAAATTCACATAAGGAAAAAAATATTGAAAATAATAATAATTATACCCGTATCACGATTAACGAGTAAGAACATGATTGTTCTATAAATTATTTACGGCTGTTATCTTCGGAATGGTAGAATTCGATACCCGATTGTGGTAATGTATAGATGCCTCGTTATACATTCATCACGTAATTATAGTACAGTTGTTAATACTTGTTTAGTTTTAGAATCCCTTTGTTAGGATTTTGTTTTTGTTTGATACGCTACGCAATTTTTTGTTTGTCGTAGGGTATTAAAAATTGATTTCCTTATGGTTGGTCGTCACGATATTTTTACTTAACTTTGAAATACAATAAATGTAGCTTCTTATGAGATTATACAAGTAATGTAGAAATCTAGCTTTGACCATGAAGGTTTATAGACCCATAACCTAGTTTAGCATTATAGGTAGATTTTGGCAAAAAAGTTGGCAAATTCTTTGTGAGACCCTGGTATCCTTCTTCGACGCCTGACTTTATATGTAATAAGTCAGGCTTTTCTCCCACAGATCTCTATGATAAAAACAGATATTGTCCCTTCTTTCCACTTCCTACGATTCTTGCAAACTTTCACATCTATTCTTATCACAGTTACGGGTACCCCTGACTCAGTCCTTCTTTAAAGGATTTGGCACACTGGATGCGTTCTGCGGTCTGCAGTCAGGTCAAAGTGAATGCTGCCCGCGTTATGTATGAACAACATTGTCGGTCAGGGCAATCGGTCCGCGGTCCGGTCAGGGCAATCGGTCAGCGGTCCGGTCAGGGCAATCGGTCAGCGGTCCGGGCAAGGAAACCGGTCAGTGATGCGGGCAGGCAAACAGCGGCATTTGACTGCGTGAATCAGTAGTGATCAGTTCTTTTGTGTTTTAAGAAGAAAATATTGTCGGGTGGATTCAATGGGAATATTCCATATCCCAAAACGGGAATATACCCGGGTAGAATACCATTCCATCTCTAGCCGTGACCGTTGCCCTGTCCGCCGCCCGCTGCCCGCCTACCTGCCCGTACAGGTCCTGCATTCCCCCGCGTTCTTTGATCATGCCCGCACGGTCGGATCGCATTCTATACAAAATATATAGAGACCGACAATGTTGTTCATACATAATGCGGGCAGCGTTCACTTTGACCTGACCGCAGACCGCAGAACGCATCCTGTGTGCCAAATCCTTTAATCTCCCTTCGTCTTGTTTCTCCACTTACCTATCTTCATAAATCCTTTTCGTCGATCTCCATTCTTTTGTTTCTTTAGTCGTATTAAATATTGTTTTATTTATTGTTACAGCGAATCTCACCATCAGCACCCGCGGGTTCAGCCTCGAGCTGCTCATCCACTCCCCCATGCAGGACATGTACCTGTGCTTCAATCGGTCACGGCTTGTCGGCAGGCGATTGGTAAGATGCCACTTTATTCATTATTCTGTATGATTTCATGGGTAATTTTTGTCTGATTTCATAATTTTCGGCCAATTTAATATTTTTGTTCCATTTACCAATAGTTAAAATGAGTTTTCAATTGTTTACTTCATAAAAGACAGTCCTCTGATTTCATCCCATGGCTAGACAAATTTAAATTCCAACAAAGAGCCGCTTCGACATCAGCCATTTTTAATGTCCCCACTGCTGGGTCAAAGGCCTTTCTTATGGATGGATAAGGAGGATGGGCCATAATAACCCACCACGCGGGCCCAGTGCAGATTGGTGGGTGTTAACGACTGCAAATGCACCCGGGACTAACGGCTTAACGTGCCTTTCAAAGCACGGAGGAGCTCGAGATGATAAATTGTTGGTCACCCATCCTATGACCGACCTTTGCGAAAGTTGATTAACCTCCGCCATCGCTGGGCCAGACGCTAAACCATTGCGCCATCGAGCTTCTGAGCTCCAAGAGCCGCTTATGTATTGGGAAATAATATTGTTTTATTTTTGCCGACAGACGCGATTCCAAGCGGAGAGACAACCCAACTGCCTGTTCAAAGAAGAGTTTGTAGAAGGCTACAACAGATACCACCTAACGAAGAACGAAGACCGTTACATAGGTTTCAACAAGCGAGGCGTGCAGCTGCGGCGAGGCAAGAGTCGCCTGCCCAAGCAGGTGCACAAGTGCTTCTCGTTCTTAACGGTGGCACCCGACGACTTCGACATTACCAGACACAACAGGGTTCTCGGAGGCGAACGGAGACGTCCGCAGCGTAGGCTGCGCGCGCCCACCTCCAACGACATCAAGCAGCCCTGCCACGGCATCCGCCACCGCCACGGCAGGTACCAGAGGCGGAGGAACTGCGACGGAACGTAGATAAACCCCCTCCCGACTTTAGCAGCTTCACGCTTCAACGCTTCGCGCGTTCCGTTGCCAGCTGTTGACATTGTGAGTGGACAGAGTATTAGTCAACTATCGCAGTATTATTACAGTGACGACGACTGGATAGCGTTAGGTTAGCTCGGCGGTGGCCGCGGTGTCTCAAACGCCGCATGAATGGTAGCTGAAGCGGGCGAGCAAACATTTGAATGGGAGAAAAAGGTCGGACCGGGACGAACGTCCGGAGATGTGAAATTCCTTAAGCTCGTGCAACATCGTGGCGCTCGTTTGCTCTCGTCTGCGGTCGGATTTGTGCTCTAAAAGGAAAAAGATTTTCTGTAGAATGAGCAAATAGTAGTCTCGTCGGTCACGAGCCCGCGGGCCGATAGACCACCGCCGGACTCTGGTGTTTGCCCGCTGTCGTCAGGACTTCATCTATGGCAGTGACGAGAGTCGAATGCTCCGGCTGGCTTGCCATAAGTGTAGCAAATGCCTTTACGTCAATTCTCAGTGTGTTATTATTTAAAACGCTTTACTGTTAAATTAAGTACGGATCGTGTTATGCTTGTAAATATAATAAGAAATAATAATTTGTGTTTACTTATTTATCGAAAAATTTAATCAGAAAATTTGTAAACGTAGAGGTTAGTTGTAAAGTTGTATTAAAAGTTTTGTATTTAATTATGGGTATTTAATCTATCCGACCAACCGCTCTCTTGTGATTAGCCACAGTCGATATAACCTAGATTTCTTTATCTTCACATACTGAAAGCCGATTCAAGTAACATTCATGATAATTATATATTTTTTTATAAATTGATTGTATGGTTTCGAGAGTTTTGTATATATTATTTTAAGGTTTCGTATGAGAGTGATAGGTCATTGAATCTCTTAACGTCTTAGTCTGATGCCTAGCTTCTTCTTAAACAATGTCGTCATCTTGATCCTCGTCTATTTGCATTAAGTCATTTGAATTCATACTTCTATTGGAAGTTAACTTCGTTAATCTTGCATTCCTTATTAATGTTTATTTTTACGAGATCTGTGCCATAGGGTGGCAGTGTGTTCGCAGTGTAACTAGTATTTTAAGTTAATGTCTGTAAACTACGAGTAGATAACTGGTAAAAAAATAACTGATTTAGTTAACTGTCTGTTTGTGTAAATTTTTTTAGAAAAAAATTCAATTTTGTATTGTTTTTCTCTGGCTATCAAAATAAAATCGTAAAGTTGTACTACAGAAAAAAATATTTATTACATTATGGCGTTGTAGTAGCTGTTGCCAAAAGTTCAATAAATAATAAAAATGGATGATGCCTTACATTCCCACAGTATTCCAGTTTTGTAAAAACATTGTCGTGACATTCCAAATAAATGCAATGTAAAAAATATAACTTAAACGAAATATGCGCTTAAACATAATTATTGTAAAATAGCTCGACACTGTCTATGGTATTACTGTGTCTAATTATAAGTTATCAGACGCTGGACGAAAACGTATAATTGCTAAGAAAAATTATGAAATTAAATATTTAACTCGCATTTTATCGTTTTCTTTTAATAGTACCATTTATCTATGAGTCTGCTTTATTTACAAAGAAACAAGGGGGTGATTATCATAAACAAGACATCTTATAAACTGATTCCTTTTGCATGTGTTGGACCTATTCCCCTACCCCATAGAGGTAATTAAGCCTTATAATTATACATCACAATGAATGATGATCATGATCACAGATTAGCTGCAGTTTTCTGTAAAGCAAATGGATTGTCTTCAATATATGCTTCAAGTAGGTGCTCCAATTTGAGCGAAAAATCTTCAGCTCTTCACCCGATTTTTAGTTTTCAATCTCAACTTTCTTCAAGACCACTTATTGAAAAGGTAAAGACGCGTCTAAATTCTCGAATTTCCAAGAAACCCCGACTTCATTATGAACTTTAATGAAACTACTGAGAAGTTTTAAACATTATTTACATAACAAGGTAGCGGTCACAAAAAAGGGGATAAAATTTCCAATGATTGGCCGGAAGAGGGCGTTTGTGGGTGAAATGTAACGTTTAGAACAAACAGGGTAAGTGGCCCTAACTGGAGTCGACGCGTGCGAGACTCTATTAGCACCTCCCGGCCACAGAATAATGATCATACAGAGACGACTTCAGATAAATATTCTCTAAGAGAGAGTGAATTACCTAACTACCAAAGATGAAGATTGATGATCGGTATAATTAATTCAGTATTAAAAAATCAGAATTCTTTAGAAGTTCTTTATACATGGTACCTACCTAATATACCTACACCTAGAATAATCTGAAGTGCTTTTGATGACATAAATACAAATAAAAACCATAGTGATTAAATCAAAACTGAAAACAGAAAATATATCTTTAATTGATTGTTATTTAGGCGTCATAAGTATTTTCTTTAAAAAAAAATCTGGATGCGTATCTTAATGAATTTTTATAGATAAGTATGGCATACAAAAATGTGCAAATCTAAATCCGGGTAATGTAGAAAGACTAAATAAATAATGTGATTGTTAATTAAACGTTATCGAATATCACATTCCTTTGAGAATTGCACACTTAAAGAAAGACGATAGCGCCACTAATATAAATGATAAACAGGTATTTAATATGATTTTAAAATTGTTTATCGATGACAATGCATTAGGTGTAATGCAATCAATTGATAGCAAACTCACTTTGCATTCTAAGTTTAACTTGCTTATCAATATAAAGATGAATTTCAGAGACCTACAATGTGATTAATTTAACAATGTACGACTGAAATGACTAACTTCCGAGCGCTTGCATTACAAAAAGACGTATTTTAATCTATAAATTTCTCTTTGACATAAATTCTCGAGTGAAGCTGCAGCGGATCACTGTTTATTGTCAATTTAATTGAATTTTAAAGTCATTCCTTTAAGTAATTAGAGGTAAATTATGTTTTTACAGGATTAAGTAAGTCTGTGTTTCAGCGTGGTCTTGTTTGAGATGTTGACGTTTTAGTTTCGGCGTTCCTTCTTATATCAATTATATGTACTTATACCTTGCATAAAGTTTCACATCGGAAAAGTATATTTTTAAATGCCTAGGTAATTTCTCTCCTTAATAATTTATATAATAAGTAGGTACCTACTATGATTAACATCTTTTGTCTGTCAAAGTAATATTATATACTTAGTAGTAAGTACGTACCCGGTTTTCAACAGTTAGTATAATAAGTTCTACAATGTTTCTAAAATTATATTCGCTTCTAAGATTTCAATGGCCACTTATCGCTGGCGTCATGTACTACTAGCTACTACGCTAACATTGACACGTGATCGTGATGGATAT
This sequence comes from Agriphila geniculea, assembly GCA_943789525.1. Lineage (NCBI taxonomy): Eukaryota > Metazoa > Arthropoda > Insecta > Lepidoptera > Crambidae > Agriphila > Agriphila geniculea. The sequence goes on from OX038881.1 coordinate 8,796,291, forward strand.
GAATAAGTACATTTTCTGATCAAATCCTTAGTTTCTGGTGTTATTAGCCTTAAACGTCTAACTGGCTTTGATATTAAATTTAGTAGTAGGTATTATAACGGGTGTAACAAGGCCCTCGACGAAGCTAAAGTCCACGCATTCCGCCCATCACCAGGATCATTTTTGTCTTTTTGACTATACCTGGGAAACCAATAGCTACGAAGTTATTAAAGGTCAAAGTCAATTTTTTTTTTTTATAAAATCTTATTTTATTAGTTATTTCCTAATTGTTATCCAAAGAAACATTCAAAATTTTAAGTATTTTGTAACAATCAATGGCTTCAAAACGTCTTCTATCTCATGAGCACGCACATAAACGCTGCCTTTCAACTCAGCCGCACGCAGCTGTGTAGTGTAGCATTCACTCGCAGGCGCGGTCTGTTGTACGTGTAACATTGCGTGGTAATGTATTCAATACTTTTTAACACCAAAAATTGAAATCGTTTCCCAGTAATAATTTTGAACAGAAATGGTTCTGATGATGGGCAGAATACGTAGACCTCGGCTTCGTTGAGGGTCTTGTTACACCCGGTAGGTACGAAGATTATTGTTCTCAAATATTATCAGATAAAAGTCTGTTTTACATAAGTATGTACAACCTGTGTAAAACAAGATAAAACGTGTTATAAGTATTTCCGTACGGAAATCGAATGCGCGGCCTTTGTATGAAGATGGAGTCACTTCAATAAAAATTACTAGTTCCAAGGAATAATTATACTGTAATATACTAGGTATAGTCTCAAAAGCTAAGGATAAGCCAAGAGCCTATTATTTTTGATAGAGAAGTATCTACCTACCTAGATGATGTTTTTTCTCATACGAGAAATATGAAATCCAAATCAAAATCCAAACATTGAATTCTTCACTATTTCTTTAGACAATACTGTATTCATTAAAAGTAAACAATTAAATTTAAGTATTTTTTTAATTCATGAGGATTGCCTTATTTTAGCTATTTTCAAAATTTTACAACTATATACTTTCCATAGATACAATCCCAAAAAAAATTACTTGTCTTGTCCAAAAATATAATAATTTTGCATAGTATAAAAACATGACAATGATTATTCAAAATCAAAACTAAAATTATTATAGGTACTTACTTACTTACTTCTACATATTGTAACATATTGAGATATGTTACAATGTCGGTTAAAACCTATATTAGAAGAGGCCCTTTTTAGATTACAATAACAGTTTATAAAATAAATTAATAATTAATTTGGAAGATACTATAAGTACTTCTAATTTTCCCTGAGTCGATTCAGTTCAATTTCTACTCTATGGAAAGTAAAGGAGCGTCATATTTATACACACTCACACATTACTAACACCACAGTATAAATAAGTTTCAGTATTCTATCTTCATACAAACCAACCAGTAGCAGATCAAAATGATTCGAGCTAAGAAATATCGATATACATGTCGTGGGCTAATCGTTGAACTGGGCCAATCGAGATCTGCCTGGGAAAATCATGGAAAATTATCATGATGTGCCGGCATTTCATGATCTGGCCAATAATTTCATGATGTGCCCAATCAAAAATTAGGCAGATCGATAAAATCATCCTATTCGTCGATTTACCCTACTAGTACTTGGCCACATCAAGATATGGCTGGGCGCATCGTAATATACTTCTGTTTCGCGACGCTTGTGGCGCTGTACCTAGGGAATGCAAAACAGAAGTGAAATGAAAACCGGTTTTTTTTCCGGTTTTGAATCCAAAACCGGTTAAAACCGGTTTTAACCGGTTTTCAAGAAAATATTGGAAAATGTGCAATACTACATTTTTATTGATTTAGTTAACATCTTTACAATTTTAAGAGTATCCCTATTCACAGTTTATCAAAAAATGCACAGTTACCAAGACAATTACCATTTTACAATTTTTTTTGTGACGCCAATCGATCCTGCTTCTAAATGATCAAAAACTTCTATGGTATGGGACCAACCCAGGTTTGAGACTAAAAAGTCAGATATCTCAACTCAATAAACTTTTTCCCATATATTTTGTAGGAAATTATTGCAGGTCCTAAGAAATAATTTGTGTACCTAAAATACAAAAAATATAACAAAAGGCAAATTATCACGTTAGACGTAATAAGCTTCTAGCTAGCAAGTCTTAACGTACTTAAGAGCTCATTGTTTTTACAATACATAGAAATATTATCTACAAAACGACATCAAAATCATTGCTCTGAAATGCACATTTCGAGAGTTATTGTTGTTTGAATAGGAGTTATGGCTGGCAAACGCACATTAGACACAATTCAAGCCATAAAAATCCTTATCGAAAAGGCAAAAGCTAATAGCACGAACCTGCATTATGGTGTTTATAGAACTGGAAAAGGCGTTCGACCACGTGCTTCGTGATCTGATCTGGAAAGCCTTCCACGCGCATTTTGTCCCGGAGTCACACATCGCACTTATCATCGACATGTCACAAATGTCTCAATCTCAACACAAGTGGTCTGCCCTGTAGGCACGAGTGAAAGCTTTGACTTGATGGTAGGGATACATCAAGGGTCTACTCTGAGCCCACTTGTATTTAACGTCACAATTGATTATCTAACTAAAAAGTGTCAACAGGAGGTGCCTTGTAATCTTCTCTATGCTGACGACCGACGTGGCCCTCTTATCTAACAATACGATAGATCTCCAGCGTGATTTAAACGGCTGGGTGGAGTCGCTGGAAGAAAATGGTCTCAAAATCAGCCGAAAGAAAACGGAGCACATGTCTGTATTTTCGATAGCACATCACACGCCGATGACTTTAGCTTCTATGTGGGAAATGACCACTTACCAACAGTCAACCAGTTCAAATACATTGGCTCCGTACTAAGCTATGACGGAAAGATTGACAGCGACGTCCTCCATATAGCTCAAACGGGCTAGATGAAATGGCGACAGCTCACAGGCGTCATGTGCGATAGTCGAATGCCTCTCTTTAGAGGCATAGCCATCTCATAGAGACCTTTGTGAAGGGACGAGTTTACAAAACAGCCCTTAGATCTGCCATGCTGTTTGGATCCGAATGTTGGGCCACAAATAAACAACACTTAAACAAACTCCATACGTCAGAGAGGCGCTGGTCAGCGGGCATCACTATGCTGGACGAAATCAGAAACACATACATACGGGGAAGTTTCAAGGTGACCCATAACAGAAAAGCTGAAAGAGACGTCTACGGTGGTACGGGCATGTAGAAAGGCGCCCGACGATCACGTGGTGAAAATAGCCCTAAACATCCCAACGACGACGCGTAGGCGCGATAGACCCCCTGCCACTTGGCTGATGACGGTTCAGCGCGACCTGAAAGAGCCGATATCGACCCCAACCTGGCACTCCGTGCACAGTGGAAGAGAAGGACAGGGAAGGCCGACCCCAAGTAAATGGAAAAAGGCCCAGCAAGATGATGATGATGAATAATAAATTTCCATATTTTATTTACTTACTCGCTATAAACACCTTCGACCCGTTCAGCCGCACAAGTAGGTCACTGAACTAAACTACTTGAAGCAGTCAATCAAAATTGGGCGGTGCATTTTCGTTTTGTATGAATGCAAAGCATAAAACTTTAATCAGAAGAAAACCGGAAAAACCGGTTTTTCGTTTAAAAAACCAGTTTTTTCAGTTTCGGTGAAACCGGTTTGCATTCCCTAGCTGTACCTAACGCTGTTTGCGCTCTGTCAGCTGGGTTGCGTTCAGAACCTACGCTCCGAGTGCAACCAAACGCTCTAACGGCGTTCTAAACATTAGAGCGTGACGTTCGGTTGACACAACTTTCTCGTTCTAAATGTCAGAGCGTTGCAACTTTTAAACCATCAAAATCGGTGGTTGAAAAACGCTCTGACATTTGTCTATAGAAAAAATGTCAATGTTATTTGACAATTTTATGTATTTTGATGTTTTTGTGTCTAAGATTCAAATAGTACATGGTAGCTTCTCAAAAAACAGTTTTTATTCAATTTAGAATAAAGGAAAGTTTAAATTATTCGTATTCCAAATGGAAAATGAAGACTTTGTACTATTAATGACATTTAAAGTTCTTGGTCGTTCCGAACCTTAGAGTTAGTTAGTAAGAGCACAGAATAGATTTAAGTACTATCGTACAGAAAGGAAACTCTCCGCCCCGCCCCACAATCAATTACCTCACCCCACCGGCGCCACCGCGCGAGTTCGTGTGCCGATCCGTATGCTCAAATAGCTTGCACGTGTGCAAAAACGTCACAGTGTAGCGTCAATCAGCATGGCTGGTTATATCTTTATTATGTAGTAGAATAATTATTATCTAAACTTCATTTTATTTGCTTGTACGTTAGCCACCCTACAGAATCGATTTGCCCAAGCATGGACGGGCAAATCGTCAAACGTTATGCTTTAAACGATATGGCGGGTTTTAAAAGGCAAGTCAAAAAAAGGCCGGTGTATCGTGATCGGCCCAGTTCAACGATTGGCCCACGACATATACAACCTTCCGCGCGAGCGTAAGCATAAGCACACCTGCCTACCGCATAGGCGTAGTGAGTACGGTCTATACCGCTACGACACGCGACGCTTTCGCGCATTTAATTATGACAATTTTTACACAAGATTTTGACTGTATTAATGTTTGAAATCATATATCTCACAGAAATCGGCAGAAGTAAAAAGCGGTCAAAGAGCAGCCCTTTTACTGTAACAGCCGTAGGTCAAGGACACTGGGCGAGATAAACTACTGTTATTTACTTATTCTGTGTCAACACTGACTTGCGCCCGCGCAGCTTGCAGGTGTGTTTGGAAAAGCAGGAATGCTGCGCAAGCGATACTCGGGAAGACTAATTTCAATATGCCTTGTGTTTACGCTTTTTAATTAGGTAAGAATTTTTAATTTATTCCGACTGTGAAAGTACTCGTACTTACTAGAACAACTGGTTAGGTGTCATTTTAATGGATTTTTACTTGTTTTGTATTTAACATGAAACGGTACTAAATACCAAGGTAAAGGTACTTATTTATCTGTGTTTCTGCAAAATTTATAAATGAATGTAAGTGTGCTAGGTATTATTATGTGACCTACATTGTCGTCAATAGTTATGTTAAAAAATAAAATCAAGTGGAAAGCACGTGTTTCACTACTTAAGTAAAACATATCCCTATAAATTAAAACAACAGTTAAAGCTAACCAATTGTTTAACTTAAGAAGCTATAAGTTTAAATAAATATTCTAATAGATATAATTTATACTGTAAATGAAGTAACACGCACATCACCGCGTAAATGGACTTGTTTTACAACAAACACGATTTTATTAAGGAAATTATAATTTGTAATGCATTAAATTAACTTCAAATGGCACCGACTCTGAGTCTAGACTGGACTTAATAATTTATGCTCAAGAATGTACTTTATCAGCCTTAAGATAATAATTACTTAATGGCACGTGAACATCTTCGAACGTGATCATCGTAATTGTTTATAAATAATAAACATCTTAAAGATAATTTTAATTTGACTGATTAAAATTTTTTGTAGGTATTTTTATTTTGAAACGTAACAGAATTAGGGCACAATTTGTTGACATAATGGCATACTCAAGGCAAGGACATAGGAGGACAAGGAATACCAATTGCACTTCACCGAACTTTTCATGAATTTTATCATAGTAATTTCTCGGCATAACATTTAAGATTATATTATTTTACACAGCCATCCACTGTTTATGTAGACGAGGAACAGTGTTGGGCCCAAGACGCTCCCTTGGGGGACCCCATATGTTACATCTTCTTCCGAGCTAACAATTTTGCCAATTTTCACTCTTTGTTTTCGGTTATTGAGTATTTAAGTAAGTCAAGTGCTGGATCCCGTATGCCTATATTCTCAAGCAATATTTGTCTGTGAAATTATTAATTCTTTTATAAGGCCATTACACGAAACCGAAGAAAATCGGTCCGTGTTCGTCGATTGGTGATTACGCCTGATCTTCAGTAGCCTAGTGCCGTGTTGCCGTGTGAGTTGACCAATGAACTGCGAGTATTCTGTTCCCTAGGAGTTCGATTCGTGGAACGGAGTTTAGAAGAAACTTTTTAAAATAAGTTAACGGAAGTCATAAATAAATCAAGATTAACTTTACAAAGCAGATCAATTGCAAATTAATATTAATCTAATCCATAGTTTCCATTTTCCATTATTTTAATGTGTTTTTCCATTATTATGTGGACAAGTTTAATACTTGTTTGTTATTTGATCCGACTAGTAGAATGTGGTTTTGCAAATCGGATACTTATTTTGGTCATAAACTATAATAGCTCGTGTTGTGTTCATAATAAAAATATGATTAGAACTAATCTAACTTCGAATTTTTGACACATGAGTTTGTAAATGAAGGCAGACAGATACAATTAATAAAATAAGTAACTTAGCGATATTTTGCGGATGTGCCTATAACTTGGTATTTAATAGAAAAAATCTATAGTCACGGGTTTAACCTTAAGTTATCAAGTTATTCATTATTCATAATACTGACAACCAAGAGGTATTGTAACACATAATACTAGGTTAGGTAAGGTAAAAATACAATATTGGTGGAGTTAAGTACATTTTGTCCAATTTGTCACCTGCCGTGAATAGGGAATGCAATCTAGCGAGATTTCGGCGAAGCCTAGATCTCGCGAAATAGGAAATATCAGTCTCGCGAGATCTCGTAATAGGCGAATGGTGAAGTTGTTAAACTTTTTTAAAAATAAACTTTAAATTTCAAAATTTTGAAAATACTTAACTTCACAAAAACATAAAGTATTGAAAGAGTCATCTGACAGACGGCTTCTAATTATGCAGCTCATATAACCAGCTGCAAAGAACGCTGTCAGCTTCTACACTGGAAGGGACTATAGAGTGCAGGTAATTGTCTGCAAATAGTAAGAGCTTTTCCTTGGACCCCCGGATTGATGATTCATTTCTTTTTTAATCAATGGCTCTAGCAGATGCGATTAGCGGATGCTTTCTCTTTTGGCTCTTTAAATCAGTGAAAGATTTTTCAAGGTCTTCTTGTTGAAATGGTTTTTCCTTCCTCGGAAACACATGTATTTATTTATGCTCCTGTGCAATCTCGTTTATCTCGCGATGTCGTCCGATTTTTGGCCGAGATTAATCTCGGTAAATATGGCCGAGATCGAGATTGCATTCCCTAGCCGTGAACTAGTCGAGCACGCAATGAAGAGAGATTGCTCGTGTCTTCACAATCTTTTGCCTCTATAAATTCACTCTACTTCAGATGGGAGTTATATCACTGATAGTACACTAATGCGGTTTTCCGCCATGAAAAAGTGATGAATATTAACCGCCAACCGCAGCTGATAACCACCTGTACCTAGCAAAATGGGGAAAATATAACAATGAACTAATACAAGTACCTAATTTAATCGGTGTCATTAGGTTTAATTAAAGACTTATTCTTTTCGAATTTACAATGTTCACTTAAAATGAGGTTACATTGAATACTTACTTAAAGCTATAATTAGGCGCAGCGCAAATGTATCAAAACACAAGCAAAAACCAAGCTAAACCTGATCATTTACAATTTCATACAGTAATAAAAACGACGTGTACAACACTTCTTCTTATCGAATGAGGATTAGTGGCCACCTCTGGTGTTAGAGTTTATCAAGCCGCCTGTAAGGCCTCTGACTTGGCTTAACGACTGTTATCAGATGACAACAGCCGGACCGACGGTTTAACGTGCCCTCCGAAGCACGGAAGCGCTCAGTTGTAATGCCACTTTAACGGTCACCCATCCGACACCTGACCGGACCGAGCGTTGCTTAACAAACGTGATCGAGTACGATCAGTCTGTCAATTTCCGCCATGCGCGCTTCAACACATAAACCTATTAATGTAGGTATTTTATAAACTTAAAATAGGAATATTCCATATTAATTGTTAAAATAAATATGAAATATACTTATTTTTATAAGTTAATGAAGTTAGTAAGGAACAACGCGTTACGTATACCCATACCCATCCTCTCTTTCGAATGGTATTCACGTGACACTTTACGAATATCCGATGTGTGAATTGAATTACCGAAACATGGATAACCAAACCACGCCTAAAAAGGATTTACCTATTTTTAATATAAATTTATTTGTCCAATCAGAGGTTATCAACCTTCTTACTATTTCAAAACTTAAATGAACGCTAAACATGTCGAATGTGACGCTCATCGATGCATCATGCGCGCTAGTCGGCCATGGCGCTAACTGCAACAGCAAACAAAACCTGGTGAAACTACCTGGTGGTGCCTTTGAATCGGATCATCACATTACAAAAGCACTTCATTAATGGAACATGATTAACGGAATAGTGTACAAGATGTAGTTGGTTTAACACAATATTTGCGTTATAATTTGAAAATTGACATGCCGCATAGGAAAATGTTATGTTCCGAGCGAAGCGTGCGCTTGCATTAATTAGATACTGCAGGTCTTACCAAATATTAAGTATTTGCCAAGAAAATTCTACAAATTTTACATCTACACAGGTTGGCCTCATTCTTACATGATGCATGTACTTGTTTTAATTTGAAATATGTATGACTGTTTTGTATGCATCTGTGCTATGCATTTGATATCACCACTTATTATGACCTGATCATTATCATCCATAGAAATGACCGTTTGATGGTTACTGAGAACTAACTTGATATTACTTTGCCGTCACAATTCGCCTTGAAATTTTCCGAACTTGTGGTCACCAACCACGATTTCCTCAAGTTGAGACATTTTATGGAATCTGTGTTATTGAACTCAAAGTCGAATCGATGAGTAAAAGGTGTTAATGGAAGTTTGGGATCCTTTTGTTATTCACCGTAAACTAAAATCCTTGAAGGTATTATTTCTGAATGGCTAATCTTAAGTACCGTGTGTGCAGCAACTTGTTTGACACTTAATTAAACAAAACCCACTTGGCTTGGTAAATTGGCAAGGATCAAAATAATATTTGCACAATTTATTCATTCATTCAGGTATTTTTTTAAATACCACAGGTTCTTTAATCGAAAAGACATGTTTCTTTATTTTAGTTCATTTTATTAATGCACATGTGTGGAGGTTTCTTTATACAATACTTAATTTATGTCTGATATTTACTCTTCTGCTAAGCATTGTCATTTAAAATCCCAGTAAAATTTTAATAAACTACATAGTTACGCCAGATAGATATATTTTACAAATTAAAAGGCTGTGAACTTTACATGATTATTGTGATGCTTAATTATATTGTTTCTTTAGTTTAATTCAGTAACCCGTCATGAATAGTGCGAAAAGAACTGGAATGAATTCATTAAGTTCGCTTAAGAAGTTGAAATTTTACGTTTTGCCGCTCTCTCACTCGCACATTTCAATTTTTCTCAAGATTTCTTAAGTCCGAGTGCGTAAAAAATGTGATCCACTTATAAGAACTATTTAATTAAGAACAACTTAACAAATATTTCAGTTTCGTGTAGTTGAAGTCAACTTTTGTACTTAAACAACACGTAACTCAAATAAATGTTAAAATGTCCGTAATAAAATTGCTTCTAATAAACGGATCACATTTTTTTATTACGCAATCAGATTTAAGAAATCTTGAGAAAACATGAGATGTACGAGCGAGAGCGCGGTGAATCGAATAAGTACGGGGCCTATTAAGAAAACTAAAATTGTAAGAACTTTTGCAAAAAGTAAAGGGCCCTGACCACGGCGTTCCTCGATATTATTACCTTTGGGCCCTACGACGGGGTCCCTTGACCGCAAGGGAGGTCAAACGCTCGTCCCTCTGCTCACTATGTTTGCAAAGAGGCGGTGTTAAGGAATTCACTCCTCAAACAATGTGAACAAGGGATCCGTCTTAGCACCTCAATTTTATAGTGTTCTACGTCACCACATCAATATTGATTATTATTTTAACGGGCAGCTACTTCTTTTTAAGAGCTTTATTGTTTCTTTTTAGATTTTTTTTACTTAAGGTGGCACCCTGAGCGAAAGTGGCACCGCGGCAGTGCTTCCAGATCCCAAAAGTAAAATTACAGTGTTATCAGCTAAAAATACAGTAGATTCAAAAAATAATACAGTAGATTTCAAAATCGACAGAGATAGGCTTGTTTCTCTGTGACAACCCTACTCTACCTTATCTATGGATGAAGGAAAGCTACGAAAAGCAGCTAGAGTTTAGATTTCATTAATTTATATGATTGAAAATCAATCAATTTTCTACTGTATACTGTAATTTATCATTACAGTAGACAGTAGAAACGTCTAAAATACAGTAGATCTACTGTAATAACAGTGAATCTGGAAGCACTGCGCCGCGGTGAATTTTATTTCATATTACAATTCTAATACACAATTTTGATAATTTTTTACGTGGAATTTTTAGTGCCCGCTGTCTAGTATTTTAAACGGCATCGTTACATTCCCTCGTAGTCACTGCTAGAAGTAGATAGCAAAACTGCTTAAAGTGGCCGTTTTTGACACATTTTGCTATCTGCTTCTACGAATGACTACGAGGGCTTGTAGTGATACGTTCTAGAAATACTAGACCATGGACCCTAAAAACTCCACGTAAAACATTATTAAAATCTTTTTCTATTAATAAATTAGTAAATAAAAACCTCTGAGGGAGCCACTTTCGGTCATACAACCGCCTTAAGTTAAGCATAATAAAAATAATAATTCCTACACAAGGTGAATTTAAAATTATGATCATTCTTTATTTGGGAATGATGAGTCCGATTATATTTCTGCACATTACTGTTGGTTGCTTTAATTGACCGAGCGAACGCGAAGCGCTAGCGAAGCGTCTCTACTACAGCTTGGGCAGAAATTGTTTCGTATGTCCCGCTGTTTATTCTCCTCTACAGGTCTCATTTCTCAACCGATTCTCGTATTTTTGTGAGCAGGTTCGAAAATTATATAGATTTTTAGTCGAGCCGTTTTTTCGAAATTATTCAAAATGGCGGAGATATGTAAAAAAAAACATATTTCAGTCCGGCTTTCCGGCGCTGTTTATTCTCCTCTACAGGTCGCATTTCTCAACCGATTCTCATGAAATTTAGTGAGCAGGTTTGATAATTATATAGATTTATTTGACGAGCCAGTTTTTCGAAATTTATCCAAAAAAACCATATTTCGAAAAATTGTCATAACTTTTCGAAATAGGTGAATTTAGCTGCGATAGGGCTTGCAATATTCGTCCATTTTTACTATTCGAATATTTCGAATTGTTCCAAAATGAATATCCGAATTATCCGAATAATACGAATTTTTCGAATACTTTTTATCTAGAGAACAAAATGTCCTTTTGACTTGAATATAATATCATATAATTCATAGATTTTATAAAGGTCATACAATAAAAGTAGAAATTTACTAATTTAAAAAGAAACGTTTTTATTTTATGAACATTTAACTAATGATCAACAGCTTCGAGTGTTATGTTGCCAACAACAACAACTGGAGCGGGGATCCGACTTGATTTGCGTCTTATCCATGTTCATCGTAAAAGATCTTCGAGCATTGTGTTCAGGTCTTCCAAGGTCTTGGCCATAAGAACTTCATCATCGGCAAAACAAAGGTGTATGCTAGGTACTGGCTGTAAATGTTGCCGAGTCCTTTCCAGTTTAGGAGTTTAAAGGTGTCTGGCTTTCGCAACCCACGTCTGGCTTTTTCGTATAATCAACTTGATACATCTGGAGATTCTGGAGTGATTGTTCAGGTCTGGATAGAATCAAAGGCTTTGTGGTATTCCACAAACTCCAAGCAAAAAGGCAGATTATACTCCTCGGTCTTTTGCACAACCAGCCACAGCGTATAATAAAATATAGTACTGCTCTTATAATTAACAAAAACAAATTAAATCAGCTTCTGATTGACAGTTTTCCATTATTAACAGAAAAAACTAATAACTTTCTTTTGTCATAGTTTATTTTTATTGCGAAGTATACAATATACATACGTATACGTATTACAAAAATACCCCTAATGTCGAACATAGTAGATAAAAACCATTAAACTGAACAACTTTTACAATGGGACATACCAACTCTGAAATCGCAAAAAAAGCTGCTGTGCTGTTGCATACATTTTGATATTTTCGTTATTAATTTTTGTATGAAACAGCTGTTTATTATTCCACGATTTCAGAGTTGGTCCCGTAGTAAAAATGGTTCAGTTTGATGGTCCCTATCTACCATATTCAACATTAGGGGTAGGGTTTTTAGGGTTCCGTAGCCTAAATGGCAAAAAACGGAACCCTTATAGATTCGTCATGTCTGTCTGTCTGTCTGTCTGTCTGTCTGTCTGTCCGTATGTCACAGCCACTTTATTCCGAAAGTATTAAGACTACATAGTTGAAACTTGGTAGGTAGATGTATTCTGTTAACCGCTTAACGAATTTAATACAAAAATAAGAAAAATAAAAGATTAAGGGGGGGCTCCCCATACATGGAACTGAAACTGAAAAAAATTTTTTTCTTCGAACCAACATGTGTTGGGTGTCTATAGATAGGTCTTTAAAAATGACATTGAGGTTTTTAAAACAACTTTTTCTCAAAGTCAACCGTTTGAAAGATATTCACCGCCAAAGTGGTAAAATGTGTGTCCCCCCCCCTTTAACTTTTGAAATAAGAGAGTGAAAAATCTAAAAAAAATATATGCTATAGATCTTAATAAACACTTTCAACCAAAATTGGTTTGAACGAGATATAGTAATTAATTTTTGAGATATAGCACATTTTCCAAAACCGCAAATATAACTTTGTCATTCATACCAACACTGTGAAAAACAAAGTTATTTTTACAGACGAAAAATTATAGGTGGTATTAAATATGGTATGGTATAAGGTAACTACGGAACCCTATGGCGCGTGGCCCGACATGCACTTGGCCGGTTTTTTTATAGGCCGCGGCACGTAAGTTTAGCGGTGAGAGAAATTGGAGGGGATTACTGCGCATGCTTGCAGAAGCCCCGCACCACGTCTCCCACCAATGAGACCCCAAAAAATACTTCAGTGCTAAAGTTACATGCCGAGGCTTGTATGTAACACACTGTATATCAGTATTCGAAAAGTTCGAAAATTTCGAATACTACTCTCAATAATATTCGAATAATAAATGAGGCGAATATTCGGATAATACGAATATTCGGATATTCGAATACCAAGCCCTAGCTGCGAATGCACCAAATAATATACCAAACAGCACCTACTGTGGGCTTTTAAATCCTCTTGGCGGCATCTATTAGATTATTTTTTAACTCGTCAACGTCCGAAAAACGAGACACAATAGATTTTCTTTCTTGTCCGGTCGCCGGAGACCGCTCGGCCGTTGATGAATAAACAACATACAATTTGAGCTACTTTTTAACGTGAGGTCTACAGCTCACGGAGCCACTTGTCCTACTAATATTATAAATGTAAAAGTTTGTGGGTTTGGATTTAGATGTCTGGATGTTTGTTACTCAATATCGCAAAAACTACTGAACGGATTTGATTGGAATTTGGCACATAATAGATAGCCTAAATTAAAACATAGAATAATTTTTATCTCGATATTCCCACGGGAACTGGAACCACGCGGTTGAAACCGCGGGCGGCCGCTAGTATATAAATTAAAATAAAACAAAAAATACTGTTAGTATTAGATATCTATGGTTTTCGTGGTTGTACCTGAAAATCTATTACGGAGACCGAATCACGATATTCGGAAGACGTTTGCTTTATGTCATGTTAGCTAAGGAATAAGACCTAATGAAGTACCTAAATCGAACATCATTCGATTATCGTTATCATTTTTTCGTAGTATAGGCCTTCTCATTTGGCGCGATATTACGGGCATCGGGCATAACCAAATTCGATTGTTATTAAAATAATTATTCATCTTAAATGCTTAGCCATATGTTTTGATTATCTACCGTCTTTGTATTTCTAAACGTTATTTATGGTTTTGCCTGTTAATTAGATTACCATCTAACTGGTCTTGACCCATTAAATCTGTTTTTGTTCCACGGTCAAAATCACTGTGTTAATGTAATTAACGGTTTGAGAACAAAATATATTTAAGCATTTTATTAAATTATTTTTTAACAAAACATTGTAGATTGTTTGAAATGTCAAAAATGCAGGATATCCTGGATAGCACAAGTAACATGAATAAATACATGATTTTTTATTTATCATTTCTGTAATATATACAGTTTTTAAAATGTTTTAAAAATTAGTTTTAAATATTTAATGTTCGCTTTCGTACAATGATTTCGTAGCGGAATGCCTATTAACGCACTTAGCCGATTTTTCCAATATACTTAAATACTACTTATCAATAATGTAGGACCATTCCCGAGAAGTAAGATTTCATTATGCAATAGTCCACAATTTATCGTCAGTTAATTTTCAAGTTGAAGAGTTCTCAATTTGTGACTCACGTCATTCAACACTCAAAGATCCCATCGAATTGGTACATACTAAGTTCGTTGACACATCGATAGCTGGCCACATGACTGTCAATGTCGCTATTGCGTATACGCAGACTTCGACACTTTTCCATATACACTAAACGAAAGCATCACTGTCAGTGAGTCGTTCAAAATAAGGGTCAATATCCTAAAATATACTTTCTTCCATCTTCTCCCGTACTTTGTTTTCCCAGCCCGACTTTTCGCTACTTCACTGATAAAATTATGAACGCATCCGAGCTTCATGCTACAGACTAAAAACTTTCAGACCGATAAATTTTAACTCTGAGCAGTTTGTAAAGTTAGAAGTTTGAATGTTCAATTGCCTATGGCATGATACATTGCGTGCATTTAGTACGTGCATGTGAGTGCCGCAGCTTTACGCAATGGTTTTATCTGTTCTCTAATTGATGGTTGAGTGGTTAGGTTTGGTGATTATTTTATGAAAACAACGTTAAGATAATGCGACATTTATTCAATTGCTTCAGTAAATAAAATAGTGATTTTTTGCTTTGGTAATCTAAAGCCCTAAGAGCTCGATGGCGCAGTAATTTAGCGTCTGGCCCAGCGATTGCGGAGGTTAAGCAACTTTCGCAATGGTCGGTCATGGGATGGGTGACCAACAAATTATTATCTCGAGTTCCTCCGTGCTCGTGTGCGGTGAAAAGAAAGAGAACTATAAAAACGCGGAGCTATAAATGGTTCTATATGGTTTAACCATATAATACAATTCTATAGTAGGTTACTAGCCATTTCAATAAGAAATTGCTAGAAGTTTTTAACACTAACCTATCTACAAAGTCATGTCAGACATTAACCACTTGAAAGTTTGGTTCTAGACTAGTATAATATAATGTTATTTGAGGTTATATCTCTCCATGATGGACTTTTCTTTTTCTAAAAGAACGACGTCTCAGAAAGTCAATTCGCATTCCTATATTTGATCTGATACTATCATTGTGTATAATCGATGCACTTTCGATACGGTTTTACTGTTTCAGATTCACACATATTTTACTAAAACGATGTGTGTTTAGATAAGTCAATAATGTCATAAAACTAATTTATAAGACTGGGCGTACACATGCGGTAAATGAAAATAGTGTGCAAATTATTTTACTCATATTTATGGCTACTTTTATAGTTTTATAGACGTTTAAGTGAAATGAAATTTATAATTTAAAGTAGGTATCTATTTAAACAGTTTAAATTATAGCTTGGAATTAAATAAGTATTTTAAGCTTGTGGGAGTTCGGACAATAAAACATTTTTTTTATCATAAAAAATAAAATGTTTCATTTTAAAATAAATAAAAAGGTTTACCCTATATAAAAAACATTATAATTGATTGTTGTGACAACAAGTTTTTTAAACTACTTTAAAAAATATCTTACAATCTACACGACTTTTGAAAAAACCGGCCAAGAGCGAGTCGGACTCGCGCACCGAGGGTTCCGTACCATCATAATTGCACCATTAAACCACATTGCAGAGTAGAATAATAAAATTAGTATTGCAGTTTTAGGTCAGCGCCATCTCTTGGCCGATAGTGGAACTAATGTTAACTGTTTTAGAAATTTGATAATTTCTAAAAAAGTATGCTATATTGAGACATCATTTTATTTTTCCTGTAATCTTTATATAAACTGCTATCACATAGAATTATTTCAGATTTTCTCTTTACAAACTTCGGAGATAAGGGGGAGGGGGAACGGCATTTTTTTACATTTTTCATCATAAGTCAAAAACTATGCCGTCTAGAAAAAAAATAAAAAATGATTGAAAACGTGCAAACGGCGCTCTTTCGTATGATACCCAACATGCCCTAGTAGCCCCACTTTAAATTTTTAAGACCCCTTTTCAGGCCCTGCTGTAAAAAAGATATTTATTTTTTTATTTATTTCTTATTTGCAAAATAGTTGGGCAAATGTCATCTTAAACTATTCCAAATTTCAAGTTGATCCCATTAGTAGTTCTCGAGATATCCAGCTGTGACAGACAGACAGACAGACAGACTGAGTCACACCATAAGGGTTCCTTTTTTACCATTTTGGTACGGAACCCTAAAAAGATGAGTACCTCTTCCAAAAACTGAACTACGACAGTCAGACGTTTCATGGCATTATTAACTCAGGAATAAGATTCAAAAAAGTAAATCGATGAGCGAACAACTTTCGCGTAGTATCTTTTGGGTAGTAGGCCCTCTGTGCAAAGTAATCTGCTTACAAAAATTGCGTTTCACTTCAATGTGTGCTAGCCTTAGCATCCGCACTCCATTAATATACACATATAAAGTTTGCCATAGCTGTTTGTCGACTGGCGCCTCTTGTAAGTAATTGTTCGAACAAACACACAGTGTCGAGACGCCTGATTTACTAATGTATCTAGTTTTAGCACTTACATGAACGGATAAGCTGAAACGGACAGATCGGTGAGATGTAGAGATAAGGTAATGTAGCATTTTACGGCTTAGTACGAAAGTAATGCGTTCTTTTATTGCTTAAATGATACCAATGGATGATTTTCCACAAAATCGTTGTTTTGCCCCAAGTTAATTAAATGTTTAATAAACATTTTGACAACATCACATACTTTCGCTCCGCTTCCACACTGACCTCACTGCACTCTTCTTTTAATCTTTCTCTTGATATCCATCGCCATTTAACTAATTTCCTCTCATATTCCTTATCTGTGCATGCTGTACGGCTGTGGAATTCCCTCCCAGAGGGTATCAGGAAAGCTCAAACTCTGAGATCGTTTCGCGATCAAGTCAGAAGACATTTCCTCTCCTCTACCTAATACACTACCGTATGTCCTCATCTTCTTTCACTTTAAAGTCTGTTCATAATTCGTATCTTTATATCTGATATCTCTTCCCATAATTGCTCCCACTCCCCCTAAATCCTTTTCTTCTTGTCTCTTTTACTACTCAAGGTTGCCTGGAAGAGATTGTTATTTAGCATTAAGGCCGCCTTTTGTGTGCTTTATTTCTGTTTTTGTGTCTGTTTGTAACTTTTTTCCTGTCTTGTGTGCAATAAAGTGTTTATTATTATTATTGCCCCGATTCCAAAGTAGTTGAAGCACTTGCGTTATGCAAATCGGAGACAAAGGTGGTATCACTAACACCTAGACCTGAGCCAAATATAGAAAAGTTAGTTTTCTACATTGACCCAGCCGGGCATCAAACCCGGGACCTAGAGATGGCGACACCTTGAAAACCAGCGTGCAAATCATTCGAACACGGAAATCGTCATGGAATATAACAATACAAATATTGGAATATAAAAATAACATCCGTAATTAATATAAATAAAGTTTACTTTTAACATTTCACTATCTTAGGGCTGGTTTACATTATCTTAGTCTTTAGTAGAGTGTTTTAGGAGAGTAGAAGTTCATTACGTGGTGTGTTTGACGTTCTTTTAAAATCGACGAACATGCCAAGCAATGTATTTCTACTCGCTACTCGACTCGGTCGTCTACTTGCCTAATGTAAACCAGGCCTTAGACTATTGATGTTTTTAATTAAAGAAGTAGAAGAACAAACAACTATTTATTTAGTTACAAATTATTGATTTTCATTCTTCGGCTTAGCAAGCTAGACTTTTCAACTGAGAATACTACAAAGTACATGATTTAAGCCAACCAATAATGTTTTCCAATAAAAAGTTAATAATTTGTTAACTCGTCGGCAAAAAAAAACACTTATAAAATTTAAGTATGCAACTGGTCGGATTTATGGGAATTTCGGTGGCGGATAAAAACAAATTCCGTGACTTAAAATCGTTTATTTTTATAAAGTTCAGCTATTTTTAAAACAGAAATCAAGATTATGTTTTACTACTTTGAGATTCCAGGCATACTAAACTTTGAACGTCTCAAGGCTGTGTTTTATTTACGTAATGTTACGCACCAATTAAAATAATAAAATAAAAAACGCTTTATTGCACACTAGAAAAAGACATTACAAAGAAAAAAAAAACAATAAATATAGACAAGTACACAAAAGGCAGCCTTACTGCTTGCTATATAGCAGTCTCTTCCAGGCAACCTTGAGTAGAAAAATATTAAGGGGAAGAGGACAGATGGGGAGTGGGTGCAAAAATACTAGAAGGACAACAGATATAGATGTACATAAATAAAATACAGAGCGAAAATATGTAAGTATATGTATAAAATGAAAGTTGAAAGGGAAATATGAGAAAAAGGTGTTATTAGGTGGGAGAAAGGAAATATCTTCTAACTTGATCGCTGAAAGATCTTAAGGTACGAGTTTTACGGATGCCCTCTGAAAGTGCGTTCCACAAACGGACAGCATATACAGAGAATGAACAGGAAAGGAAATCAGTGGAGTGATGGGGCATATCCAGGGTGAGATTAGAAGAAGAACGCAGAGTACGTAGTGAAGAAGAGGATCGAAAGTCGAAAGATTCTTTAAGATAAAGTGGGGAAGTTGGAAGGAAAAGGATAGAGTACAGGAGTGTAAGAGTGTGTAAGCCCCTGCGCCGAAGAATAGGGAGCCAATTAAGCTTTTGGCGAAAGTGAGATACGTGTAAAGAGTTTTATTATTTTAAACTTACAGAGTTGTGTAAAGACATAACAAAGCATATTATTATACATAAATACAGTTAAATTAATGAACCAAAGAAGCTTGGATGTCTCTAAAACGACCTATTTTTATAAATCACTGAAAATAAGGAAAACTTGATTTATAAATTGGCAATATCCACAGACATTAGGGTTTGCTACAAGATGTAAATGGAATTGAAAAAAAAAATACTAATGCATCTGTCGTTTTCGTCTTGAGAGACTGAGGTTTGCAATATAGATTTTGTATTTTTTTTTGGTAACAAACAGCTGTTACACAAAAGAGTTTGTGCAGTACTTCCTTATCTTCTATGTTTGTCTTCTACAACCTTTGATGTTGTTCTTTCATTATTTATACAATTTTCCGACCCTAATACTAAAATATAGATTGTATTAAAATATTGATGGGCAAAGTTCGCTCTTGAACTCCGAAGTGACATCCTTCAATCACGTCAATACGGAAATTGTTGCTTTTTTATTTGTACACAGTCTGTGATGTAACCGTAAGGTTGATTCAATCACGCCTTTCGGAAAAATTTTCAAGATCATCTTTAGGAATGTATGTAGGAAAACTTATCTTGTACAAAACTGTAAGTTTTACGAATTCACTCCTTATCTTTAAGGCATAAGATATATATTTCCGTTTCTTGTAGTAACACGTAGTTTTTTAGCGTTAATGTTAAACAAATAAATAGTGGAGAAGTGATTATGTGGTTTTAGAATCTAAAGTGGTTGTTATTTTTTATCAAAATACAATTATGAAACACAATGCTTAAATCAACATAACACAAACCTATCAGTAAACATTATGGAATGTAATAAAATTTAAATATCGTTCTAATTTGTTACCAAAAATCATGAAAAACTAATTTAGTTATTGCTGTATAAATTCTGTTTAAAATGAAATGAAATTGGACTTTGATACTTAAAAATAAAAACATTATTATTATTGTTACTATTATTTTTAAAGAAATTTGAAATTTTCTCTTTACGAACTTTTCCTGTAGAAGTGTAAACATTTTAACTATTTCGGTTAGTCTTTACACTATTGATCACGTGTAGTGAAATACAAATGAGTTACTCGTGGATCTAACAAAAGAAAATATAACAAAATCCAAGGCCATAAAAGTTAAATCTTGTCTATTCATACTATTGGTCAGATTAATTATCTTAATTTAGTTCTTGAGTGAAGCAAATTACTGTAATTTTCAAAATAAGGACTTCAGTATTGATAACTTTTTTGACTAAAATACAGGGTCCCTTTATCTTAAAGGAACGCTTCATTAGGGCTCAGATAGGTACATGTTAAGTGTCCCCCAGACGTGTTTATGTTTTAAGACACAGCCTTTATTGTAAGGGCTCACATGATGCAATATAATCATCATCATCATATCAGCCGCACGACACCCATTAAATCCTCCCCTAAGGATCTCCACGACGATTGGTCCTGCGCTGCCCGCATCCAGTGGCTTCCCGCGATCTTCACCAGATCGTCGGTCCATCTTGTCGGGGGCCTACCCACGGAGCGAGATTTTTATAAAACTAAGCAAATTGTGTAACTGTATTTAAGGGCTAATAAGTGTTTTAATGGAGTAATTCAACTGAAGATGTTTTTGTTTGCCAAAAATTTTCTCACTTTTATGAAATAATCTCATAATTAAAAAAAATGTATTGACTAAAATTGATTAAGCTGAAAAAAGTAAAGGTACTGGGAATTTTCGAATTGAGATATTTTAAAACGCTTACAATAAAAGAGGCTATTGAGGCAGTATCGATGTTTATACGAAACTTAAGCATTGGAAGGGGAATGTTATTGATACTGTCAATACTTTTGGCAAACAAAATCAAGACAATAAGGTTAAGATAACATTGGTGTCAAGGTTGTTGGTTACCCTGAGGATTCGCCAGTTCTGACGAATTTCGCATATTTATATTATTATTTTTCCTAGATGTCAAGACCATAACTATTGATGAATCATTAAGATGATTAGATTGATCTAGTCTAGTGGTTAGTGACATGACAGCGAAATTCATCTGGTTGAACGCGTAGAGGTGGGTGAAATTTTGTTGTTCGTCGCAGGTATGGCCGGCCGCTCAGTTTAATGCGTAAGTTCACGGAATATTTAGGTGCCCTAATTATTGCGATAACGGGCGTTAGACGTTAACACCAGTGTGGCCCCAGCATTAGATAACTTATTTTGTTATTCACAATATAACTCAAATAAAACACTCTCGACCTCATCGGCGCGAGAGTGTTTTGTATCCGACGCGAGTTACTGTTTGAGTTCGTTGTTTTGTCAGTCTTCCCTTGACCCATCCAGCGGTGACCGGTTGATTGCGACCAATACACGATCTTTGCGACTTGTCCCATTTCCTTTATTTACAAGATAAGTCGAGGCGAGGGTGTTTCGGCCCGACGAGAGTTTTGTGACATACGTCGTTTAAAGGGTTTCGTGTCCTTTTGGCACCGTTCTCCCTGATTTTTCTTACTCGAAGTTAAAAATATGGTCAAAAACAAAAAAGGTTAACAGTTACCTATGAAATATGTTTGTTTAGGTCCTGATTTTTCTTACTCGAAGTTAAAAATATAGTCCAAAATAAGGAAGGTTAACAGTTCATTACCTATGAAATATGTATGTTTAGGTTAAAATGTAGGTAATTAGTTATGAAAATCCAATTTTACAATCTATCCTTACAATATATCTTTACAATTATAATCCTACTTTACAATCTCTAACTCATCAAATTAAAGCTAGTACTAAAGATGATTGCTATAAGTAGATACCATTAAAAGACGTCGGTTAAACAATTAAAAGTCTAGCACTAATGCTCAGTTAATTTTTTCCTTAACATGTTGTACAGTACAGGCATATTAAATTTTTCTGATTTTGTAATTGAAAATATCAATATGTTTGATATTGTAAAATGAATGATGCAATATCTAATGTGATTGATGTAGACTTAACATAACATACATTGTTTGTTTATGAACAAGTTGCTCAACTTGACCGGTGGAACCTTGTCCTGTCTTAGCGTCCTCGATCTGAACAAGAGGCGGGAAAATTCTAGTCCTCCGAAGTAGGAAGTAGGAAACTTCGTGACATTCGAAGACGTCAGTTTCGTAACATTCGAAGAAAGAAAAACGTGAAAGAAATGGTAATTAGGAGTTGAAATGCATATGAATCATTAACCACTATGAATGTACATAATTAGAGTTAAATTCTCGTAGTATTTGATGTTTTTCCTCTAAATTAGGAAGTAGGAAACTGCGTGATATTCGAAGACTGAATTTCGTAATATTCGAGGAAAGAAATACCTACGCGAAAGAAATGGTAATTAGGATTTTAAATGCGTGTGAGTCACTACCATACTGCGAATGTTATAAAATTTAATTTTCGAAGTATTTGATTCTCGTCTTCAAAACTACGAAGTAGGAAATGGAGTGACTATCGAATAAAGACCACAATTTCGTAATATTCGAGAAAATACATTTATTTATTTATACCTTTTGTAGACACAATGTCGAAAAGAAAAGTAATGGACTGAAGAAAAGTACAAGGGCACAGCTTATTTCATATTGAAATCTCTTCCATTAGGCCCGGAACAGGAAAGAACATTAATTTAAAAGGGCAGTTTGTATGTAACTCTAAGATAAACTTAGTACATTAATACATAAAATTTTACATTTTATCTAAAGGGTTGAAAGGAAATGTGAATACAGCAATGTCGTTTCTATCATTTGTAGAATACAGAAATAAATAATATACACTACAGTAAATAATAAAAATAAAAAATAGAGTTAGGTTGGTCTAAAATATTTGACAAACTTTAATTAATAAAAATAATTAAAATATTTCTTAAACAATTTTAAAATATTAACAATTCCAGGGATACTTGTTATGAAATTTAATAAATAAACTTGTGAGGAAGCTAGTAGCCTATTCACGTAGGAAGCTAGTAGCCGGCGCCAATCTACAAGTGCTTATCGGCGCCGATCGCGCAGGGAGTTGCCGCCTGCACCGGTACGAATCTCTATTGGGTCGCCCAATCGCCCAAACCAGCACCGACCTGCTCCGATCAGCCCTAGCCCGATAGACTTGGTACCGACTGACTGTACCGACTACCAGCGCGAACCGGCGCCGATAAGCGCTGGTAGATTGACGCTGGCTACCCGCTTTCTACGTGAACACGCCCTAAAGATATAATGGGTGAATTGAGTAGTATCAGTAAATTTTGAGTTACTGCTAGACTTCATTGCAATACTGAAGTATAAGAAACACTTATGAGCCTACGCAATTCCAAGTTGAAGCAGAAACATGATCATGTCAGTTTAACAATGACATAATTTCGAGTTGGCCATACAAACATCGTTAGGTTGGCATGCAAAATGCAAATAAAAACACATCGACATTCGACAAGGTAACTAATCGACAAAGTGGTAGCAGGCCGAACGTTATATTAACATTCTTTGGACTAATGTTGTTCATACATTTGGAATATAATTTCCTAGCCTAGACTGTTCCTTAGGTCAAAGGCTAAAATAAGTCGCATCTTCGTTCAATTCGTTACCATATGTCTATCAACTTAAATGCGTTTTTAGGGTTCCGTAGCCTAAATGGTAAAAAACGGAACCCTTATAGATTCGTCATGTCTGTCTGTCTGTCTGTCCGTATGTCACAGCCACTTTATTCCGAAAGTATTAAGACTACACAGTTGAAACTTGGTACATAGATGTGTTCTGTTAACCGCTTAACGAATTTAATACAAAAATAAAACAAATAAAAGGTTAAGGGGGGGCTCCCCATACATGGAACTGAAACTGAAAAAAATTGTTTTCTTCAAACCAACACGTGTTGGAAACTGTGTCACTTTAAAAATGACATTGAGGTTTCTAAGACAACTTTTTCTCAAAGTCAACCGTTTGAAAGATATACACCGCCAAAGTGGTAAAATGTGTCCCCCCCCCTTTAAGTTTTGAAATAAGAGAGTGAAAAATCTAAAAAAAATATATGCTGTAGATCTTAATAAACACTTTAAACCAAAATTGGTTTGAACGAGATATACTAATTGGTTTTTGAGATATAGCACATTTTCCAAAACCGCAAATATAACTTTGTCATTCATACCAACACTGTGAAAAACAAAGTTATTTTTGCAGACAAAAAATGATAGGTGGTATTAAATATGGTATGGTATAAGGTAACTACGGATCCCTACGGCGCGTGGCCCGACACGCACTTGGCCGGTTTTTTTGTGTCTACTGCAACTCTAGTAACATGTGTTTCGCTTATTGTACAAGTTTGTGGAATTCGATTTCTACTAATTTAAAGTTTATATCTTAATCAACATGGTAGTATTGATGCCACCATATTTGATAATATTGCAAATTTTTTAACGTCATAAATAGGCAATACTTACTGATTTGAAATAATGCATGATCAATGGGGAATGTCCGAAAAAATCAAATTGGCTTGTTTCTGCCCATAAAAAAATATTCCGCTGATTTGATTTTTTTCGAACATTCCCCATTACTTAGCTTGTAAACTTCCCTAGAAAAAGGCTTAGAAAAATGGTAGGTAAGGTAGGTTTTCTTATTGTGTTCGTTCGGTCTCAGAAGTAGCAAAACATTCAAGAACCTTGTCATAATAGCATTTTCGCTTGTTCACTAAGTTGCCATTGCGACCCTGTAAATATAATATGTTACGTAGGTACACTATTATTGGTGTGTCATGGTACTTAAAAACTTCTGGGTCCAACTTTACTCGGGTTTCCTATTGTACCTTTTACAAATAGGACTTGTACTACATATTATATATTCTGTACAATAGGGAAAATTAAAAACAACGAAAACTAAAAGAAAATCTCGAAAAATTTGATTGTTGTTTTCAAATGTCGCCCGGTCAAAGGTCTTAGAACATTCTGACAAATAAGAATGCTTCAAATCCGGTTGACATGCAAATCGATAGATAAACTCATCTAAGATTTCGATTTCACCGATTCCTCTTATCGATATATTAGTTACATCACACTTCGAATTCCATTACCGCTCACATACTGCTAATGTCTTCGCGTAATGCAATGAGCAGCGCAAAGTGCATAAAACATATCATTTTCCACGTAGGAACCGTGTTGCAGTAGAAGGAGTAAGGAAGGTGCAACCGCATTGGCCTATTTTGATAAAGCCGCGTATAGATTATGCGGAGTCTATTTTAAATCACTGAAGTACCGTCAGCAACGGTTTTCGACGTTATTTAAATTCAGAAGAAACGATAGCATCCAAGATTGAAAGAAAATGAATTTTAGGGCTCCGTAATTTTAAGCATAACATTTATTCTCATAATATCATGTTCCATAATTTTAATACCAATAATCATTATGTTGCATATTATTGCGACGCATAATTTTAAAAGTCCTAATATAGCGTAGGCTAAAATTGTTTGTCATAAGTATTAAGATGCATAAATTTTTAAACGCAGAATAGCTTTAAGCAGAATTTTTAAAAGCATAACTTATGTTAAGCATAATGATCACAACGAATAATATCTAAACGCATATTTTGTTTAAAGCATAATAAATGTTTAGCATAATAATCACAAGAAATAATAGAATTATGAATATTATTTTTTTAAGTTTTATTTTCTTAAACATGTAACTTATTATTAAGCAGGCATGCAGCATGCAAGCAGGCATGCAACAAGCAAGCAGCATGCAAGAAGGCATGCAGCATGTAAGCAAGCATGCAGCATGCAAGCAAGCATGCAGAATGTAAGCAACCATACAGCATGCAAGCAAGCATGCAGCATACAAGCAAACATGCAATATGCATGCAAGCATTGTGGAGCTCCGCTGCGAGTGGTCAAAACACTAACCTAACCTAACCTACCATTTTGAAAACAGCCTGCAAGCAGGCATGCAGCATTCAAGCAGACATTCAGCATGCAAGCAGGCATGTGGCATGCAAGCAGACATTCAGCATTCAAGCAGGCATGCAGCATGCAAGCAGGCAAGCAGCATGCAAGCAGGCAAGGCAAAGCAGGCTTAAATTACACTCATTTCATTAATTATGACACGTAAAATTATGATCAAAAATTTTAGGACTGCCTATAATATGCCAAATAAAATTAGGTTTTTCTATAGTTATGGCTAATAAAATTATGGTCTCAATCATGGTTTGTTTAGGATCAAGTAAAAGAAATGCTTAAACCACATTATTAAGTAATTAAACATTGGCTGCATACTAATTTAGTTTTACCATGTCTGTTTATTGGTTTACAAAAAAATCTAAAGTTTGCAAAATAAATTAAACAGTATTATTCTCTGCAGACTGTACTAAGTGCATGCAAATTCTGTGGCAAGCGTTTTTGAGTTTAAACATTTATTCATTTTGGAAGCGATGTTATCGCAGTGGGAAAATTTTTACTACCTTATATAATTATAATTATTTAAAGGTGAACTGTATTTCCTATGTAGGTAGTTCGAATAACGTAGCAAATTCGAATTGTTTGAAGAAAAAATCTTAAAATTCCGTTTAAACTAATATTAAGTCGTTTATAATTGATACAGTTTTACATTTTAAGGGATCGGAGCCATATAAATCAGCAGTTTTCCGAGTAATGTTTACGTAAAATCATAAATTATTTTAATTATGTCATGATAAATCTTATTGACGTCACAAGTCCACGAAAAGATTTTCTCAAAAACATAGGAACTCATAAAGTATACGCAAGTGAAAACTTTGTAAGGTCACCAACAAAGCCTCGTGCACACTGGCTTAAACGCACGCACACAAGAAAAAAGTTTAGCTTATAAGTTTAAAATCAAGCGAGGTTTTTATCTCGTAGTCGAGGGCCGTCCGCCACGCAGCGCGCATGTCGAAGCTGGCGCCGAAGCCGTAAAACTACGCGCGTGAAAAAAAAAAACACCGGCGAATGAAAAAAATAAAAAAACTCAAAGAAGCCCCAACAGTCAAAGGCGTTTGACAAAGTGTTCCATTTTCGAAACCGCACTCGCTCAGACGGGCTCGTTCGGAAAATTATGAAAGTGATGTGACACGTTTGTTTGTAACGTTCAGAATTTTCACGTTATTTTTTTTCTGTGGCTACAAAAGCGATTGTTAGCGTCCAAGCAAAACCTTAAGCCACGAAAAGTATACAAATTACAGTGTTTTGTTCTATTGAATGCGGTGTGTTTTGGAATATTACATAAAAGTGAGCTGGTCAGTTTTGCTAAAGGAAAAGCGGCAGTTAATTCAGTTAGATGTATGTTCAACATAATATACAACTGGACACAACATGACGGCAAAGTTCGGCTATGTAAGTGTATTTTTGGCCCACTTTTATTATTTTTAAATAGTGTGCATGTTATTTTCCGGTCAGTGTTATTGTTTTGAAAGAAAACTGCAGCGACTTCACGATACGAAAAATTGTAATATACCTATACCTTTTACTAGTCCTTTTTCTAGTTTTATTGTTTAGACTATGGTTTACGCCGCCGCGAATTATAGCTTTGAGGTTAATTTAGCTTTTCTAAAGGACACTATATTATAAATTCAACAAGCATTTTAATAAAACCTGGCCTCCTGTAGAAAATAAATTAGGTATTAATTTATCTATTAAAAATAATGATACTCACAATGATGAAGTGAATAGCAATTTTGAATAGATAGACTCATGAAAAATAAATATCTTAATTTAATACTTTTTGTAATTAAAAGACTAATATTTTTGTTAGATAATTTTATTTTTGAATTCAATTCTCTATTAAAAGTCATTTAAAGATAAAATAGACGTAAAATGGCATAGTTTTATGTTTCTTGAGATATTTATGTACATGTACCGTTGTTATGAATGGAAAATTAAGTCCTCATAGATAAAAAGCTGATTTTATATCGTTTCAATCGATATCGTACTCCCTAATCAGTATCAATTATGCTGTGGCGCTTAAATTTATGAATATTGATATTATGTCGCTTAACAACAATTAAAATATTGTTAAAACATATTTATTGGGTGTTTCAATAAATGTACTTTTTATTTTACGACAAATCAACCCCTGTGTAGCGTTAATTTGTCGTAAAATAAAAAGTACACATACAAAGCTGGCTAGATGACCACTGACCTAATTTAAAAAAAAAAAAAACACTTTCCAGCAGTAGCTCGATAGTGTATTTTTTAAATTAGGTCAGATCAATGATCATTGGGTCAGATAACATTATAAGAAGTGTATTAAATAAGATCGTTTGGAAATATTTTAAAATTCCTACATGGGCATTTTGTTCTATCTATTTGACTAATAACAACGTAGTCGTAGGCTACAGTAAGCGTCTATAACTTATGTTGTATTTGGGAGAAGGAGTACCCACTGTCCACAAAAATTATAATACAATAACTTTTATTATACATCTATATATATAAAACTCTAAACTGATTTGACTGTTGGCATACGCGTAGAGCCCCGATTGTTGAAGGTACAGACACCATTTTTGGAGCGTAGATAACTTTCATGGTACACCTCACCTACAGGTGAGCACTAAGAAAGAGGTTTGGAAAATTGCCGTTATACTGGTGCTACAGAATGTTTCAGTTTGTAACGGCTAAAGGTAGATACACATTTTGGAGGGTAGATTAAAGATACGTTTTATGGTGTAGGTGAGCACTAAGAAAGGATTTTGGAGGCAAGGGAAGTAGAAGGGTAAGGGGAAAGGGGAAGTGGAAGTGGAAAGGGAAAGGGATAGGGAAAGGGAAACTAATATTTCTGGATCCAATTCTGAACGGGAACGGGGACGGGAATGAACGCATTCCACCAGCATTTTAAGGATACTAAAGATTTTTTTAAATATCCACGCGAACGGAGCAAACGGCAAAAGCTATATGTATATGTTACGGCTAAACCTAGTTTTAGCCGGCTAAAACTAGATGTAGCCGATAGCTGTTGGCTAAAACTACCGATCTGCTTTACCCCTGTAGGTCCCGAATATAGGTTAAAGGTTATAATTTTTCGAGGTTTTTTTTTTAACAGACAACAGAAATAACTTTCTTTATACACCATGCTACACCTAGTTTTAGCCGGCTACACCTAGTATTAGCAGCAAGCAGATCGGCTACACCTAGTTTTAGCCAACAGCTATCGGCTACACCTAGTTTTAGACGGCTAAAACTAGGTTTAGCCGCACTTCGGGTATTAGCCGTAACATATATATAAATAAAACAAAGTCGGGTTTTATACCATTTATAACTCAAGAACGGCTGGACTAATTTGGATTAAATTTGGCTATAATAGGCTACTTTTTGTGTGAGTTAAAGGTTCCCTAGGTTGAATAATTGAATTGAATGTACTTACACTTTTTCTTTTTTATTGTATAATTAAATATAATTTGTAAAGTATTATAAAATTAAATTTCAGCCATTTATTTATGTACTGGAATTGTTTCGCAATACTAAGTTATATCAATATTTATCAAAACGTGTTACTGTGACGTTATGTAAGTATATACAAAAAGATAGTGTAAAATACGAACATATGTTTTTATTATGGACACGTTGTATGACTTGTATGTCGGTGTATTATCAGGGATTTCATATATCGGAAGGATTAGCCATACACCATGTGACATTTGAGTTAGGCGATATCAAACGTACGTAAAGTTGTTAATATAAATTAACTAATAATAGTAACAAATTGAACACTGAGAACAACTTTATATATTAAAAATTAAAAAAAAAATATTAATAATGCAAGGTCGCTTTGACTATGAATCTTTAGCTGTTACTGAAAACCTAATAAATAAACTTGGTTATATAACAAACAATTAAGCAAGGAATTAGTTTCCACAAAAAAAAATAAAAATATTTTTTTTAATTTTTTACTTTAGCTTAATTCAAAATTTTCCCTATCTCTTTTACATTAAAAAACTTAGTATACTGCTACTACGAAATGGCAGCACTATTGATTTCGATAAACCTCTCCTAATGTTTTTGTGATTAATCAATATATCTTTATATTTTTTTAACGATAGTGATTTAATATTTTTATTATAAGTAGGTACCTAGTCCAAAGCGACAAACGCATCCTCGAAAGACGGCGTGAGTGACGGCCTTTAGGTACAAACTTTAAAAATACCTATTTCTACAAAGTTTGATTAGTAACTGTGCTCTTAGCCTAGTTAGCAAAAGCTCTTCAACAATTTTTCTGACAACTTAAAGTAGGTGTTTTTATTATTAGATTATACAAAAAGAAGATTCTTTAAAGTAAAAAAAATTGAGCATTTCGATGTTTAATTATGGATATTCTTTGGTTTTTAATGGGTGCATTCCAGCAGACCAATCGCTAAGTCATCGATTACCACAGTATATCTATTTGAGCCATGGAAAGTAGTTTGTTTATAATGTTCAATACTTTACTTTCCATGGTTAAAATGTACTAAAGTACATTTAGCCGAGTTATAGATCGCCATAAATGGCGATCTATAACACGGAGATTAGTCTGCTGAAATGTGGGGATGTATACTGTGGAACTAATGGCGCCACAAGCGTTTACGCTAAAATCGTTTGATTGGTTATTTCAAATGTCAAATGTCATTTCTAACTTATCTTAACAAATCAAAACCATTGATAGCAGTTAGTTCGTCGCTGGCGCCATCTACGATTAGCTTCGCGTGTGGATCCCCCCATTCTTGTGTTTTCGATTGAAGCAAAATAATAGTTAGGTATTAAATATAACAATTTTGTGAGTCAAAAACTATAACTTGTTTATTCACACAACAACTTACTCCATTGCAGCAATCAATATCAATTATTTTTGCATTAATTCATAACGAATACTAATAGTATAATGATAATATTTTATAACTTTTTGACAACCTGTATACAATAAATTATATTTTTTCCTATACTTATTAGGATTTAGTTTGCATAAAAAAGCCATTGAACTTCGACTAAAAGTCGAGTATATCTGAATTGATGTCTCTATTATGATTAGGCACCTTAATTTTTTAATGTCAAAGAGAAATATAATTTTTGTGACGAAGATATTATTTTCTGAGGGCCCAGACGTATATTGTGTCATATGATTTAATGTGGATTCGTCGTATCTGTCTCTCTATAGGTATCCATTGCACGAGTTCTTTAACTAATATTCTATAAATGATCAAACTTAAATTTATTTCTGAATTTTGTTTTTTTTTTTTTAATAATAATTTGAATATTCTGCCTGTTGTCCTTATATCCCTGAATTTCAACCGCCTCTGTGATCTAGTGGTTCGCCCACCCGTATAAGACGCAGAAGTCCCGGGTTCGATTACCAGGGAGGAGGAAGGGTACAATTTCTATTCGGTTCGGTTGGTGGTAAGGTTATTTCAAGTCCGCCTAGCTAGCTACTACCATCTTATCTAAGTCTGACGCCATAAGAACAATTTAAAAATTGTTGTGTTCCGGCAGGTAGAGGTAAGATAGCCAGTTCCTCAGAGATGAGGATTCCAGGTGTACTGCGCTTCCACCTTCACCCTTATCGTCACTTAACATCAGGTATGGTGAAGGCCAAGCACTATCCTGTTGTGCATAAAAAATTAAAAACAAAAACAGATTCAAAATTAAAAAGCACTAAAAAGCATTAAATAATACTCAAATCACCAATACACATATCAATTTTAATAAAAACCATCTTTTGAAGTCGGGTTGGGCTGGAGGACAACTTTTTTTTTTAATTCTTAAAGCCCCACCCGACTTCATTAGATGGTTTTTATTAAAATATATATGTGTATTGGTGATTTGAGTATTATTTATTCCTTTTTAGTGCTTTTTAATTTTGAATTTGTTTTTGTTTTTAATTTTAGGTTTTTGAAGGCGGTTTTTCTTTTTTTTAAAAGCTTTTTTTATTTTCAACTTTTTTGTGGTATGTAACCGTGTAATATTCTTTAACTTTATATGTTTTCAAAATGCCTATTACTCAATTTACAAAGGAGTTCCGTTGTGCCTTCTTAGTCCAAGTATAGTCCAGAACGTAGCACACAGACCATAGCTCGGTTTGGTTTTGGATTTTCATAAGCCTACCAATATCTCAATCACAAATTACATATCCTATTTGAGTTTGAGGAGTTCCCTTGGATATCTTCGAGGTCCAAGGTTTAATGTCAATAAAATTAAAAGAACTACATTTAAGTACTTTTCCAACAAAAAATCAGCTAATTCGGTTCATAAATAACAAAGTCGTCAAGGTAATTAATGTGAAATCATAATATTTTCAGGATTACTTGAAAACTACTAAACCGATCTCAAAAAAAATTAAATGGGATCATTTTGCAAGAAAATTTAATCAAACAAAGAAGGAATCATCAAAATCGGTCCATAAAAAACGAAGATATGCGCGAACAACGATAAAAAAGTCGTCAAGATAGTTAATGCAAAATCATAGCATTTTCAGGATTACTTGAAAACTACTCAACCGATCTAAAAAAAAATTAAATGGGACCATCTCGTAACAAAACTCAATCAAACAAAAAAGTAATTTTCAAAATCTATCCTAAAATGGCGAAGATATGCGCGAACAACGATAAAAAAAAACATACAATCGATTTGAGAACCTCCTCCTTTTTTTGAAGTCGGTTAAAAAATAGGTTCCGCCCACCATATTGTGAGCGCGGAGTTAACGTGGTAATTTTCAAGAATTCTTTCTTTAGTGTTCTTTTACAGTATAAAAGAAATCCTTGTGCAAAATTTCAAGTTCCTAGTCCAAAGTGTTAATAGTATTATCAATTACTCTGTGATTAGTTGGCCTATGGACCTTGGTTTTTGTTGCAAGTAGCATTGACACATTATCATATTACCTGCGACAATGACGCCGTGATCATGGTGTGATTAATTGTTTGCTACACATTATTTGTTTTACTACATAATTATATTGTTATGGGGCATTGATTTTCAAGGCAACTTGCTAGTCGAGTCAAATAGGGCTTTTGATCGACAATCATTTGTAAAATCGAATCGCAAACCTTATTTCAATGAGGAACCTTTTCGCTTTTACTAGCGATTGTCGTTCAAAAGCTCTAGATATCTATTCGATCTAAATTGCCTAGCAAGTCACCTGGCCAATCGATCCGTGTAAATGCCCCGTTAGTTTGCAAATCGGTATAAGACAGGCCCTCAGGTTCGTAATGTATACTTCCCATAATGTACACCGGTTTCAAAAAGTACATTTCCCGAAATGTCCACTTCCCAAAAAGTACCTTTCCTAAAATGTACATTTCCCAAAATGCATATTTTCCGTAATGTATATATCCTTAAATGTATCTTTCCCAATATGTACATTCTTAGAACAATTAGGAATAACTGAATAAAAATTTTCTTTTTTTTTTTATTTTTTTATTTTTAGATTAAACATCCATAAAAAAGTTTTTTTTTAACGATAGAAGTTAACCTTCACTTTATTTATGTGATCCTGGTACTTTAAAATGTATCCAATCAGTTATTCCTATATGTTCTAAGAGTGTACATATTGGAAAAGATACTTACATTTTGGGAAATGTACATTACGGGAAAGGTACATTTTGGGAAATGTACATTTTGGGAAAGGCATTTTTTGGGTAGTCAACATTTCGGGAAATGTACCTTTTGAAACCGGTCTACAATATGGGAAGAGTACACTTTGAACCTGAAGAGAGACAAGGAGGTTATGGATTTACCTAAGACCTCTTTTCATTCTCCTGAATTAGAAAATATTAGGATCTTTATAAAGTGTCATAAGACTCAAATCATAAGTTAATTTTGTTCGTATCCAAAATGAATAAGTCTTCTCTATCCAACATGTATAAAGAAAAAAACAGACTTCAAAAACATTTATGATAATAATAAAAACACTTTCAGCAGACAGTCGTGTCACACTTATTTGTAAAATTCTGTGATACGTCGTACGTAGCATTCAATATGTACCTATCATATTTTTTTAAGCCCATTAGGATAATAAAGATCGCGAAAATCCGGTCAATGACCCGACCTTCGGTCTGTAATCAATCATCATTCAATATTACTAATAAAGAACATTCATTTAAATACAGTTGTCCATAATTTATTATATTATGGTGTCAGTAATGACAAATTTTTCAACTCATTGTACGAAAGTCACGTTCATACTAACCTATATTTTTCAAATTATCTGAGTACTACTGTTTTAGTACAACTCAAACACACTTAGTAGTGTTTACACTTTCCATTTACAAGTTGTTTCCGCAACTACCTACTTGATTGCAATAAATAAATGGACATACATAATTATGTGTTAAAAGTTTGTTTTGTATGTTTTTTTAGTGGTCATATATATTAGAGTGGCTGTATTCAATGGCTGTCGTCACAAACGTGACAAGATTTAATATACTTACTACCGTACAATAATCGAAGAATAAGTTTATACTTTGAATAACCAAAAAGTTTGATGTTTTGAGACGTTAGCCGCAAGGAGTAATATTGCTAAGCAATATTTTTGATGTAACTAAGTATAAACATAAGAATAATTAATAATTTATTCTTATGGTATAAACTTATTCTTCGTTTATTGTACGGCAGTTAGGGTTTTCACATTTCGCAGCTCAGTTAGGCTGTTTCACTCACACTTTCGAACTTTTTTAAAGATAATAAATGACTTTTTAGTGAATGTTTTTAATAAATTTTCAATAAAATTTGTTTATGTTAAAAACTTATATTTAAATGTAGAAACTAATGTAGTTATCGCACTAAGTAAATCCAAAATATATTTATGAATAAATATCCTACGTGATATGTTCGTATTAGTATTATATTGTCGATGTTATTAAAAACATACCAAAAATAAATCAAGTCATCATTAAAAAAGTTTAAAAGTTTGAGTGAGACAGTCTATCTGAGCTGTAATTTATAACAACGATTTAAGATGCTTTGATTTGTATAAAAATTATAATTTTATTTCTTTTTTTCAGGTTACCACAGCTTGCCGTCTCTGCAAAGATATTGTGCCTCCTGATGGTAAGTGTTCAAAAAAATATGAATAATCATAATAACACAAATTAATTAATTATAAATGATAAATTCAATAGTAATACGACCATAAAATCTTAAATAGATTACCATAATGCCAATAATTTGATATATGATTAATGATGTACTTAAATATGAATATATATTTTTTTATAAAAATGAATGATGAGAATTGACCTTCACATTAAGCACAGCTAACTTTATCAAAGCGACATTTGCGGAGAATTATGCCATACATTTTCCACTTTAGAATGCTTTACGTCAAATTTGCGTACTTTTATCATATTTTGAATAAAATTTAAATAAATTATATTAATTTATTGAATATACAAATACTAGTAGCTTGCGTAAACAAATATACATGTTCATTTAATGCATTGGCATAGATACGGAGCCAAGTAAAATGATTAAAATGATGTGTAAAAAGGTCAGTTGTCCGGTATAAAAGGATTAGTATTTTCAATTGAACTCAGTATCATTTTATTCGCATTAGCCGCCACTGATGAGAAATCGTGCGCTGCTCACTTTGAAACCCAGTCGACTGGTTTTGGTGCAATCTATGACTTAATTTAAAAAAAAAAATTGTAGACAGGACACATTGGGTATAGTCTGGCTAAGTATAATACAAATCTTGAGTTAAAAATGTTTAGACAACTGGACCTGCCTACTCATTTATAACAAACGATCAGTTAGCTACAAAATCTAGAAAATCTAAAAGATTACATCGAACTGAATGTCTATGGCTAAACGGCAAAACGGCATTAGGTTGATTATTAATTATATCTCAATATACAAATTGATGGTTATATAAATTTATTCATTGACTATAAATATACAGAGACTGTGAGGAAATTATTGAAATAAGTAAAATAGTTTCCTTATTTGAGTAATTTCATGCGTACAATTCAAACATCAAATAGTTCACATTTTTGTAGGGTATTGCCTTTTCTGTCAAAGCCGGTTGGTAGTAAATAAGTTTCTATCTAATATGAGGCTCATCATGCGAGGCGTTTAGCGATCGGCACCTATCATTTGTCGTGATTACCCGGCCGACACTGCACGCTATGCGATGAAGAAATTTGCTTATTCAATAGAGCTATTACGGATCAAGTCCGCATCTGCATTTGTCGTATTGGTTATTTTAGTTTTTTAATGACTTCTTTCATTTTTTCATAATTATAACAAACGATATTTGGACAAAGTATAATAGTTTGGTAGTAGTTAAAGTGTGTGTCACAAATTGCAATAATAAAATAAAACCAATGAAAATAAAGTAAATTCTTGCTCAATCGAATTTGACAGCAGATATTGATAAATACGACCAAAACCTTTTAACTAAATATAGATTGTTTATATAAATAAAAATATTTGTCCAAACTACACAGAACTTTAGTGGCCCGAAGCAATAAAAGTTTTATACACAAAAAAGCTTAAGATTATAAAATTCCGAAGGTGTGACAAAAATATGCAACAGGAAAATAAGAATTCGCCTTAAAAATGCGGTTTGACCAGATTAAGAGGCCTATTTAGTGGGTTAGAGTAGAGCTCATCCTCCTTATCCTCCCATATTAGATGGCAGAGGACGATACAAAATTAAATGTCCTGATTGACTGTTTCATGATTGCACTGCTGAAGCCATGGATGGATAGAACTGAAATTGAGCATAGGATACATAGTTATTACAAAATGTAGGCATCTTTCTAAGGAAATAATTGAACAGGATGTGAAATTCAACGCAGTCGAAGGCTTGGGCGGAAGCTGGTAGTATTCTATGTTACAAATTCATGACTAACAAATTGATTAGTCTCATTCCGTCGTCATACCATGGTGTTTGACGTACAACCGAGCTGATAAGGCAACTATTGAAATGATTTTGCATATAAACTTTCTTTTGTTACGTCACCTATTAACATAATATTTTTCTTTGAAACAATGGCAACAAAATATTTTGCCTATTTTTGATGAATTTTGATTGATTGGTTTGTTTTTATTATTGCAATTACACGGTCAAAGTTTATCAGCAACACAATGAATTGATAAATCTTGAATTGAAACAAAATAATTGTTTAATTTGATTTTACGTTATCACAGGTTATATTAGTAATCCCCTTCTATTTAGATGCTTATGATAGAATATTCTGTTATAAAGTTTTTAAAGAGTAATAGCTTTAACATGTTAATCTAGAACATACCCCGAATGTTTCAAAAGCTCAATAATAATAGGTGTAACACACTGTTACACTAATCGACTAAATGCACATTAGGTCCAAGCCA
Source organism: Agriphila geniculea (assembly GCA_943789525.1). NCBI lineage: Eukaryota > Metazoa > Arthropoda > Insecta > Lepidoptera > Crambidae > Agriphila > Agriphila geniculea. Next base: position 8,833,657 of record OX038881.1, read on the forward strand.
ATGAGTCATCAACACAGTTTGATATCAAATCATATACCGTGAAGATTTCCGATATACTTAACGTGGGTGTGGAGTGTCAATAATGTACACATTATGAGAATAGAAAGCATCATTTAATCTTAAAAAAAAACAGCATTGTTTTTTAAAGCCAACTCTGTAGCACGACGAGATTTAGCGAATATTTGTATAGACAAATTGCAAAGACAAAAAACCGGTCAAGTGCGTGTCGTGCCATGCGCCGTAGGGTTCCGTAGTTACCTTATACCATACCATATTTAAGATAACATATTAAAAAATCAAAATTTTGTCGAGCAAATTTTTCAAGAACATTGAACAAAACCACAAATTTTAAAATAACAATGGTCATTTGACCAAAAGTTCAACTGACCAAAGTCTGGAATATCAATGTTTAAATTATTTAATACACTATTGACCAAATCGTTCTAAGGTCAAAAGGATTATTGAATAAATTATTAATTATCAAATGGATTAACTGAAAAAGGTAAAAATAATATTAATATCAGAGAATACCGCCGGAATTTTTTTTTCTGGCTCTTCGCCGGCCGCTGCCGCGGCATGCTCGTTTCACTCGCTTGGCTCGCGCGCTGGGTTCATGTCAACCTAACATGCTCGTCGCTACGCTCCTCGCACCTATCTAGTGACCCACGGTCTACGGTTTTTTAGTCCCAGTAGACTAGTTTAGACTCATTTCCGGCTGCTAAATTTGCTATAAAGCATTTTAGGCGAAGCCCAAAGACACCTCCATAGATTCATTTGTAATTATGTAATTAGATTAGTAATGACTTGCTATTTTAAAATTACATCTAGCAACTTTTGATCAGTCGTTCATTTGATGTCACATACATTGGGATTACATTTTTTTCTAAATAAAACTTTTGGTCTATTCAACTTTGTTGTTTTGTTCGTTGTTCTTTAAAAATTTGCTCGACAAAGTTTTGATTTTCTAATATGCAACCCATATTAAATACCACTATAATTTTTCGTCTGCAAAAATAACTTTATTTTTCACAGTGTTGGTATGAATGACAAAGTTATATTTGTGGTTTGAGAAAATGTGCTATATCTCAAAAACTAATTACTATCTCGTTCAAACTAATGTTCTTTAAAAGTGTTTATTAAGATCTATAGCATATATTTATTTTAGCTTTTTCACTCTCTTATTTCAAAAGTTAAAGGTGGGGGACACACATTTTACCACTTTGGCGGTGTATATCTTTCAATTGGTTGACTTTGATAAAAATTTTATTAAGAAACCTCAATGTCATTTTTAAAGACCTATCTATAGACACCCCGCACGTATTGGTTCGAAGAAAAAAATATTTTTCAGAAACTGAAAAATATTTTTTTCTTCGAACCACTGTTCCATATATGGGGAGCCCCCCCTTAATCTTTTATTTTTGTTATTTTTGTGTTAAAATCGTTAAGCGGTTAACAGAATACATCTACCTACCAAGTTTCAACGGTGTAATCCTAATACTTTCGGAATAAAGTGGCTGTTACTTACGGACGGACAGAGAGACAGACATGACGAATCTATAAGGGTTCCGTTTTTTGCCATTTAGGCTACGGACCGTATCGTCGTCATGTCTGTCTCTCTGTTAAGGAACCCTAAAAATGACATCGCAATGTAGACAATTCGAAGCAGTGTAAAGAAGTAAATGCAAGAAATATTCTGAGAAGAATCGGCAATAAACCCAGTAAAAAGCTTTTTTAAGAGAACACCAAGATTATTTATTTTCTCTCTCTCTCTCTATTATATTATACACTGATTTCAAATAATAACTTTTATTTAACATCTGAAATACAATAGCTAAAACAAATAAAATAACAAAATAACACGATATGGTCAAAGATCTAATGAGGTTATCTCGACAAAATCTCCAGAAAGTATAATAACCGGAACTCATTGAGATATTTACAAATAAGCTGTTATTTACAAACATGCATTTGTAAATACTATTAAAACAGCTTGTATTGAAGTCGACGTGACTAGTCATATAAAATCTACATAAAAATTAACAACGCTCTACGTATGCTACGGGACTTTGCACTCAGTTATTATATTAAAGAGAACATTACTATAACTGCATCTACATAATTATGAACACCATATTAAAAATACGATCATTAGTTTTATAGTTTATTTTGACGTTTTCTGAATTTATGTCGCTTCATATACATTTAAATCGAGCACCAATAAAGTTAAAATGTTGATTCTAGCTATGCATTTTATTAAAATAACTTGTAAAGAATGTTTTCAAAATCGATTTATTAAACCAAAGGTTTGAAAATAAGGTATTGTTTACAAAAAGTCTTCGTGAAATTCAATACGGCTGAATAGTGACCACGGAGCGGTAGCCTATGCTTTCCCGCCTGAACATGACACCACGCAAACAGACACAGAAGGTCTTAAAGTAAGTAGTGATCAAGAAAGAAAACAAACATTTATAAACACTGGTGTAAGATATCAATTTGAGTGCACCCCTTACAATAAACCCCAGGCTGACGGATTAGCAGAGCACGGCTGACCCATTAAAACGATCGATTGTTTCCTTATTGTGGTGCTTGAAACTGTTGGTTCTATTAATAATTACAAAATCCAATGTGATTGTGAAAGTGTTTCTTTTGACATCCCAATGATCATTTGATATGCAATCGACAATTATGTAAATTGATATGACTTACTGATATGAGTTTCGTTTGACGCAGTTGAAGAATTTTAAACACCTCGAATCAAGTGGTATTCAGTTTTAATGTCTCTTTAGCAAACATGAGAATTTCATTATGTTTGTCCTCAAATGAAGTTGTTGCGAACTACTTATACACAGCCTGTGAATGTTGAGGAGTTCAATTCGTGAAGTTCAGGGGGTCATTCGAGATAGGTCTTTGATCGATATCTTCGTAATGAAGTGTTGGTATACAACAGGCGCCATTAAAACCTGGTGAAAGCACAGTAACAGTATAAGGCAACTAATTTAAACCAATCTTCAGAGTGCTGGTCTGTGATAGAATTACACTGATACAGACCACACAGCGGCGCGTGAGGTTTTTGCTTGCTTTTAATTTCAACAAACGTACGTCAATTGTTTGTCATTCAATACTGAATGGAATGTGTAGGACTGCATCGTAAAAATTAAGTAACGATATTGACGCACGCTTTTTAATAGCGTCCTGTTCTTTGTTTTCATTATGTGGATTTTCTGCTGTAACAGGTTGTGTCATCTGAGAGTGCCGTCACGGAGCTCAGGGCATGAGAACTTGTGACTAACCCTGGCATAAATCAGTGTTTTACAGCATGCCGTGTTATCGCAAAGTTGATTTAGCATGACCATTACATGTATAGCCACACTTTACGTTTAGGTAGGCTCCTACGTGGCTATGGAATGGTCATTTTGTAGTGTGAATAGACTTCTCTGATTTTTTGACATTACTCAACTTATAATAATTTTCAAATCAGCGAAAATTAATAAAATTAAATTCGTTCACATATTAAGTAAATTAAACTAAAAGAGTATCCTTCAAAAGTTTAAGTTATCGTCCTTAAATTTTAATGTTCTAACTTTGCTTTGAAATGTGTAAAGTTTTATGTTTGTATGGTAATTCTCGTATCTATTAAAATGTGGGTAGTACTGTACCAGAGTTGTAAATTTTATAGGAAAATACTTTACACATTATAAAGACTTCAAAGGTATCGGCATTATCGTTTATGATTGTCTTCATTGTCAGGACATTGTAAGGATTGCTTAAAATTAATTAGTTTCAAATCAATGCCTATAATTTTTACTGAATGGAACACGACATTTCTCTAACTGATTTAATGATACTGCATAAAAAATATTTAATTTGAATGTATGAAATATCTGCTATGGGATCCATCCCATAGCAGATATTTCATACATTCAAATTAAATATTTTTTGTAAATATTGTAATGTAAATTTTTTTTTTGATATTTCATACACTGTGAAAGGGGAAGGATGTGTGATTAATAAAGTTAGCACTAATATTTTATTCTGTGGATTTAGGTTTTAATGCTGTAATTTGCGAGTTTGTCTGCAGAAAATGCAATGTTTGAATTTTCAACAATTACCGAACTAATATTATTGCTTGGTAAACCTATAATATTAATGCTGTCTATCTATAGATTAGATAGACACCATTAATATCATTGCTTAGTATAAATAGACCCCTCCAAAAACATTTTTATGTATACTGTTGCCAAGACTTCAAGACTTTTTGACAGTGCGAGCCATAGCTAGCACTGTCAAAAAGTTATCAGACCTCAATGTAGAGCCAAGCTTTTAAGTCTACGCGCCCTAACTTAAAAAAAAAACTCTACACCTTAGTCAAAATATGTGGCTTGGCCATTTCGCAACATGGAAACCTTTCTGATAAACAATAGTTCTTGTAGTAACGAAACGGCCAAGCCACATATTTTGACTAAGGTATAGAGTTTTTGAATTTAGGGCTTGTAGAGTTAGGGCGCGTTGAGTTAAAAGCTTGAGGCAGCATTTAAACCAAAAAGCATAGGACATGGATGTGACGCTTCTGAAAAATCACTCGGATGAAAATGGGTTATATGATAAATTAAGTAAAATTATAGTTAAATTAAATGGTTATGTCTTGGTTTTTCTAATACACAGTCTTAATAACTCATAAATTGTCTATCTATCTATACTATAGTACTAGCATAGTCAACACTATAAGGATTGTGGGGACTGCTCACAATCCTTTCACACAACATTCACCGACTTCGTATGTGGGTGGTAATAGAATATTTTTGTCTTGTGGCAGGTGGTGATTTGCGGCGCGGTGCCATCGATGGTCCGTTCAGTTCGCCTCTTCAACTACTGCTCCCATCTTTATGTCAACGTGCTTCCAAACGGCACCGTCATGGCTCTTTCAGATGGAAACGACCAGCGTAAGTACCAGAGTTAAAGACCTATTATGTATGATTCTGAACTTTTGCTTTTTGAATCCGTGTGGCATCTGGAAGAGTAAATTAGGATACACTCTTCACACTTCAGGAATTTCATAAAAAGCTACAAATGAATTAGAGGAAATATGGAACTGGAACTGAAAAAGAGCAGCTGCATTTTCTGTTGAAAACGGGCCAACACTACGATATTAACATGGATCTTATGGCAACTCCCAAACGGGAGAGTCTTGTGTCCTGCAATGTACTGAATAATTATAGCAAGCTTTTTGATCTTGAGAATTTCTATAATGCCAGTTGGGGGAGTTGGCCTGTGTGAGATTTTATAGTTCAACTTTTAGGTGATATTTTTTTGTCTTTTTGGTGAGAGAAGAGGATAAACAGACTTAAACAGTTCCTGTGAAAATATAAATCCAAAGTATTCTAAAGAACTTGACACAAAAAAAAATTACACGTGTAGATTTACGGTAATCAATCAGCTGTTCAGTTAGTGCTGGAGACCTAAAATTTTAAATATCTATTCCGCATACTATCTTATCTCTTGTTATCATTGGCATTGTTTACAGATAACATTAACAATTAATTCTTGAAATGTTTAGCCTATATGCATATCGCTGTGCTTAGCCTTCAATACAAATAAGAGACAAATTCATTTATTACAATAAGTATATACCTATAGCAAACTTACAAGAAGGATTAAAATTTTTATAGAATTATATAAAGCATTTGAGGCTACCATCGGCAGTTTTACAAAGTTATGAAAGTTAATAGCAATGCTAGCACAATTTTCCTCACTATTTTTTTTATAATGATTTCTCTCAAAATTCATGTAGATGACGTTCTTTGTGCAACATGATATTCGTGTACGCCTATTTGTATTCTTGTAAGTACACGTCTGTGCACACTTCGTCGTGTCTGTTGACAAAACATTTAAAAATCCATCATTTATATTAGCCCACGCCGTAGAAACACACCGTGCGTATTGTAGCCTGGTGGGGCTTTACGTGAGAAACTATAGGAATATGTCAATACTTGAAGGGTCAACGTCCAGTCGCAACAGGTAGGGCCCACTATACGTTATAGTAACAAGTGCGCTGATGGAATGTACGGACTTTTTGCTAATAACATTATTATAATGCATAGATTTTATTAAAAGCTCTCGGTCTAATGTTTGTTTTTTCGTAAACATACGATACACTTCTACGTTTGATAGTTCTATATCAAAGTAAAATTTCAGTTTCAGATTTTTGAAAAATCGCCTGCCTTAGCCAGGAATCGAACTCACCAAAAACGAAAAAAACAAATTTATTTCTTTTTACGATACCAATCGAAAGGGTTACTCATAAGGATATTTTTTTCTTGACATCTTAAACAAAATAAAGACCATGAAATTTAACATTAAAATTTTAATTATTACATATTGTTTCAATTTGTATCGAATCGTAAGTGATTTTTCAAAAAATCTTTAAATGCAGTTCCGTTTCTTTTTATAAAAAAAAAAGAAGTCTTCTTTCAGTAAAATTTTCTACCTTCAATATTTAAGTTAGTTTCCCTCCATGTGGCAAAGTTTTGGGACACCCTGTATATATTTTGATTTTTTTTAAATATATTAATTATCTTAATCTTTAAATAAATAACTTATTAACTTATTACTATAACTGTTTTATATTTAACTTATTTTAAGAAGCTGAATACAATATGTTGTATATTTGTTATTAATAACGAATAATTTTCTTTCACTTCAATTAATGGGATTTCTAGCGAAAAAAACGTCGTCGATTTGATGAAACAAGACACAAATAAAATTAGACATCAAAAAATTATCATACGAAAATAATATTTAAAAAAAAAACGGTAGGTACAACAACCTGCTTAAAAAGGCTGTTATACAATCTTGAAGTGCCAATGTCAATAGATACAAATAAAAAATACGTAACTCAAGAACTCTCAAAAAATATTTTGGTACCAAAATAAACTTCTTCACGTCAGATCCTTCTCGTCTGAGCAAAAAAAGATCGTTTCAAATCGAAACTATTCGAATAGGATAATTTCGAATCGATTATGCCGATTACGGTATTTCATTATTTTTATTAAATTATAGGGCCCTAATGAGGGTGAATGCGTGTGGTATATCGTTTTTTGCGAAACAGTGGAACCTTTTGAGGTCTTTATTATTATATTTTTATAACAACTCAATTTGAGAAGGTTCAGCGCCGCCCATGTCGATTGATTTCATATAATTTTCGTGCCGCCAAATGGCCTTCCGATGAATTGCCGCAAAAAACTCGGGAAGTAAGGTCTGCATGAAAACAACAAAATTTGGTGATAGGTAACTTTTAAAAGAGGTTGAGAGAAATTGGTTTACACCAATTATGTAAACAAGGAGTTCCCAAATATGTTTTTTATTGCTTTTGTCGCTGTCAATCAATGATTGTTTTTTATTTGATAATTTACAACAAAAAATACCTGTTGTTTGTATTAGTAAAAAGAGACAGTAAGCCATGTTTTTTTTATCAAAAGTCATAATGCAACAAAATCGTTTTCGTGCAAACGCTACCGTTATTTTTACCCGTCATATTTCTAACTCGTTAATAATTAAATTTTGTTATCAGCACGTTTAAATCTAATTTTAATTAAAAAGCGTCACATATTTCACGCGTTATTCGGCGGTGGGCGGTGCATTGAGTTTAAAGACGATGTTAACCTACCAAATTAAGAAGATCTCTGCTTTATTAGAGAAGCCCTGTAAAAACATGAAAATTGTAGCTCCTCTGAATTTAGACATGTGGTATTAAATCGTTAAATTTAATATTGGCCGCGTTGTTTCTTTTATTGCCTTACAACTAACACGGGTCAAATGATTTTTTTTTACATGGCTACAAATAAATGTTTATTCTCACACGATTATTGTTCTTATTCGATTAATGGCTATGGCGGGCATAATTTATTTGTAGAAAGTCGAAGCACATGAGGTGTTTAAATTTAATATTTTAAAAATATTTTGAGCCATTGTTACTTTACTGATCAGTCTGTTTGTCTGTAAAACTACCACGTCAGCTGCAGAGGGTTAAAAGAATAGTTACATTACATCTTTACTATTTTTACTATATTAATAAACTAGCCGAAGAAAATAGGTAACTTTAAATCTTGCGATATGCGAAAGGTTTAGGACTCTACATATTCACATATGCGTTATTACATTTTCGCTTACAACATTAAATATTTTAAATACGTAATTAGTTGATGCAATATTCCACTAATTGTAGCTCACAGTATCATTTCAATTAATTACGTGTCCAAATGCTGATACGCACTCCATATTGGGTCAAACAAATGAACGTGTTTGTTGTAATATGAACTTCTAAGAGGATGCTTAATGCACGTACGCACTTGTAGTAAACCACTGTTAGTTCTGAAAATTAGATTGCATATTTTAAGGTTCTAAATTATTTGAAACTTAAAGTGGCGTAAACGTATTGAAATAAGTTGACATATCAATGAACTTGCATCACGCATCAACAGTTTTCTTTATGACGTAGTCATTGCTTTTTAGGGTTTCGTACCCAAAGGGTAAAAACGGGACCCTATTACTAAGACTCCGCTGTCCGTCTGTCTGTCTGTCTGTCTGTCCGTCTGTCTGTCTGTCTGTCTGTCTGTCACCAGGCTGTATCTCATGAACCGTGATAGCTAGAAAGTTGAAATTTTCACAGATGATGTATTTCTGTTGCCGCTATAACAACAAATACTAAAAACAGAATAAAATTAACATTTAAGGGGGGCTCCCATACAACAAACGTGATTTTTTTTGCTGTTTTTTGCTCCATATTAATAACAACAACAGGTAGACAGTTGAAATTTTTACAGATGATGTATTTTTGTTGCCGCTATAACAACAAATACTAAAAACAAAATAAAATTAATATTAAAGGGGGGCTCCCATACAACAAACGTATTTTTTTCCGTTTTTTGGTACGGAACCCTTCGTGCGCGAGTCCGACTCGCACTTGGCCGGTTTTTTTTATTAGAGATAGGCAAGCGCTTGACCACAATCTCGCTTGGAACGTGACAATTTGTCACCTGTTATTACAATTTCATAGCCATTGTGTCAACCAATTAGAAAATAGTACAAACTAGTCATAGCTACACCGCAATGTAAACCAAATTATCATGGCTATTGACAAATTGCTGGTAAGCGTTAATGCGATCTACGATGAAACGCGCTTGCCATTAAATACATACATTTTAATTCTTAAAATTTAAGAAATTTTAAGAATTAAAATGTCTTTAAAATCAACATAGCATTGTATTTGTTTATCAGCGTAACTAGCTTTCTTGATAAAAAAAACAAATGCTCTGTTTTATAAAGACGAGAACAAAATAAGCGAAGTCACGGGCAGACCTAGTAGGAGTATGGTCTTTGACCTTTGAGGAGTATGCGATAATTCTTGAGCAAACCACAAGGCGAGACAAAATAAAGGTGAAAGCATGTTTTATTTAAACAAGTGACGACGCTCAAAGTTGCGTGCTTTTACCACAAACATTAAGTAATTTGTCGGTGAGAATTATATATTACATATTCGCAAATGCTTTCGCCAAGATAAAAAGAAATTCTCTGAGTGACGCGAATAGTTAATTGCCAAGTCTTGTTGAAAAAGAAGCAAGACAATGATTTATTGTAGAGCAAAGTTTGTGCAAGTTTTGTTTTGACAAATAAGAAATCCTTTTAAATTACACTTTAACAGCTTCATTAGTTATTACTGCGACAAAAACATAAAATTTTCATTTCAAAGTAGTAAAATGAACGAAATTTTATACCACGATTTAACTTGTCACGGTCTGAGGTCATATTATTCTTAACAGAACGAAGCTACGAATCACCTCCCGCAAATTGTAAACATGTTTTAAATTCATTTTGCAATAATTAACACGGTAGGTACATTTAAATTAATAAAATTAGAGATTTAATAACAATCGTTTAAAGTCAAATTGGATCATATCTTATCCGTTGACGTTATTATTACGACAGTCAATGAGATGTGTTGAAGTTATGCAATTTATTGCTAGGAAGCGGAATTATATTAGAGACCACCAGTAATTTATAGATAAAAGGCCAAAGTACAAAGTGGCCGATATTTGTCAGAATTCAATTAATCGGCTCTAACGAATCTATCTGTCACTTAAATTGCAAGACATTAATATTTACGTCACTACAGTTATTTCTTCTAAATTATGACAACTAGTTTTGTTTTTCAACCCAAATTCAAGTTTTTATTTTAATTTAGTTTTGTTTATATTTTGTTTTGATGAATAGAATATTTATTTACTTAAATCTTATCCTATCATGTCCCTTAGTAGTAATTGTAGTTAGTTGTTGTAGTGTGTTAATTCGGTTGGCTGGCACTAAATTGACAAGACTAAATTTAATTTTAGCGTGCTGTTCTATCTTTTCGATACTGAAAGAAAATGATGGGAAACTAAATTTAGTTGCCAACCGAATCGATATCACTTACTACTAATGAAATTAATTACCTGTTGAGTAATATAATAAAAAAAAATCGGGTTGCACTCCGGGCGTGCCGGCAGAAGTGAAAACTTCAATATTAACGTTGTGCATTTTTGATATTGTGAAATTAGCGGCAAAGGATTAAAATTATTTCTTCCTATTACTATACAGTCACACAATTCAATCAGTTTGTAATTAGAGAAAAATTTTAAAGATTTCGCGCCAGCAGTGGCCTTTTTAATTTCTACATACACGCATTCTACGATTTAAACTTATAGTCACAGAGTATAAAAAAGTCTATGATTTCACCGAAGAGATCGCTGCTATTAGTTCCATTTTCAAAATTAGCACGTTGCTGGTGACACAAGTGTTTACAACTTAAAACGCGCCGCCATTTTAACGCGCCCCGTAGAAAGAGAGGGGGATACTTCCGCCACCAGCTGTCTACTCTCCATCCGTCATATCCGTCTTACGCATTTTCGACCAGCCACGTGATTTTTACTGACGCGAGTTTAGCATTTTTTCCCCATTACAAAAAGCGTACAACGCCGCTAAAGAAGTTTTCACGTCAAAAAATTGATGAAAGAGCATAGACTTATTGTGAAAGAGATATCAGTCAGTTGACTAATTCAAATTGAAATTCTTGTCTACATATTTTGTTAAAAGCTTTTTGAGAAATAGTGGGAATACGAAAAAACTTCGCGAGAAAACGTAGGAAATGAAGCAGCAATACTAAAAGGCTCAGAACAAAAAATACCACCACAAAGTTTAGCATATATCCCCAAACGAGATCGAGTTTACGACATGAGTAAAATATGGAATGGCATGTCGTGTCGGCTCCATTGATCACAAACAAATTAGTGTCGCACAAATTAAAAAAGGTCGTATTTTACAGACATTTAGAATGCCACTGGTCTTGCCAGCCATTTGTGAATCGAAAACTTTATAGCAAAACGGGGTTTTTAGTCCTTAATCCTTCTGCTTTTATAATATTCATAATAAACATAATTGAATTAAGTTATTTTTATAGGTATGTAAAACACGAAAAAAGTATATGTTATGTCTGTAACATACCACTTCTGGTGTTCTAAAAGTAACAAAACATTTGTTTAATTATGTATTTTATCAGAAAAACAGTGGTAATGAATCAGATAAAAAATGTAGACGCCATTTGAACAATTATACAAATAGTCATAAAAGTTTTACAACTATCGTAAAGTCGACTAAAGTTAGATATCACACAACAATGTTATAATCATGCTGATTTTGAGCAAAACTGTTGTACTCGTATAGTTGACAAGTTGTCAATCTACGAGTTCAGATGTTCGTTTGTTTTCTAATGCCTTTTTCAGTTCAGTTTCAGTTCAGCTTCTTTCAGTAAAATTTCCTATCTTCAATATTTAAGGTACTTTCCCTCCGTGTGGCAAAGTTTTGGGACACTATATATTCACCCGTAGCACCTCAGACAGTTATTTAAAGATTGTTTGCTAATCAGATCGCATTTTTCGTCATAATCAACTAAATGATAAAATTATTACTTAATCGATTGTTTTTAATCAAATACGTAATAACACAGTTATTATTCTAAGAAATAAGATCAATTAAAAAGTACATTTTGTTATTTATCTCTTTGTTATATGTTGTTATTATTTTATCCGGGCATGTTTAAGTGTGGTTGACCCGCCTGATTAAGTTGCAAGTAACTTTTCAATTAAAACCGACCTCTTATAGATAAATTTCACATTAGTACTACCTACCGTAATATTTTTCTTACGTATTAAAGTGACAAGCTTTACCAACACCCGTAAAGAAAAGACACAGTAAAAATGTATGTATATATAAATATGTATATATATGTATGTATGTAATGTATTTAAATTGACAAAATATTTTTCGCATGCATATTTATGGTGATATAGCCGTTTTTTATGATAATTATGTACCTATTAACTTTTTTACCTATATCTGCGAATAAATGAATTGAATTGTATTGAAAATGATTTGAGTGAGTTTTGTAAATTATAATATTTTTTTGTGTGATTTCAGTATTTTGGACCTCAGATAACTTTTATACTTTTTGGTAATCAAACTAGGATTTCCTAGGATGACGGTGCCGTCTTATTACGGTCGTAATTTAGCGGCGTAGAACGTTGTAAATGTAAACAATACGGCGCGCCGTACTGTTTTCATAGACAACGTTCTACGCCGCTAAATTATGGCCGTAATATGACGGCACCATCATCCTAGGAAACCCTAGGTTTAGTAAATCAGGTGACCTTAGTTTTATAATTGAATTCAATTTATCAACAACCTTTAAACTAACAGATACGTCGCTTATCGCCGATTCATTGCTGTTATTATAACATCTGTTCGGTTGGTGTTACAATAATATAAACAAATATAAATATGCTTAAAAAGAGGTTAATTTGTCTATTTGTCACTAAGATTTGATTTTTGAATGTTTTTATATTAAAGTTTTTTAAAACAAAATGTTAATGACTTTAAATTTTAAAACTTATAAATATTGCGTTTAATTATTTAGTCTCGGTGTGTTACATTTTTTTTTTAAATAGCGTTGCATATAAGTACTATACTTAGTTATGTTGTTACTTACATAATATTGGCTCATCTAATGAGTTAAAGTCTGAAATAAACGTAAGTACAATTATTATAAAATAGACTGAACTCTTGGATACAATATAATAGTACTAGCGGCCGCCCGCGACTTCGTCTGCGTGGGAAGGTTTTTTGGTATCCTTCAGGAACAATACTTTTTTCGGGATGAAAGGTACCCTATGTCCTTTTCCGTACCCCTGACAACGTGTATGCAAAATTTCATGATGATCTGTTCAGTAGTTAAGACGTGAAGACGTAACAAACAAACAAACGGACTTTCGCATTTATAATATTAGTAAGGATGATACCAAACCATCCACTATGCTTAAAATCATGAATCTCATCAGTAATGAATGATTATGCTATGATCGCATCTTGACCTAATAACAAATATTTTTATCATCAATGCATTTCGTCACACATTAATCCGAGATATCACTCGAAAACTAAGCCGCCTATGTGCTAAATTAGTCTAAGACTAAAACGATAAAATTTATGTGTAGATAGTCGAGCAAAGTCAGGTATTGTATGCAGTGCGGAACGACAGTATGGGTGGTCTCAATGAACTTGCAAGCGGAAAAAATTAACTTCGAACTCAGCAAATATTTTTACACGGAATATAATGCTTTGTAATGTTGCGTCTTTCTTGCGGTTTTGTTTAAAACAATAATATTGTTTTGCTCGATCGTATACGACTTCGACAACAATATTTGGAATGTGAAATTCATCAAAATTTCGATTCTGTATTGTGTCATATTGTTATTCAATACATCAACTTTCCGACCACATTTTTAATAATATGTCATTCGATTTCTTTTGTTTTTATTTTTAGCCTTGTGTGTATCTATCTATACACTGACTAGTGAGTGTTTAAAAAAATATAAATATGTTATTGCATGCAGTCCATTATTTATCAGATATCGAATATGTTTGACCCGATTTCAACTATGATAAAATTCTAACACACTTTGGAATTGATAAAACGAGTAAAGGTAAATAGGATGTAACATATTATATCAGTCTACTATTTGTCGATATGTTTAAAGATATTGTATAGGGCGTAAAGCCTTCTGTACAAATAATAATGTTTTTTTCCTTAAAAAGTAAAGTTAATTCTTATATTAGTTCTTAACTCATCACGTTTTTTCATAAATTAATTGGGAAGAAATTTTTGTTTATATATTTGAAATAAAATTTAAATAAACAGAATACAGGACTTTCACTACCTGGACTTATCACTACACATAGTATAAAACAAAGTCGCTTCCCGCTGTCTGTCCATAGGGACAGACAGCGGGAGCATACATAGGTATGCTTAGATCTTTAAAACTACTTAATAGATAGAGTTATTCAAGAGGAAGATTTATATGTATAAATTGTATAATACATGGTGTCAAATTCCACACTTACAACATAAAATAAAAATAGTTGTATCTACTGTCTTTATTAATAACGTCGTTGCTAAACCGACGATCCAATTATTTTATAGAGATTAATGAATACTTAGTTTGCATGAGGTACTATCGACAACACCTCCGCTTTACCACTCCTAATCTTGTACCTTTAAACGGGCAATTCTTGTATATTTATGTACAGATAAATTTATTTCTGTGATCTCGAAAACGGCTCTAACGATTTCGCTGAAATTTGGTATATGGGGGATTTCGGGGGTAAACAATCGATCTAGATTAGTCTTATGTTTGGGAAAACGTGTGTTTTCGAGTTTTCATGCGTTTTTCTTTCGACGCAGAATATGGTCGCTAATTACGTCCTGCCGGCCACTGTCAAGACGGCAAGAAACGAGTGTTACGGGTTCGAATCCCGCTCGATGACTTACTTTTGTTTTTTATATGTTCAAGTTTATATTTATTTTTAAAATTTTTATTGTTTTTAGACAAGTTTAAAAAATATAGTTAATGTTTGAGATAACAATGTAGATTATCATCTAATCGCTACCATATTACAATAAATAGTAATAACCGAGCAATGCTCGGTCGCCCAGATATTATATTATGTTTAAATCGCTTGCACGCCGCGTCCGTCGTAACTACATACGTTTAGTTCGTGCAAGGGCTACATGCGCGCACTCGAATTTTTCCGCAAAGTGGTAAAGCACGTGAGTTGCTGATCGTACATACAATTTTATTATTATTGAGTATTTTAAAATATCATATTTCAAAAGTAGATACGACCACAATTATTATTTTCTGTCATCCATCATTCAGATGTGAATAGACAACGTTTATCTAAATGAGTAAAAAAAACATGTACCAATATTAATACACCGATATTAGTGTTCTATTTACTAAGGTATTATATCATTGGTTCTATAAAAATTCATCCTACAGCCGATCGTAGCAGAAACACCATTTACACCTTAAATTATGTTTGCGGCACCAATTTGTCAGTTATTATGGATTACTTAGCATCACCACGGGACACAAATTTGGTTTCTGCCTATGTATGTTAATGTAACAATCGTGTCTCAATGATGTTTCAATATTGCTATTGTGTTACTTTTTGATACAGTTCTTGTTACTAAAGGCAGGGCTCTGTCACTCCGCGCGTGAGTTTGAAGCTCTCGGCGGCGTCCAGGACAAAATTCATACGTCAGAAAAGAGTAGTCCAAGGACTGGTAACAAATGTATTAGCCGCCAAAAATCCAGATAGTTGGACGACATCACTAAAATAGCGGGGAGGAACTGGATGCAAAAAGGACAAGATCAAAAGAGATGGCGGGCAAATGAGGAGGCTTACACTCAGCAAGGTGATTTGAGGCTGAAGAAGAACAAGAATTGTGTCAAAAAAAAACCACTGAAACACCATTAAGACACAATTATAACGCCAACATTAGGAGAATCGAAGCCCTGATCAGTTGATCACACATTTGTGGTAGGTATTCGTGTCATTGCCATGACTTGCGGTCATCTAACTGGACTGTAACTTGATAATAATTTGATGGATTAAGGTATATGTCATAGTTACAAGAAATTCCGTATAACATTGTGGTGGGCGTTTTACACTGTTAAACTGATTGCATTTGTAGGTTTTGGGTTTACTGTTATAATCACGAGGCTCGGGTGGTGTTATAAATAAAATCACTAGTATTTCGACCTTGGAAACACAATATTGATCTCTCAATTTTAACTGTCAGAACCCTAGCACGTGCTGTATGTATATTATGCTGTTTCATACAAAAATTAATATCGAAAATATCAAAATGTCTGATACAGTAGATTTTTTTCCTAATTTCAAGGATTATCCCATAGTAAAAGTTGTACAGTTCGATGGTCCCTATCTACAATATTCGGCATTAGTCGTATTTTTGTAACACGTTGTTTATTAGTCTATGATCAATGATAGTAATATAATAAGTCTATGTCTATGATTGAATTGGGTTAAATAAAATAATTGTAGAAGAATATAAACGTTATCTTATTCTATGCTCTTAAAGTTATTAGAATGAAAATAACTGTTAGTGAACTGTTAGTTGTAAGTTTCTGTCATACAGTTTTTTAGTTAAGTTAGTTAGTTGATGAAATTGAGTTAGTCTAAAATTTGATATTGGGTATTTACGTTGGGTAAAAAATGAAAGTTTTCCAGCAACAGATAAGCGATTATGACCTAAAATTTTATCGCAGTCTCGCGTGTAATCTATTGAAGATATAATGCGTTTCGGTATTTGTCACTAAGTGACAAAGCTTAGTGCAGGATCGAAGTATTTATTATTAGAATGGAATCAAGTTGCAACTCTTGACGTAATCTTCGTTCTACTAGATAAGTGACAAAGCAAAAATCATTGTCGAAGCGTCTCTGTTTTAGCTTGGGCAAAAATGCTTTCGTATGTCCATCCGTCTGTTCTCCTCTACAGGTCGCATTTCTCAACCCATTCTCGTGGAATTTTGTGAGCAGGTTTGATAAGTATATATTTTTTGTCGATTTAGTTTTTCGAATTTTTCAAAAAGGCGTAGATATTAAAACGAGGTCTACAGCTCACAGAGCGACTAGTTGTATGAGTAATAATATGTTGATCGACATATTTTTTGTTAATAACTGTATAGTAAAGTAACATAAGTGTTTAAATGTTTTTTTTGTCCAAACTCTTTCGGATATGTAACGTTTTGAACAGTGCTTGGGATAATGTATGACTAAATAAACAAAATGTTTTGTTATACCTGGATTAGTCGGAGGTTTCAGTGGTGTAGGTAAATTCCCGTTTATCCCATTAATCTCAACGTATCTGTCGCCGGGGTGGCGCTAGTTCCCTGGAATGTATGTTTCCATTGTTCGACACTATTATGAGAACATGGTCGCACCCCTGGCACTCCATACAAGCGTCGTGTTTCAACTACCTATTATTACACAGACGCTACACAGTGACGTTTTTGCACACGCGCAACTATGTGCGTGAAGTCTAGCACACGATTCGGCACACGAACTCGCGGGGTGGGGTGAGGTAATTGATTGTGGGGCGAGCGGGGCGGAGAGTTTCCTTTCTGTACGGTAGTACTTATATCTTTTCTGTGACATGGTACCACTCATGTAATAAGCTACCAACATTTACAAAAAGGCGTTGTAAAAAGAATTTTTTGACTTAATTGATGCTGCGATTTTCATAACCTCACTGATATTATGTTATTGTATGTACAATGATGTGACCATTCATGAAAACAAAAACAGACTACAAATAACTTTGAAATGGCATTACCGTGAGTTTTTGGATAATCTTAGTTGTTTATCAAAAATTAAATAAATTCTAAATAATAATAATACGTAATCAGAAGAAGACGTGGTATAATGAAAACAGTGCCAGCTACCAAGGAAGCTCAGACTCAGCCCAGTTTACCTACCGCAGTGCCATCTCGCGGGATTATCGAGATTACGTTGATCCTCTGTTTGTCAGCCTGCGCCTGCGCACGCGACGATTGCAGTTTATCAACTAGGCTATGTAGATTGTGTACGGTGAATGTAATGTGTCATAGATTAGCTATTGACGTGTGTCATGAATTTGTGTCGACTTCACAAATTTACTTCTCCTAATTTTAAAATGTGGACTAAAGTTAGGCTTGGCTGAAATCTAAAGTAAAATTGTAATAAATTTATTAGGTTTAGGATGCCATAATTTCAGTTTACGTTTTTTTACTCATGTGCCATAATGGCGGTACAAACACTTTATAAACATAACATGCATAAGTACATACAAAAACATATCCAGATATGACTAGAGTTTACATTGTTACCTTAATACTATTTTTTGTACTATTTTATTTAAAGTTTCATGTAAAAGATAAAAAGACCTATGAATACGCTGACGATTAATTATGTAAACTACTTACTACCTATTTAGTACTCCCTATGTACTTATTTACAACAAACATACTGTTATTTTGATTCGATTTGTGACAGTTAAGCAGATTGACAAAACAGCTTGCAGGTGCATGTTAATTCAATAAAAAAAATGCCTAATTGTATTGAATTGTACAACAGTGGCGTTCTGATTCATTCTAATGTTGAAATTGTTATATAACATTAAATTTAAAATGTCTCAATGTAAAATTTTATCTGAAACAATTACTAAAAATATGTGGTGCAGGTACGTAGTTACAGATTTTCCAAACATGTAAAAATATTTGAATAATTTAAACAAAAGTGAATTCAAAACGCTTGCATTGTGTGAAATCAGTGCAAAGTCCTAAGAATTTAATGAGTAGCGGCGTGTATCATGTTAAGAGATTTTCTTTGTGAAAATTTTATGGTCATGAAAGATAATCCGAGCTATCAAAGGATTATGCTTCTATTCGCTTGCGCCACGGCTGCGCGGGAGTTTCGGATAACATTTACTTTAGACCACATACTATGCTATTTGGCTGTTATCATATGACGCAAATTACGTGAATCCATCTTATTAAAATGTTTACTTAATTTTACCAGAATACACAAGGTCGGGGCAGATAACAGCGTGCTCGATAGACATTCTGTCTTTTTTAATGTAAACAATAAGTTTTTTTATCATCGTATCATGGAATTCCAAATGACTTTTTTTTCTACTACAAAAATTCCATGTATTGATAATACGGATACTTACATTTTTTATGATTTTCTTAAGGTTAAAGATCAATCAATGACGTCTTTGTATTATTGAACAATTACATTTTAATATTTGGATTACAACACTATGACAGTATTTGTTAATATTAAGATTACCATGTAATTTACTGATTTCGTATCTACCTAATCCTAAACCTTTTGATAAGTAGATATTAAATGTAATATTTCTATGGAAAAGTACAAGCTTACATTACTTTAACTATAAATTATATGATTAATTAAATATTTTCAGAAACGGGGTTAGGTATCTAATAAAAAAATTATCCTAAAAAAACTGAGAATAGATTTTTCTCTTTACTTCCAGATCAACGAAATGGGTTATCATATCACCACCGGGATTATTCCCAACTGACCCCACGTCTCTGTACCCATGTGGGGACAGTAGGGATTTTCAAAAAAATCTGGTCCAGCCGATCCCCTGCTAATAAAACTTCAACCGTTCCCATGCTATTAGCAGGAGGTCAATTGGGCCTGATTTTTTTAAAATCCCAATGGTCCACACGTAGGGACAGAGTAGTGGGGTCGGTTGTACAGCAAATTATAGTCCATAGCCTTTTCTTTATAAGAAGAGTTTTGCCATACTCTACAATGGGTCTCCAAACTTTTTAGCCTAAGGACCAGACTAACTCTTCCACAAAGTCCCAAGGGCCAGGCCCTAGCTAGCTCATCGCACCAACATACTGTAAATTACAGTATGTTGGTGCGATCAACTGGTATCAATTGATATCACCAACATACTGTAAATTACAGTATGTTGGTACGATCCGGGCCGCTTTCGCGGGCCGGATTTTTGGTGCTCGCGGGCTGGAGCTGGCCCACAGGCCGTAGTTTAGAGACCCCTGCTCTACACGATTGGCAGGCGGGTTGGAAATCGCAGTCTTGGTCCGCTTTCATCGGAAAACGCTGCTATGTTTTAATCCAAGAAGGTATTACATGTACTACCTCTGAAGTCTTTTGTCGCCATCTTCGATACTTTTATAAATGTGTTATTCTACGGCTCACGGCTATTTAGGTTACACATACTATTTATTATTATAATCTTCTCAAAACATTTCAACTTTCATTGCATTGTTAGCTTTAGACGTGTCAAGAACTTCAATACGGTGTTGCAATGAAAATTCAGTAAAGCGAGATTACGCCGATACAGTCACTATCAGTGGCGATAATCGGGCATTGACCCCGGCGGCTGGTCACTCAAACGCACACTGTTTACATTGTCGTACAACAATGTTCGAGCTACTTACAACCGTTTCTATCTTATGTTAAACAATGGATGTACTTTCAACGTAAAAGAATGTTTGAGAATGTATCTTTTAGACGTTTTAAATTTACGCGTGTCGAGTATGGTGGTTTTCCAATTTAAAAACAAACAGATCAAATGAGAAAATATTTCAAGATATACTTTTTGTAAATAAATACAAAATTTGGTATAATTTTTGATTATACCAAATATTTTTGCACTATAATTATTTATAAACTGAAATGTGCATTGAAAATGTACTCGTAGGTTTTATAATTATTTTTAGTGTATGAATACTAAAATAAAATAATACTTTATTACCAATATACAAACCTCTGGCGATTGCTAAGCACAATACAATAAATTACTAGTTTGTTTTTTAAGTTTTTAATAAAATGTTAATAATTCTGATAGTAAGTCACGCAGGAATATTTTGTTTGAAGCATAAAAAATAACCTTCGAAATATATGTATATTTTAATAATGAATTCCAACGTTAGAAACGTAAACACATTCTGATATAAAACTACACGATTGCAATATCAATTTGTTTGTTTTTTAATTTAACATTGACAAGATACAAATTATTTGCAAATTAATTATTTCTTTCGAATTTAAAAGTATTACTAAATAATGGAATAAAACAAAATAATAAATTGGAATCAAAATCCTTATTTTTTTCATAATCTATACAAAAAATACAAAATGCTTTATTTTGTTAACAAATCAGGTGATTACAAAATTAATATGACATTCTTAGTAAGTATAAAAATACCTGTATCAGGAAGCCATTCAATTTAATGCACGGCTCATCAGAATGTTCTGAACTTTTCAGTTACTTACCTAAAGTATTTCTCCTGTACTTACTCTTAAGAAATTTTTCGTGGAATAGAGAAAGATTCACTGTAAGTATATCTAAACTTTTCCGTTTTGTTTAAAGACTCTAATCATTTCAAATGTTGAAAATTCTGTTTATTCGCACGTTCTTCAACAGTGAAAAGTAAATTGTCGGCATCTCAAAGAGAAACTGTTTGCGCTATACTAAGATCATGTTGTCTTTTCGAAATTAGTCTTCGGCCTAAACGTCGTGTGTGGATTTCGAAACCAATCTCATGATGTTGACGAAGCTGACGCAACGGATCCAGGGAAAGAAAGTTCACATGATCACACATTTCTCCGCGTTGACGTTTGGAAATATGCAACTTTTTGATAAGTGTTCTGTGGGCGTGCGTATTATGAGGTTACGCTTACAATACTTGATAGTGATTAGTGACTATAGTTGACAATTGTATGACAACTTTCAGTTCAATGTAGTTACCGCCAGAGGCTCTGTGCCAAATTGCATACAAAATCTATAGTTGCTATTGAGTTTGAGGGGGTTACTCTCGCAATACGAACGAGGTTCTGAGATCAAATTGGTATCGAATAAACGTCAAAAATCTGTTATTTTAGTACATTGAAAACGGTTGCCATGGTTTCCATTGTACTGTTTTGACGTTTACTCGATACCAATTCGATCTCAGAACTTCGTTCGAGTTTCGGGAGTAACCCCCCTGTTATGTAAATTTGCGCAGTTAACTGTTTTTGAATAGAAGGATTCAAACTAAATTATTAATTTTAACAAAAAATACTTCCATGTAAGTACTTATTACAAAATAATGTGGGAAATATACACAACATTAATTTTCCTCATACAGTACAAATGTGCGCTACCAGAATTTCGTCTTCACCGTCCTGTCTTTCTATATTAGGTATTTCTAAATGTACAATATATTTTAACTATCACCAGTTACGTAATTTATCTTTAATAACAAAAGGAACGATAAGAGATAAAACTATAATAAAATTAACTAGTTACTTACCTATCTCAAAAGTTACGATGCCATTGTAATGTAGATATGAAGATATTTTATACCGATTTCTAATTTTATAGTAGTAAAAAGCATTTTTAAAGTAATGAAGTTATTATAATGCTGACTGAATAAGTTATACAACTAGGTGACAACGCTTATTTGAATCTTGTATGTAGACTCCTTCTAAAATTTTTAGTTAATTATATTTTAGGAAACTCTACATTGGTAAATCTTAACACTTGCGGCATAATTTTATGAAATAAATTCTATACTTATATCGATTAGGAAAGTGTTTGTAAAATAATACGTTCAAGTCCTTATCTCAAATTCGAACCTATCATAAATAGGTACTTAATTTTATCACTTTCACGCACTCTCACCCCGTACCACGAAATTGTATCGAATTTATGTTCCTGATGGTAGAGACACAATCTGAAGCATTTTTATTTCACCTAATGTTAATTGAAATGACATGTTCAGCCCGAAATCTTTAAGTAATTATAGACCTTAACACCCTCACTTAGAGTTCACTTGTGGACACGGTAAGCCCATGTTCATATTAATTCTTTTTATTTGAGTCCCATCGCTTTCGGTCATCGGATTCCATATTCGAACTTTCCACTTTTATGTGTCCTATTGATAAGAAAGATTGGTTTACATGTCGTTTGTGTCGTTTGTATTACCTTAACGAAGTAGGATGGTATTATTGTTTGATTTGATTAGTTTTTAAATTTGAAATTTTTGCATTTACAATGCTATTTTTATACAATACTGAATAATATAGGTACTAGAAAAAATACGACTCGCATCAGATCAATTCTCGGACGGGAATCGAACCCACGACCTTTGGATATCCGGTCCAGTGCTCTGACCGCTGAGCTACGGAGTCACTAGTGGCATCGTCGAATTTATTCTAGTATATCCCCTGCTCTTACGCTGTAAGCCAGCGTTATTTTACCAATGTGAGGAATTACCTCGATATTCAATTGAAATATCTTTCCAGATATTTTTCTAGATTCTCGTCGGAGAATTGATTTGGTGCGATTCGTATTTTTTCTAGTATATTATTTGGTATTTAGTATTATTTGATTAGTGTTCATTTTCACGCAAATAACAAAAACCGTCATATTTCATACTAATATAAAAATTGTAAAGAGTTCATTTATAAAAATGTCAATTTGCTCAATTATATTCGTATTTTTTTGAAGTTTGAATTTTCCAGCTTTTACGTCACGTATTATACCTATTACATGAATCAGGTAGGTAACTGATTAACTGTAATACTTTTACCGGCATGTAAACCTTCCGTAACACCTCAGTATTGAATATCTTGCATCCAGCTGTAGATTAATATTTATGGACATTTTATTTTTGAACTTTATTAGTGTTCAAATATCATTAACGCTTAGTTTGTCGCGCCGGTGTTTTGTCCCGTTCCAACACTAAATTTAGTTAATAACTACAACTTTCTCGTTCTCTCATTAGTAATTGAATTTATTACGTGCCGTTGTAGCGGCTTTATTTCAGTATGCACCTGTGGTGAGGCATTTTTCATCATACTTAGTAGGAAATTCCTAAAATGCTTAAATTGTATTTATGAATATTTTTCTTATGAGTCAATTAATTCGTTAGAGTCCGGGCGGTCGGGAAAGTATAAAATCAAAGTGCCGGTAAGACACAACACTCATCTTAATTTTGTTTACGTACAAGTCGTTATTTGATAGATTAAATCAATTTATATGCATGTTCATATAAATAAATGAAATAAAATTTTAAGCAAAGGAAAGTAATTTTCTCTTCCTGACATGTTCTACGCAGCCAAAACTATCATCTTCAAAATGATTATAGTATCGTTGTTGGAATCCGTACCGCTCAACGAACTAGGTACCGCTAGAGAGTGGAACTCCTTGCCTGAGTCTGTGTTTCCCGATAGGTACAATCTGGGCGCCTGCAAGTCGCGAGTGGATAGATTATTTCTAGGCAAGCGCGTTTCATCGTAGATCGCATCATCGCTTACCACCAGGCGTGATAGCGGTCAAGCGCTTGCCTAATCTAAGATAAAAAAAACATTTATTCGTATTTCGACGACAGCAAAGTAAAAACGGACATCGGTAAAAATCAAAGTTTTGAGGACAGAGCTTACAACGAAAAACTATGACAATTTTTTTGTTTTCCAGCGATTATATTTTCAAATTCATTCCATAATCATATTATGGTTTACAAAATAGAATAAGTATTTTTGCTTAAATAATTGTAGTTTCAGAGATAATGCAGTTGTCCGTTTACACATTGTTCGAGTATTGAGTTAACTGCCACATAACTTTGTATGCTTCCAACTGTTAAATATGCGTATTGAGTTAACTGCCACATAACTTTGTATGCTTTTATGCTTCAAAATGTAAAGATCCTAAAATCAAAGAATATAAGGAGATTGGAGATAGTTTGATAAAGTTAAAATATTTCAATGGATTTATACTTACAATAGGTTTTTTTTTAGGAAAAAATGTAAAGATATGATTCCGATCTCGGCAGCAGCAGCAGTGTTGCCGCAGCAGTGCACTCCAAATTGAACCCTAATGTTACGTTTGTAAGGCTCAATTTGATGTGAGCGGAGAAGCGACGCGACACTGCTGCGCAACACTGCTGCGCGACACTGCTGCGCAGCAGTGCTGCGCGGCACTGCTGCCGCAACATCACTGGTCCCCATACATTCTCTATAGGTTTATATGAGACTACATTCCGAGCTCGGCAGCAGTGCTGCGCAGCACTGTCGCGCAGCAGTGTCGCGCAGCAGTGTCGCGCAGCAGTGCTGCTGACATCGGAATCATACCTTAAGTAGTTGTCTTTTTATACTTTAAGGTATGATTCCGATGTCTGCAGCACTGCTGCGCGACACTGCTGCGCGACACTGCTGCGCGACACTGCTGCGCGACACTGCTGCGCAGCACTGCTGCTGAGCTCGGAATGTAGTCTCATATAAACCTATAGAGAATGTATGGGGACCAGTGGTGTTGCGGCAGCAGTGCCGCGCAGCAGTGTTGCGCAGCAGTGTCGCGACGCTTCTTCACTCACTTCAAATTGAGCCTTTCAAACGTAACATTACGGTTTAATTTGGAGCACACGCAGCAGTGCTGCCGACATCGGAATCATACCTTTACTCTAAAAAAAATAACTTTGACAGTAAAAAATATATTTGAATATTCTCGCTAAATAAAGTTAGTCTATTATAGTTTCGCATTATAACCTATTCAGCCGGTGAAATTAATGACAAGTGACAGTTGTCTCTTTCTTCCATAAAAAACAATTGCATTCCATCCCACATAAACAATGACAAGGTCAGTTGTCCGTTTTGACGTGGTTGGATTTTAAAATGTTGATGAAGTTGACTTTTTATACGTTAAATAAATCATGTTTATAAGGGAAAGAATGATTTTTTATTTTACTCAATTAACGAATAGGTAATTCTTGTTACAAAAATACAATAAAGAGAATTTGTTAGTTGTAGATAACTTTAATTACTTTGATGCCGTCGATTTGTAGCACACAAAAAGTCTTTATTATACCTATATAGTGACTGCAGCTAATAGAAACAAGTTACAGTACAGCGTTAGTATATTCTTATCTAGTGAAGGTCGCTGGAAGCCGCTGGGTACAGGCTGCGCAGGACGGATCCTTGCAAGAGGTTATGCCCAGCAATGGACATGTCGTACGAGATGATGGTGATGATGTATTATTGTAAAAGTGTTTTAATTTGACTAATGAAGAATGCGGAAGAATAAGGAGTAGGAAAATATGAATTCATGTAGAATGTAGCGTTGAATAACGCGCAGGAAGCGTTATGTGTGACTTAGCATGTATGTGATTTTTGTTTATAACATATAAACAAAAATTCACACAAGGAAAAAAATATTGAAAATAATAATAATTATACCCGTATCACGATTAACGAGTAAGAACATGATTGTTCTATAAATTATTTACGGCTGTTATCTTCGGAATGGTAGAATTCGATACCCGATTGTGGTAATGTATAGATGCCTCGTTATACATTCATCACGTAATTATAGTACAGTTGTTAATACTTGTTTAGTTTTAGAATCCCTTTGTTAGGATTTTGTTTTTGTTTGATACGCTACGCAATTTTTTGTTTGTCGTAGGGTATTAAAAATTGATTTCCTTATGGTTGGTCGTCACGATATTTTTACTTAACTTTGAAATACAATAAATGTAGCTTCTTATAAGATTATACAAGTAATGTAGAAATCTAGCTTTGACCATGAAGGTTTATAGACCCATAACCTAGTTTAGCATTATAGGTAGATTTTGGCAAAAAAGTTGGCAAATTCTTTGTGAGACCCTGGTATCCTTCTTCGACGCCTGACTTTATATGTAATAAGTCAGGCTTTTCTCCCACAGATCTCTATGATAAAAACAGATATTGTCCCTTCTTACCACTTCCTACGATTCTTGCAAACTTTCACATCTATTCTTATCACAGTTACGGGTACCCCTGACTCAGTCCTTCTTTAAAGAATTTGGCACACTGGATGCGTTCTGCGGTCTGCAGTCAGGTCAAAGTGAATGCTGCCCGCGTTATGTATGAACAACATTGTCGGTCAGGGCAATCGGTCCGCGGTCTGGTCAGGGCAATCGGTCAGCGGTCCGGTCAGGGCAATCGGTCAGCGGTCCGGGCAAGGAAACCGGTCAGTGATGCGGGCAGGCAAACAGCGGCATTTGACTGCGTGAATCAGTAGTGATCAGTTCTTTTATGTTTTAAGAAGAAAATATTGTCGGGTGGATTCAATGGGAATATTCCATATCCCAAAACGGGAATATACCCGGGTAGAATACCATTCCATCTCTAGCCGTGACCGTTGCCCTGTCCGCCGCCCGCTGCCCGCCTACCTGCCCGTACAGGTCCTGCCTTCCCCCGCGTTCTTTGATCATGCCCGCACGGTCGGATCGCATTCTATACAAAATATATAGAGACCGACAATGTTGTTCATACATAATGCGGGCAGCGTTCACTTTGACCTGACCGCAGACCGCAGAACGCATCCTGTGTGCCAAATCCTTTAATCTCCCTTCGTCTCGTTTCTCCACTTACCTATCATCATAAATCCTTTTCGTCGATCTCCATTCTTTTGTTTCTTTAGTCGTATTAAATATTGTTTTTTTATTGTTACAGCGAATCTCACCATCAGCACCCGCGGGTTCAGCCTCGAGCTGCTCATCCACTCCCCCATGCAGGACATGTACCTGTGCTTCAATCGGTCACGGCTTGTCGGCAGGCGATTGGTAAGATGCCACTTTATTCATTATTCTGTATGATTTCATGGGTAATTTTTGTCTGATTTCATAATTTTCGTCCAATTTAATATTTTTGTTCCATTTACCAATAGTTAAAATGAGTTTTCAATTGTTTACTTCATAAAAGACAGTCCTCTGATTTCATCCCATGGCTAGACAAATTTAAATTCCAACAAAGAGCCGCTTCGACATCAGCCATTTTTAATGTCCCCACTGCTGGGGCAAAGGCCTTTCTTATGGATGGATAAGGAGGATGGGCCATAATAACCCACCACGCGGGCCCAGTGCAGATTGGTGGGTGTTAACGACTGCAAATGCACCCGGGACTAACGGCTTAACGTGCCTTTCAAAGCACGGAGGAGCTCGAGATAATAAATTGTTGGTCACCCATCCTATGACCTTTGCGAAAGTTGCTTAACCTCCGCCATCGCTGGGCCAGACGCTAAACCATTGCGCCATCGAGCTTCTGAGCTCCAAGATTCGCTTATGTATTGGGAAATAATATTGTTTTATTTTTGCCGACAGACGCGATTCCAAGCGGAGAGACAACCCAACTGCCTGTTCAAAGAAGAGTTTGTAGAAGGCTACAACAGATACCACCTAACGAAGAACGAAGACCGTTACATAGGTTTCAACAAGCGAGGCGTGCAGCTGCGGCGAGGCAAGAGTCGCCTGCCCAAGCAGGTGCACAAGTGCTTCTCGTTCTTAACGGTGGCACCCGACGACTTCGACATTACCAGACACAACAGGGTTCTCGGAGGCGAACGGAGACGTCCGCAGCGTAGGCTGCGCGCGCCCACCTCCAACGACATCAAGCAGCCCTGCCACGGCATCCGCCACCGCCACGGCAGGTACCAGAGGCGGAGGAACTGCGACGGAACGTAGATAAACCCCCTCCCGACTTTAGCAGCTTCACGCTTCAACGCTTCGCGCGTTCCGTTGCCAGCTGTTGACATTGTGAGTGGACAGAGTATTAGTCAACTATCGCAGTATTATTACAGTGACGACGACTGGATAGCGTTAGGTTAGCTCGGCGGTGGCCGCGGTGTCTCAAACGCCGCATGAATGGTAGCTGAAGCGGGCGAGCAAACATTTGAATGGGAGAAAAAGGTCGGACCGGGACGAACGTCCGGAGATGTGAAATTCCTTAAGCTCGTGCAACATCGTGGCGCTCGTTTGCTCTCGTCTGCGGTCGGATTTGTGCTCTAAAAGGAAAAAGATTTTCTGTAGAATGAGCAAATAGTAGTCTCGTCGGTCACGAGCCCGCGGGCCGATAGACCACCGCCGGACTCTGGTGTTTGCCCGCTGTCGTCAGGACTTCATCTATGGCAGTGACGAGAGTCGAATGCTCCGGCTGGCTTGCCATAAGTGTAGCAAATGCCTTTACGTCAATTCTCAGTGTGTTATTATTTAAAACGCTTTACTGTTAAATTAAGTACGGATCGTGTTATGCTTGTAAATATAATAAGAAATAATAATTTGTGTTTACTTATTTATCGAAAAATTTAATCAGAAAATTTGTAAACGTAGAGGTTAGTTGTAAAGTTGTATTAAAAGTTTTGTATTTAATTATGGGTATTTAATCTATCCGACCAACCGCTCTCTTGTGATTAGCCACAGTCGATATAACCTAGATTTCTTTATCTTCACATACTGAAAGCCGATTCAAGTAACATTCATGATAATTATATATTTTTTTATAAATTGATTGTATGGTTTCGAGAGTTTGTATATATTATTTTAAGGTTTCGTATGAGAGTGATAGGTCATTGAATCTCTTAACGTCTTAGTCTGATGCCTAGCTTCTTCTTAAACAATGTCGTCATCTTGATCCTCGTCTATTTGCATTAAGTCATTTGAATTCATACTTCTATTGGAAGTTAACTTCGTTAATCTTGCATTCCTTATTAATGTTTATTTTTACGAGATCTGTGCCATAGGGTGGCAGTGTGTTCGCAGTGTAACTAGTATTTTAAGTTAATGTCTGTAAACTACGAGTAGATAACTGGTAAAAAAATTACTGATTTAGTTAACTGTCTGTTTGTGTAAATTTTTTTAGAAAAAAATTCAATTTTGTATTGTTTTTCTCTGGCTATCAAAATAAAATCGTAAAGTTGTACTACAGAAAAAAATATTTATTACATTATGGCGTTGTAGTAGCTGTTGCCAATAGTTCAATAAATAATAAAAATGGATGATGCCTTACATTCCCACAGTATTCCAGTTTTGTAAAAACATTGTCGTGACATTCCAAATAAATGCAATGTAAAAAATATAACTTAAACGAAATATGCGCTTAAACATAATTATTGTAAAATAGCTCGACACTGTCTATGGTATTACTGTATCTAATTATAAGTTATCAGACGCTGGACGAAAACGTATAATTGCTAAGAAAAATTATGAAATTAAATATTTAACTCGCATTTTATCGTTTTCTTTTAATAGTACCATTTATCTATGAGTCTGCTCTATTTACAAAGAAACAAGGGGGTGATTATCATAAACAAGACATCTTATAAACTGATTCCTTTTGCATGTGTTGGACCTATTCCCCTACCCCATAGAGGTAAACCTTATAATTATACATCACAATGAATGGTAAAGTCAAGATTAGCTGCAGTTTTCTGTAAAGCAAATGGATTGTCTTCAATATATGCTTCAAGTAGGTGCTCCAACTTGAGCGAAAAATCTTCAGCTCTTCACCCGATTTTTAGTTTTCAATCTCAACTTTCTTCAAAACCACTTATTGAAAAGGTAAAGACGCGTCTAAATTCTCGAATTTCCAAGAAACCCCGACTTCATTATGAACTTTAATGAAACTACTGAGAAGTTTTAAACATTATTTACATAACAAGGTAGCGGTCACAAAAAAGGGGATAAAATTTCCAATGATTGGCCGGAAGAGGGCGTTTGTGGGTGAAATGTAACGTTTAGAACAAACAGGGTAAGTGGCCCTAACTGGAGTCGACGCGTGCGAGACTCTATTAGCACCTCCCGGCCACAGAATAATGATCATACAGAGACGACTTCAGATAAATATTCTCTAAGAGAGAGTGAATTACCTAACTACCAAAGATGAAGATTGATGATCGGTATAATTAATTCAGTATTAAAAAATCAGAATTCTTTAGAAGTTCTTTATACAAGGTACCTACCTAATATACCTACACCTAGAATAATCTGAAGTGCTTTTTAACCGACTTCAAAAAAAGGAGGAGGTTCTCAGTTCGTCGGAATCTTTTTTTTTTTTATGTATGTTACTCGATTACTCGAAGACGGCTGGACCAATTTGAAAAATTATTTTCTTGTTTGAAAGTATATACTTCCAAGTTGGTCCCATTGTCATGAAATCAGGATATGATGATGGGATCCTGGAGAAATCGAGGGAACTCTTCAAATATTATAGGCACATCTATAGCGATTTTAGTATTTTCTTAAGTAACTTGTGCATTTGCTTTCGAAAAGTACTATTTCGGTAAAATGGAACTGATGATGAAGACCAGCATAGATGATCATCGGAAATATTCAATACTAAGTAGTTCACTGGTAAGATACGATTACTTTAATATGGTTGCTAGGATATTTATGCTCATCATAATTCATATGGTGAAGTGGAGCTGATAGTGAAGTACCAGGAGAACTCCTCAACAATAAACGCCCCTGCGTCGGGAAAAGCAGTACTATGTAAAAAGTGATGAGCCGTTGACATAAGGCTATTGTAACTTTAATAATATCATCACCAAATATACTTACCACAAAAAAGTTTAAAATAAAAAAGTTTTTAATAAAAACAAAACCTCCTTCAAAAACCTTGAAAATAATCTAACAAAAGACAACTTCAAAAATAAATTAATGGCTCTAAAAAAGCAAGAAATAAAATATTGAAATCTGCATAATAACTAACTCGAAAGTTTGTATGCATATCTTATATTAAACAACGTCTTATGAAGTCGGGTGGGGTTTAAAACCCATGATTAAAGTTTAGATAAAAAATATCCTTCGTTACCCCCCCCACCCGACTTCAAAAGGCGTTGTTTAATATAAGATATGCATACAAACTTTCGAGTTAGTTATTATGCAGATTTCAATATTTTATTTCTTGCTTTTTAGAGCCATTAATTTATTTTGAAGTTGTTTTTTGTTAGATTATTTTTGATGACATAAATACAAATAAAAACCATAGTGATTAAATCAAAACTGAAAACAGAAAATATATCTTTAATTGATTGTTATTTAGGCGTCATAAGTATTTTCTTTAAAAAAAAAATTTTGAATGCGTATCTTAATGAGTTTTTATAGATAAGTATGGCATACAAAAATGTGCAAATCTAAATCCGGGTAATGTAGAAAGACTAAATAAATAATGTGATTGTTAATTAAACGTTATCGAATATCACATTCCTTTGAGAATTGCACACTTAAAGAAAGACGATAGCGCCACTAATATAAATGATAAACAGGTATTTAATATGATTTTAAAATTGTTTATCGATGACAATGCATTAGGTGTAATGCAATCAATTGATAGCAAACTCACTTTGCATTCTAAGTTTAACTTGCTTATCAATATAAAGATGAATTTCAGAGACCTACAATGTGATTAATTTAACAATGTACGACTGAAATGACTAACTTCAGAGCGCTTGCATTACAAAAAGACGTATTTTAATCTGTAAATTTCTCTTTGACATAAATTCTCGAGTGAAGCTGCAGCGGATCACTGTTTATTGTCAATTTAATTGAATTTTAAAGTCATTCCTTTAAGTAATTAGAGGTAAATTATGTTTTTACAGAATTAAGTAAGTCTGTGTTTCAGCGTGGTCTTGTTTGAGATGTTGACGTTTTAGTTTCGGCGTTCCTTCTTATATCAATTATATGTACTTATACCTTGCATAAAGTTTCACATCGGAAAAAGTATATTTTTAAATGCCTAGGCAATTTTTCTCCTTAATAATTTATATAATAAGTAGGTACCTACTATGATTAACATCTTTTGTCTGTCAAAGTAATATTATATACTTAGTAGTAAGTACGTACCCGGTTTTCAACAGTTAGTATAATAAGTTCTACAATGTTTCTAAAATTATATTCGCTTCTAAGATTTCAATGGCCACTTATCGCTGGCGTCATGTACTACTAGCTACTGCGCTAACATTGACACGTGATCGTGATGGATATGAATAAGTACATTTTCTGGTCAAATCCTTAGTTTCTGGTGTAATTATCCTTAAACGTCTAACTGGCTTTGATATTAAATTTAGTAGTAGGTATTATAACGGGTGTAACAAGAACGTCGACGAAGCTAAAGTCCACGCATTCCGCCCATCACCAGGATCATTTTTGTCTTTTTGACTATACCTGGGAAACCAATAGCTACGAAGTTATTAAAGTTCAAAGTTCTTTTTTTTTATAAAATCTTATTTTATTCGTTATTTCCTAATTGTTATCCAAAGAAACATTTAAAATTTTAAGTATTTTGTAACAATCAATGGCTTCAAAACGTCTTCTATCTCATGAGCACGCACATAAACGCTGCCTTTCAACTCAGCCGCACGCAGCTGTGTAGTGTAGCATTCACTCGCAGGCACGGTCTGTTGTACGTGTAACATTGCGTGGTAATGTATTCAATACTTTTTAACACCAAAAATTGAAATCGTTTCCCAGTAATAATTTTGAACAGAAATGGTTCTGATGATGGGCAGAATACGTAGACCTCGGCTTCGTTGAGGGTCTTGTTACACCCGGTAGGTACGAAGATTATTGTTCTCAAATATTATCAGATAAAAGTCTGTTTTACATAAGTATGTACAACCTGTGTAAAACAAGATAAAACGTGTTATAAGTATTTCCGTACGGAAATCGAATGCGCGGCCTTTGTATGAAGATGGAGTCACTTCAATAAAAATTACTAGTTCCAAGGAATAATTATACTGTAATATACTAGGTATAGTCTCAAAAGCTAAGGATAAGCCAAGAGCCTATTATTTTTGATAGAGAAGTATCTACCTACCTAGATGATGTTTTTTCTCAGACGAGAAATATATAAATCCAAATCAAAATCCAACATTGAATTCTTCACTATTTCTTTAGACAATACTGAATTCATTAAAAGTAAACAATTAAATTTAAGTTTTTTTTAATTCATGAGGATTGGCTTATTTTAGCTATTTTCAAAATTTTACAACTACATAATATGTACTTTCCATAAATACAATCCCAAAAAAAAATTACTTGTCTTGTCCAAAAATATAATAATTTTGCATAGTATAAAAACATGACAATGATTATTCAAAATCAAAACTAAAATTATTATAGGTACTTACTTACTTACTTCTACATATTGTAACATATTATTGAGATATGTTACAATGTCGGTTAAAACCTATATTAGAAGAGGCCCTTTTTAGATTACAATAACAGTTTATAAAATAAATTAATAATTAATTTGGAAGATACTATAAGTACTTCTAATTTTCCCTGAGTCGATTCAGTTCAATTTCTACTCTATGGAAAGTAAAGGAGCGTCATATTTATACACACTCACACATTACTAACACCACAGTATAAATTAGTTTCAGTATTCTATCTTCATACAAACCAACCAGTAGCAGATCAAAATGATTCGAGCTAAGAAATATCGATATACATGTCGTGGGCTGATCGTTGAACTGGGCCGATCGAGATCTGCCTGGGAAAATCATGGAAAATCATCATGATGTGCCGGCATTTCATGATCTGGCCAATAATTTCATGATGTGCCCAATCAAAAATTAGGCAGATCGATAAAAGCATCCTATTCATCGATTTACCCTACTAGTACTTGGCCACATCGAGATATGGCTGGGCGCATCGTAATATACTTCTGTTTCGCGACGCTTGTGGCGCTGTACCTAACGCTGTTTGCGCTCTGTCAGCTGGGTTGCGTTCAGAACCTACGCTCCGAGTGCAACCAAACGCTCTAACGGCGTTCTAAACATTAGAGCGTGACGTTCGGTTGACACAACTTTCCCGTTCTAAATGTCAGAGCGTTGCAACTTTTAAACCATCAAAATCGGTGGTTGAAAAACGCTTTGACATTTGTCCATAGAAAAAATGTCAATGTTATTTGACATTATTATGTATTTTGATGTTTTTGTGTCTAAGTTTCAAATAGTACATGGTAGCTTCTCAAAAAACAGTTTTTATTCAATCCTTACTAATATTATAAATGCGAAAGTCCGTTTGTTTGTTTGTTTGTTACGCCTTCACGTCTCAACTACTGAACCGATCGTCATGAAATTTTGCATACACGTTGTCAGCGGTACAGAGAAGGACATAGGGTACCATTCATCCCGAAAAAAAGTATTGTTCCCGAGGGATAGCAAAAAAACTTTCCACGCAGACGAAGTCGCGGGCGGCAGCTTCTCAAAAAACAGTTTTTATTCAATTTAGAATAAAGGAAAGTTTAAATTATTCGTATTCCAAATGGAAAATGAAGACTTTGTACTATTAATGACATTTAAAGTTCTTGGTCGTTCCGAACTTTAGAGTTAGTTAGTAAGAGCACAGAATAGATTTAAGTACTATCGTACAGAAAGGAAACTCTCCGCCCCGCCCCACAATCAATTACCTCACCCCACCGGCGCCCACCGCGCGAGTTCGTGTGCCGATCCGTATGCTCAAATAGCTCGCACACAGTTGCACGTGTGCAAAAACGTCACTGTGTAGCGTCAATCAGCATGGCTGGTTATATCTTTATTATGTAGTAGAATAATTATTATCTAAACTTCATTTTATTTGCTTGTACTTTAGCCACCCTACAGAATCGATTTGCCCAAGCATGGACGGGCAAATCGTCAAACGTTATGCTTAAACGATATGGCGGGTTTTAAAAGGCAAGTCAAAAAAAGGCCGGTGTATCGTGATCGGCCCAGTTCAACGATTGGCCCACGACATATACAACCTTCCGCGCGAGCTTAAGCATAAGCACACCTGCCTACCGCATAGGCGTAGTGAGTACGGACGGTCTATACCGCTACGACACGCGACGCTTTCGCGCATTTAATTATGACAATTTTTACACAAGATTTTGACTGTATTAATGTTTGAAATCATATATCTCACAGAAATCGGCAGAAGTAAAAAGCGGTCAAAGAGCAGCCCTTTTACTGTAACAGCCGTAGGTCAAGGACACTGGGCGAGATAAACTACTGTTATTTACTTATTCTGTGTCAACACTAACTTGCGCCCGCGCAGCTTGCAGGTGTGTTTGGAAAAGCAGGAATGCTGCGCAAGCGATACTCGGGAAGACTAATTTCAATATGCCTTGTGTTTACGCTTTTTAATTAGGTAAGAATTTTTAATTTATTCCGACTGTGAAAGTACTCGTACTTACTAGAACAACTGGTTAGGTGTCATTTTAATGGATTTTTACTTGTGTTGTATTTAACATGAAACGGTACTAAATACCAAGGTATAGGTACTTATTTATCTGTGTTTCTGCAAAATTTATAAATGAATGTGTGCTAGGTATTATTATGTGACCTACATTGTCGTCAATAGTTATGTTAAAAAATAAAATCAAGTGGAAAGCACGTGTTTCACTACTTAAGTAAAACATATCCTTATAAATTAAAACAACAGTTAAAGCTAACCAATTGTTTAACTTAAGAAGCTATAAGTTTAAATAAATATTCTAATAGATATAATTTATACTGTAAATGAAGTAACACGCACATCACCGCGTAAATGGACTTGTTTTACAACAAACACGATTTTATTAAGGAAATTATAATTTGTAATGCATTAAATTAACTTCAAATGGCACCGACTCTGAGTCTAGACTGGACTTAATAATTTATGCTCAAGAATGTACTTTATCAGCCTTAAGATAATAATTACTTAATGGCACGTGAACATCTTCGAACGTGATCATCGTAATTGTTTATAAATAATAAACATCTTAAAGATAATTTTTAATTTGACGGATTAAAATTTTTTGTAGGTATTTTTATTTTGAAACGTAACAGAATTAGGGCACAATTTGTTGACATAATGGTATACTCAAGGCAAGGACTGGGATACCAATTGCACTTCACCGAACTTTTCATGAGTTTTATCATAGTAATTTCTCGGCATAACATTTAAGATTATATTATTTTACACAGCCATCCACTGTTTATGTAGACGAGGAACAGTGTTGGGCCCAAGACGCTCCCTTGGGGGACCCCATATGTTACATCTTCTTCCGAGCTAACAATTTTGCCAATTTTCACTCTTTGTTTTCGGTTATTGAGTATTTAAGTAAGTCAAGTGCTGGATCCCGTATGCCTATATTCTCAAGCAATATTTGTCTGTGAAATTATTAATGCTTTTATAAGGCCATTACACGAAACCGAAGAAAATCGGTCCGTGTTCGTCGGTAGCCTAGCCTAGCTCTTGCCGTGTGAGTTGACCAATGAACTGCGAGTATTCTGTTCCCTAGGAGTTCGATTCGTGGAACGGAGTTTAGAAGAAACTTTTTAAAATAAGTTAACGGAAGTCATAAATAAATCAAGATTAACTTTACAAAGCAGATCAATTGCAAATTAATATTAATCTAATCCATAGTTTCCATTTTCCATTATTTTAATGTTATTATGTGGACAAGTTTAATACTTGTTTGTTATTTGATCCGACTAGTAGAATGTGGTTTTGCAAATCGGATACTTATTTTGGTCATAAACTATAATAGCTCGTGTTGTGTTCATAATAAAAATATGATTAGAACTAATCTAACTTCGAATTTTTGACACATGAGTTTGTAAATGAAGGGAGACAGATACAATTAATAAAATAAGTAACTTAGCGATATTTTGCGGATGTGCCTATAACTTGGTATTTAATAGAAAAAATCTATAGTCACGGGTTTAACCTTAAGTTATCAAGTTATTCATTATTCATAATACTGACAACCAAGAGGTATTGTAACACATAATACTAGGTTAGGTAAGGTAAAAATACAATATTGGTGGAGTTAAGTACATTTTGTCCAATTTGTCACCTGCCGTGAATAGGGAATGCAATCTAGCGAGATTTCGGCGAAGCCTAGATCTCGCGAAATAGGAAATATCAGTCTCGCGAGATCTCGTAATAGGCGATTGGTGAAATTGTTAAACTTTTTTAAAATAAACTTTAAATTTCAAAATTTTGAAAATACTTAACTTCACAAAAACATAAAGTATTGAAAGAGTCATCTGACAGACGGCTTCTAATTATGCAGCTCATATAACCAGCTGCAAAGAACGCTGTCAGCTTCTACACTGGAAGGGACTATAGAGTGTAAGTAATTGTCTGCAAATAGTAAGAGGTTTTCCTTGGACCCCCGGCTTCATGATTCATTTCTTTTTTAATCAATGGCTCTAGCAGATGCGATTAGCGGATGCTTTCTCTTTTGGCTCTTTAAATCAGTGAAAGATTTTTCAAGGTCTTCTTGTTGAAATGGTTTTTCCTTCCTCGGAAACACATGTATTTATTTATGCTCCTGTGCAATCTCGTTTATCTCGCGAGATCTCGTCCGATTTTTGGCCGAGATTAATCTCGGTAAATATGGCCGAGATCTAGATTGCATTCCCTAGCCGTGAACTAGTCGAGCACGCAATGAAGAGAGATTGCTCGTGTCTTCACAATCTTTTGCCTCTATAAATTCACTCTACTTCAGATGGGAGTTATATCACTGATAGTACACTAATGCGGTTTTCCGCCATGAAAAAGTGATGAATATTAACCGCCAACCGCAGCTGATAACCACCTGTACCTAGCAAAATGGGGAAAATATAACAATGAACTAATACAAGTACCTAATTTAATCGGTGTCATTAGGTTTAATTAAAGACTTCTAGATGATCTCTGAATTGAGAAATTTAAGTTGAGCACTACTCAAATCTTACTCACCCATACAAAATTTGTACTTAAGTAGTGCTCAACTACAATTTCTCAATTCAGAAACCGGCCGTTATTCTTTTCGAATTTACAATGTTCACTTAAAATGAGGTTACATTAAATACTTACTTAAAGCTATAATTAGGCGCAGCGCAAATGTATCAAATCACAAGCAAAAACCAAGCTAAACCTGATCATTTACAATTTCATACAGTAATAAAAACGACGTGTACAACACTTCTTCTTATCGAATGAGGATTAGTGGCCACCTCTGGTGTTAGAGTTTATCATGCCGCCTGTAAGGCCTCTGACTTGGCTTAACGACTGTTATCAGATGACAACAGCCGGACCGACGGTTTAACGTGCCCTCCGAAGCACGGAAGCGCTCAGTTGTAATGCCACTTTAACGGTCACCCATCCGACACCTGACCGGACCGAGCGTTGCATAACAAACGTGATCGAGTACGATCAGTCTGTCAATTTCCGCCATGCGCGCTTCAACACATAAACCTATTAATGTAGGTATTTTATAAACTTAAAATAGGAATATTCCATATTAATTGTTAAAATTAATATGAAATATACTTATTTTTATAAGTTAATGAAGTTAGTAAGGAACAACGCGTTACGTATACCCATACCCATCCTCTCTTTCGAATGGTATTCACGTGACACTTTACGAATATCCGATGTGTGAATTGAATTACCGAAACATGGATAACCAAACCACGCCTAAAAAGGATTTACCTATTTTTAATATAAATTTATTTGTCCAATCAGAGGTTATCAACCTTCTTACTATTTCAAAACTTAAATGAACGCTAAACATGTCGAATGTGACGCTCATCGATGCATCATGCGCGCTAGTCGGCCATGGCGCTAACTGCAACAGCAAACAAAGCCTGGTGAAACTACCTGGTGGTGCCTTTGAATCGGATCCTAACTGGTTTTGGAGTTTGGAAGGCTAAGAACATGGCCAAATGCTTAACTCTCATTGATTTTGAGGTATCGATAAAGTAAAAAACTCTACATAGAGAAATTTACCTTTTTTTACTTAGATTAATAACACATAGAACGATAATTCCTTACAAAGCGCTCTGTCAAAAGTGAGGCAACTAAAACCAGCCATAATGGCGCCGTTTTCAGATTTTATTGTCCATACATAATCATACCTAATAAGTACAAAACAGTTTCAATTTCCTTACCCTTTACGAGATTAGTTACTATATTATTGGATTTTAGGATATAAATCTGAAAACTAAGCCATTTTGGCTCAGTATTAGTTGCCTCACTTTGCATACGAGGACACGGCTTCTAGGTGTTATTATTCTAAGTTTTTTTAATATTCACCAAACAACAACTAGTTTTTAACATTATACATAGTTTAAAATGATGACGATCTTTACAAAAGTCTTGCTGATATTCGATATTTTTTGTTTAATATAGTTCATTGCTCGTTTCATAGCGAATTTAATATAGGACAACCAAATAAACCGGTACAAAAACAAAATGTCTCTCAAGTTAGAAAGCCTTGATCTTAAGACTTGATTTAAAAAGTAAAAAAGCAGGGAGAATTGAACCCCCCTTCGATCGTACCCATTAATCCGTGGACTACCAGGGCACTGAAGAGATCTGCAAACAAGCTACGGAACGGATCGCGCGGCAAATACTAAAGTACTCAAACACCAACCGCCTCTGTGGTCTAGTGGTTCGACCACCCGTGTAAAACGCAGAGGTCCCGGGTTCGATTCCCAGGGGGGTACAATTTGTACTCGGTTTGGTTGGTGGTAGGGCTTATTTCAAGTCCACCTGGCTAGCTACCACCATCTTACCTAAGTCTGACGCCATAATAACAATTTAAAAATTGTTGTGTTCCGGCAGTTAGAGGTAAGATAGCCAGTATTCCGGGAGTAGTGCGCTTCCACCTTCGGCCTTATCGTCATTTAACATCAGGTGAGATGAAGGCCAAGCACTAATCCCGTTGTGTATAAAAAAAAAAAAAAAAAAAACACCGTTGATAAATATCAACATTCGTTGGGTCAGATATTTTGGTTATTGTTTTGTAAGGTAGAAGAAAAAATATAAACTCTTGTGGATTATTTTTAATTTCAGAACTATTTGAACAGAGTTATCTTAACGTTACTACTACATCGTGCAAACCTCCTAGCCAGCATATTACTCCTGGTCGCCAAAGCTCTCCGCTCCCTCTCCATGTCCATTTCATCACACAGATCATCCGTAACAAAATGCCCCAGGTACTTAAAATATTGTGAGTAGTATTGGTGAGCTTTGGAAAATATTAGAGAAGGCCTATAATTTATTATCAACCTCCCCTAATTATTTTTATGGTGATTGGTCCTGTACTGGCATGAAATAATACCTGTGAAAAAAGATGTGGCGTTGCCGGGAATATTGCCTTAGGGTCGGGAATATTCCCAATATTTCCGGTAATATTCCCACACGGCACATCTTTACCTGTGACACAGTACTATGAAAATACGATTGTCTATTTCAGTCATCAATCATTGATGACTGAAATAGACAATCGTAATTTTTCGAACTCAAACGATTTTAACGACGTTCATGGTCGAATCATCGAGTGGGTTGTAAACTGGTTTTCAAGGTATCGGTATCTTTGAGGTCCCGGGTTCGATCCCCGGCTAGGTCAATTAGAAAACGAACTTTATTATACAGGTCTGGGTGTTTGTAGTTTCACTGTTGTCTCTGATTTCCATAACATAAATGCTTTATTTACTTATCTTAGAATCAGAGCAATATTTGTGATGTTTTTGAAAGAGAGTCTGCAAATAGCAGACTCCTATTTGCATGTAAGAACTTTAGTTTCCTACTTAACGAAAAGGAAAGTATTCGTAAAATAAGGCACGGCCAGTTGATAAAGCTATTGAAATCCTATGCCCCCGCGTATGTCACAATAGCACGTCCATTACTGTATTGTGGCGGCATAATTTTCATATTCCACCGGAGTCTGTCCAAACAGCCCGCCATTCAACCCTACCACTCGGGCTTCACAAAAAATACCCCGCTTGGTAAATATTGAAGGTCCAGTGTCTTCGATTGGTACAATTTGTGAGATTTGGCGATCTCATTTAATTTGCACAAATCTCACAAACGACAATGTTTGTCACAGCTATAACAAACTTTGCAAGGATAAGATCCCATACAGGTTGACTTGTTGTTGTTTTTGCTAAAGTGTTTTTAAATATCAAATCCATACACTTTCATTTGCGAAGTTCGTTAAGGCTTTTAATAATGTGCTGATTACTCCTGGAGGACATCAGACCAAATAATAATATGAAACATTATAATCTCTGAAAGCAGTTTAAAGTTGCTTCCAGTTTTCTTGCGTTTGTATAATTATCGCTGTAAAGCGTTTCCTTCTAAAGCTGTGCATTTATGTGTTTAACTTAGTTGTAAAAAAGTTGTACCTATTTATAATTCAGTCACAATTGAAACAATTGAAACTTTCAAAAAACTTTTTTTTACTAAACCATTTTGGATAAACAGCTTTGAACTGTTTCTACGGCGGTTTATATGCGATAACCTAATTAGATACAAAGTTATTAAAATCACTATAAACCATGATGGTGTTGGTGTAATCAGAGGACCTATTACCTAAAAGAATCAGGATAGTCGGAGGTAATTTGTCGTTCAATTTAATTGATAATGAACCTTATTCGTTAGTCAATAGTGCCACGGTATGGGACAAATATCGTACGGTTATCGCGATATATAGACCCTCAGGTTCTTCGCTTCCATCTTTGCCTTGCACCCTTATTTACAGGAATAGGCTGTTAGTCCTTTTAACGCCACTCGCGTGTTTGAAGTCGGCGGGTATTACAAGTCCATTAGGTTAGCTTGCGGATATGCTCGGATATGGCCTCGTACAATTGGGCAGAGAAATGAAGGGAGGATTGGAGATTTTTGATGTCTGGAGTACTTGGGGAGTTATAGTCTTGCAATAAGACTAATACAGTATAAGGTTATTACTTTTTAAAATGTCACATTAGAACTAGATATTCGATTCGTATATTTTTTACTTCACTACGTAAAAAAATATGCGAAATTTCTTAATTCACAAATTAAGAAATTTTATTTGTCTCTTGATCTGATCATTTTTTTAAAATTTGAAGTCTGAAGACTTAGAGCATACTGAAGATGGCGGTCAAGAATTTACTTCGGAATTCTAATAAATTAACTTTTTCAAAACGAAATAACCACTTCAATACACTATTTATTTAGTAACTGGCTAATAAAAACAGTAGAGACTTCTCAAACCAAAACATAATACTTACCCACGATAAATCTTTTAAATGTAAGATCGGTCATCGTTGAACGGAAATAAGTTCAGTGGCGTCGGATTAAAATTGAAAATCCCTTACAAAGGCTTTCGTATTGGTTGAAATATATTTATTTTCTTGTTCCTAGCTAGCCTCCCTAGCGCCAGTCCCATTGAAGTCGGTCATTGTGTTTGTCTATCCCCATTATGATTTTGGACAAAGGTCTCGAGTGTTTGGCGTTTGAGAGACGAACAAACAGGCAAATACTTTGGTTTCCCACGGACCCTGGCTGGTGACCTGAGCTGACCCAACTTATTGATTTTGGGAATAATGAAGAAACGATTTAGAATCATTTTTATAGGTATGTAGGTACCCAATTGTTTAGCAAACTACACATAGTATGGAAAATAATATACAATAGTTTGCAGTTTTTAAATATTGAAGATTTTAATTTGCAATCTAATTTTAACAGTGAAATGGAGTAAAATTGTATTGTACGTAATCTTCTAAAGTTAAGGCAAAATTTTGCAGTTATTTATTAAAAAAAATGTACGTAGGTACGCCGGCAAACTTTTCTTTCATCACAAGTCTTTCATTACGAAAAAAATGATCGAAAACTACCTATTCTTTCCATAAAATTATGACGGTCACTGTTTTACCTATTCTGTGGTTTTACTACAAAAACAAACTTTAATCGCTTGAAACTGCAAATATCAATTTCTTAAAGTGGCTTCTGAGATAACATGCAAACTATTGAGAAGGATTTTCCACCAGCAAAATGATCTATGCACATGCATATTAATATTTACAATACCAATTACTGTCCTGTCATACAGATTACTAAAATAAACCGTTCTTTTGAAGTGACAAGTGTTTATTTACTATCATTATTACTAGTGGCATTTCCACACGACATGAAAGTGCAATATACAGTTTTTTTTAAACTAGTTGCTGCAATGTCATAATATTGTACATATTCGGAATCAGCTCATAAATACCTTTCATTCGATACCCCACATAGTGGGTTTTGGAAAAAAAATTCAAATTCCATACAAAAAAAAGATTCTGTTATAACTCCCTCCTATACAAAAATCCAAGATGGCTCCCCTTCTTAAAATGATCTAAGGGTTCAGAAGGTTCACCTTGCCAAAGGGTATCCCTCGATCATCAAACGCCGTATTTTTTACTGAACACACCCGACTATACATACTTTACGTTGACTAGAAGACATTTAAAGACTTCAATGTCTATCGGAACGTCTACATCTCAACAAAACAATCGAATTAAAAACACAAAACAGATAAAACTAAAAGTCAATCGTTCTACGATAACATACTAATGATTACTATTGAAAACAAAGTTATCTTGATGAGACGGTTCTGACGACATTCCATTAATAATCTACATTAATATAAATAATAACATTAATTCTTAAAAGCGGACCACCCAAAATCATCACCTTTGTTGCGTGCCGTAAACTCGGAGATAAGAAAGAAAAT
This sequence comes from Agriphila geniculea, assembly GCA_943789525.1. Taxonomy (NCBI): domain Eukaryota; kingdom Metazoa; phylum Arthropoda; class Insecta; order Lepidoptera; family Crambidae; genus Agriphila; species Agriphila geniculea. The sequence goes on from OX038881.1 coordinate 8,877,940, forward strand.
GACGGGAAATGGTACACGAAAAATTAAGAGAAACCTGTCGTAATTGGAGGCTACCATGGCATTGCAATTTGCATACGATATGAGGAGCTAATGGATATAAGATACGATATTTTGTGAACACTTTGTGCATACTCGTGTACATACTATCGTTATTAGCATAGATAAAGCGAAGTGATGAGTACGCCTTCTTTTGGTACGTTTCTTGCCTATTTTCAAATTTAACTTTTCAATAATAATTGTTGGCAAAGAATAGACATGATACAGACATGTCGATATCCGAGACTAGGCATAAATCATTATTATCTCTGTGACTTTACAAAAAAATATACATTTGTCTTTATTTTGATTTACAATAATACCTGTTATAAGTATTTTTTAATAATATTTATTACTATTATAAGTATTTATTAGTATGTGCAGATTCTTAGTTGTCAGATGAGACATTAACACTGAAATTAGTCTCACACCAAATATAAGTAGGCATTTTGTTTACTTGAATAGAAAAAAATAAATGAAATTTTATAGAACAAAGCTGATTAAGCAATTCTGGGACTAACTGAAAAGTGAGATAGGGGTAAATTTTCTATGCCTAGATTAGATATATTGTATTATACTGCCAAATTGAAAACATTGTCATTCGCTAGTCTGTCAAATTTTTAGAATAACTTTTTTTTTTAATTTAACTGACATATCTACAGCCCTTAATCGTTAAACTGAAATTGTCACTTCTGAATATTATTTTGATCATTGTTACTAAATAACTGTACTGACTTAAAAGTGCTACTAAAATATGCGTCGACAGTTTTGGTAGGCGTTCCGACATGTAATGAGCATATTTAGCGAACATTATTTAAAAAATAATTTATTACTCGTAGGTCTTCGAAGTGTGTACTTACTAAGATTTAATCAGGATTTTATTAATTAGACATTAGTTTTGATTGAACTTTTTTGTTTAAGTTGGCGATTATAAAAAAAGAAAATAAAATGAATAATTTTATCTACTAAAAAAATAAACTATTACACATAAAAATACTTTAAGAATTTATGCTTTTCCTAAAATCAGCGAGACAAATCATTTTTTTTTAAACAAATATGCATGATCCTAGTAAATAAAAAAGTGAATGTCATAGAAGCCATAATTCATTAACACTATACATACAAACAAACAGTGATATCTTCATAGAAAACGTACGGTTTCTAGTAATTTACATCAAATCTCAGCTCAATCCTAGATCCTTGTTGAAGGCTGACGTGTGGGTATAATTACATGCTAATTGGATTTGTACGCTCCTTTGTATATAAAGAAAGGCTTGTGTTTTGTGAGTTAATTAACGCAATCGTAGGCTAAATAAAATTACATAAGCTGCGTAAAACCACAAAATATCCGCTTACCGTACCTACGTACTTTGTGGTAGAACAAAATCGTTTCAATTCAATGCCTAGGTTAGGCCTAAGTAGGCATTTACATACCTACTCAACAAGAATATTCTCTTGGTAAGTACCTATGTAATGATTGTATGATGTGCAATCCAATATTTCCTTTGGTATCTTTTTATTCGAAAACTACTTTCGATACTCCTATTTTGAATAGGTATTAAGGCTCGACCTAAACTTTGGTAGATTTTTTTAAATTTAATGCTATCAAAAATGAAATGTGGTTCAACTTCATGTGTGGGATATAATTCCTAGAAAGATTTATCTAATGAGGATGTAAATTGTTGTGTACATTTTTACAGTGCAACAAACAATAAAAAGCAAAAGAATGCTTCCCCTTATAATTTGACCGACAAAACAGTTTTGCAAAAAAAGAGTAATCGTTTAATTCGAGACGCTTCGTGTCTGCGCTGGCGCCGATAACACTAATAAAACAATTTTTCATACTAAAATAACCAATACCTACTTTATATTCTTAACAATGATACCCAAATATTTTCCTATGTTTGTTGATAATATTTGTCAGTTGAAAACAATCCTCACAATTTGAGCTATGCAAATTTTATAATGGTCTTAAATATGCGTACGTTTTTTTATATTTAAATATTAAAGTCAATATTTTTTTGTACGAGATCTTCTTTGACTTTTGAGACCTGCTTCTGATCCATATTATTTTGATTGGCAGAAATACACCTCCCTACAATGAAATATCGTACATATCAGTAGTTCAAGTTCTTCTGTGGTCTTAGTTTTTATGCCGCTAAATTAGCAAAGTATATGCCGTGACGGTAAGTTGACGTCTACAATACCAGCCTAGCGTTACCACCAAAACGCGATAAATAATAAGACGATTTATTACGTTTAGCTGTCAAAAGACAATGGATTTTGACCGTTGAGTGTCGATAAAACGCTATATGACGCGATATATACTGTGTTTTGGTGGTCATGCTATATAGGGGGCAGAGTCGTAATGCCTTCACAAGTAAATTGCAGGCTCTGAAGATACTAGTGTTTATTCGGTTTTCAATCGACAATGTTACAGTTACAATTGTTTGTATTATAATATACCTATAATCTCTACTCTGTCTAAAAAAATATGTGAGTTACAATTTTCAAAACACTAGTACTCCACGACGTTATTTCGTACTGTCCTACTGTGTTTTTCTGTTTACTATGCCTCGTTCTCATGTAAAATTTTCAAGACCTTGGCAATGTTATTTACCTTTATGTAAAACAATGGTTTTGCATAATTCATAATACTTATATAACGTATTCTATAAGCGTTTTGAGAATGTCGTGTAATTCTATAAACAAAAATATGTGTATTAATTAGTGACCGGCCGAAGTTTCGATTTTGGTTTCGGTTTCGGCTAGTTTCGGCAAAAAAAACTAGGTTCGGCCACTGTTTCGGTTTAGGCCAAATATTGGCTGAAACTTTCGGCTCGGTTAAAACTCGTTTTTTGCGAATTGTTGCGCGTCAATCGGCTAACTTCAGAGTTCTCTAGCTGGCGTGTATCGGCGCGATGGTATTGAGTTGAGGTTACGTACGTGGTTAATATGCATACCTTCAGTTACTTGATTTATTTTAATTGTGAAAAAACATACATATGCATATTAACTACCTAACTATAAGTCATCTTGAAACTTTTCCTCTTACTGCTCGATGTGCAATGTACTACAAAAAACCCCTAATCACAGAATATCTAATAGTACAAGTACAGAAGCAGCATTCCGCAAAGTCATTTAAATAAATAGCAACTTTTACTCCAACACAACAAAGTACAATTCAGGTCGCGCAGCGCTAATAGTAGTTGCCTCTCTTTCTATCGCGTGCTCTTACCTTTTCTGACGACGCAACGTTAGGGTCGATGAACTGTGTAGCATATATCATAATGTGTTTGACATCCGTACATGGCATAGTAATGGCGATTCGACATTGTTACTATTATAAAGAGATAATACATATGCAGGCATTGAGATGCCGCGCGACTACACAGGCGGGCGTGTGGCGGCCCGCTGCTCACTTGTGCCCTCGTAGGCACGGCTAGCGGTAGGTGCTTATCGCGCGACCTTAAGCGAGTAAGCAGGCCTCCTTCGGCATTAGCCGAACATGGGTGATAGAGACCACGATACTGAACAACTTTTACTATGGGACCACCCATAGTAAAAGTTGTTCAGTTTGATGGTCCTACCATATTCAGCATTAGGGGTTGTTTTGTAACAAGTTGCACAGTTGATGGATAAATTAGAAACATCAGTCGATTTTCTGTTAACGATAAGGATCAGAGTTCTCAGTTTTATAATTTCGTTAACATTTTAATACTATTTTCGAAAGTTCGGTTTCGGTTTCGGCTGGATTTCCAGTTTCAGTCGGACACTAGTATTAATCAGACAACAACTTTCAATGTTACGTTGGCGTTAAATGAAAAATCGTATCTTTTTCTTTGACTAGGTTTTCCGTTCGTTTGAATAAAAGTGATAATAATATATTTTTAGACTATTGACGTAACTATCAGTTAGGTGTAAAAATCTTTGCGACTGATATCGATCTAACCGCATTATTTTTGGTTCGGATAAGATTAAAGATAGCCCCCTCCTCAAAGCTTTTCTATTAGTTTACGCTAGCACTACCACAGAACCAATAGATAATATGGCACTACAAAGTTTAAAACAAAAAAGCACCTATAACAATTTTGCTATTCATTAACGCTCATGTTACTAGCAATAAAAATTAATCAACGCCTATTTAAAATAAAACGAGTTTCAATAGATAGAAGAAGTTTTATTTTAAATAAATATTATTCTAAATCGTGTAAAATTTGCATACAATATATCTAACTAGTTCGGTTGGCGCCATGGCACGCCCACGCTTGTAAGGAAGCTAAATTGGTACTTCGTCAAAATCATCAGTGTCCGTGATTTTGTAAAATGATCAGTAATTTTTAAAGGTCAGTTGTTTCCATAAAGTTCTTGTTTTATTAATTTAAAATATAAGTTATTTGAGATATTACAATTCTAAGCGGCTGCCAATTGGGTACCAATGTCTTCGTAGGTATATCGTAATGTCGGTATGACCAATGTCTTCGTCATAGTTTTATTTTTAATAATCAATCAGACTAGTGCATAAAAGAAATACCAAACTATTCTAACTGAATCTAGGTAACAACCATACATAGCAATAAACGTATGAAATAATAGAATGCCATAAAACAATTAGGTTTATTGACATAATAATGTTTAGATTAACTGTATCTATATTACCAAATTATATTCTAACTAAACTTAATAAAAATAATGCGGAAATATTTTTATTTGGTAATTCCCCATTATTACACGAGCGTAAAAACATGACTACACTTAGATTTTTATCTTTTATTATCATTACCAAATTAGATTAGATGCGAAATCTATAGCATTACATTTACAATAGCAAAATACTATAGATATAATACTATTAATACTAATTACAATATAAAAACCGTGAATCTAACTTTACCAAAATTAAAATTGAAAATTAATAACGATAATTCAATAGCATTTTATTTTAATAAGCTCCCTAGAATAATTCCCAAAAAATGTCAAAAATCAAATTAACCAAAATCTGAAATCTATGAATCTTTTCAAAAACGTACTAAACTATGCCATTAATTGAAAGCATCACAATACGAGAAAAAGAAAAAACAATATTAAACATTTCAAAAGTCTATTATATAACGCTGAAGGCAGCATAGAACATAATGTTCAAATATGAGGATATTTGAACATTATGTTTTAATGGTTCGTATTCACCGAGCCGCTTCAAGTTTCAAGTCAAATTCCGTCATACGCATGCAATTTGCCTCCAAACTACGCGCTTTCCCTTTCAACTATCAATTCAACTTGCGTCAATCGCATGCAATACTGATTGCCTCCAAATTTCTGCCATACAAACGCGTCATTGGGCATATTTGACCTACTTGATGAAAATTCGCGTACAGAGACCAAACTAGTTTTAAATTGAAGAATTCAATCACTCTTTAAAAACATGTATTATTTTTTTCTGTACCGACCGACAGAAAAAAGTTATTTTACATTATGTGTGTGAGTATATTTTAATGTTAAGTATTAAACTTTTGTTAATAAAATAGAAGTTTTTACTTTCAGCATTGTGAAAATGTGTGATACAATCACAATAAACGTTTGTTTTGCTTTATTTTATTTATTATTGAAATGCTATGGTATAATGATAATAAATGAGACATGGCCTGCAATAATGTGACCCATACCACTGAGTAGCAGATACATTTATCTACATACCTAGCCTTATTTCGTTTGTGTACGCCGTAGGTCAAACGCCCGAACAAAATGCCCACTGACCTTGGACGTTTTTATGAAAAGATGGCCATCAGCCATTTTAAAAGATATTGAAAAGATAGGGAATGCAAATAGCGCACCTGAGTCTCTACTTCTGTTGAAAGCTCAAGAGAAAAGCGATAGCGAACGGTCAGCGTGCGCTATTGAATGCCTTGAGGTTGAAGCATGCGTAAGGGAACGGAAAGCGATCGTCTTATCACGTATAGGTGAAGGAAATCTCCCAAAATTCACAGAAATTGTATATTGAAAAATAAAGAACCTAAAAATACAAGAAATACCTACATTACAAATAGTCCGTTTACACGTTGAAATTATTTACAAGCGATACGTTTACTACATAATTTCCTTTTACCTGGTAAAGGGTTCAAGCAAGTTCTATTAGGACATTAAAGTCTCTCTAAAAAGTCTGTTTACATGAGAAATTATTAAATTATTTATAAAAACTTATACTGGTAACCCTGTTGGTGTTGTCAAAATTCTAATTGTCAACATATTTATTTATTCTTTTATTTAGATGGGTATTGGTGGGGTGGTTGGGATTTAGGTAGGTAATAAAATTATCTTTGAAATTACCCATGTAAACAGACTTTTTAGACAGACTCTAGCTGCCTATGGCTATCCTTACATAGACGTACACGTACATTTTATATTGTTGTAATAATATTTTAAGTCACATTATAATTATATTTTAGGTTTTAATAGATAAAACGACATTTCGTTACTGATAATGTTTCTTGGACTGACGTGCAAAGTAAAACTTTGAATTATATAAGTGTATTATCTATTAGTAAAACAGGTCTAATGACAACGAACCCATCATATTTGAATTATTAGTTTTTCACAACAAAATACAAATTAGACATAGTTCCGTATTTCCAAAACTAAGTTTTTATTTCCTGAGAAGGAGGTCGCACAGTCTGAAGACACACCTTACGTTTATTTTCCAAACAAAAGAATTTATTTTGTTCATTTGCTGATTTACAATCCTGACAGAGTTTTATTAGCCCAATCGCAATAAATCCGGGTTTTGATCACATATTAATTTAAATTCTTTTCAATAGACTGCCTAATAGAATTTTACGATATGTTTATACTTATTAGTAAAGCAATAAAAATAAATGATTTCTTTAAATTTTGCAAATCTGTCGAAGGAAAATGAGTGACTAATTAAATAAGAAACTTTGGTCAAAAATGTTGTTTATATTTTATTGTTGTTTTGTTTGCGCTTTTTTTCGTTTATGAATTTATTTTACGAGTAAAAACAACTATGACTAGATTTTCTTTTAAGAGTAGTGAAGTTTAAAATTAGCTATTTATTTTAACTTCTTTAATGCAAGATCGAAAAAAAAATTAAAAAAGATCTAAGTATAATTGATTAACAATTAAAAATAGGTTTAAATTATTAAATTTTTGTAATTTATAAGGAAGTCGTATATTTTTGCTAGCAATAGACAACTCGTAAAACATTTTTACGACATTGTTAAAAATAATATTATGATCTTTAAAACTGAATGATTTAGTGTCCTTTTTATATTTGTCTAATTTAATTTAAAATGACTTCCGTAAACAGTTCATCACGCTACAAGAGTGGGGGAAATGGTGGGGGAGGTGACACATTGGGTTGACAATGTTGACATTACTTACGCCATGCTATTGGGTGCATGCATGCAACCTAGAGCAACACGGCTTCTGAAGCCCGTGTTGCTCTAAGCATGCAAAAAATTTGTTCACCACCCGCCCACAAATAAGTTTACATGCATATACTAACCCCTCCAATTGATAATGCGCCTGGCGGCCTTTTATTTAACCTCAAAAAAGAAAAAAAATATTAAAATATAATAAAAATATTTAATGCGTCTAAAGGATTATATTACCTATTAGAATTTTCTTGTTTCATGTCATTTTTAGTTTGAAAATGTATGGATGACGTTAACGTGGATGTTAATGTGACAAGGTTCTTGTACATTTGCAATGGCAGGGTAATTTAGCTGATTCACAGACCATCCACCAGTCAGCGCACAGCCACTAACTTGGCGCTATCTAGTGTAGGTAGACCTGTCATTTTGTTGTTTTCTATGTATGTATGTATGCTATCAATTTTTGGATGTTGGAAGCGATTTTTCGTAAATATAAATTTTTCTTCCAACACATTTTGGCTTTCTTCAATCTTTAATTCTTTTACTGTTTGACTTCCATAGTAGTTATTTATAGAATCAACCATTTTTAATATATTTTAAAATAAATGGGATAATCGGGGATTAAATGCCCGTACAAAGGTTTCCAGCAGCAGTAGCGCCACCAAGCGGAATAAATTTTGTGACATCCCGCCATTGGCGGGGATAAGTACCCACTGAGCAAGTAAATAACTACGTATAGCTCTTTTGCTTTGTGTTGTTGCTTGCGACCAAACGATGACAGGGACTCGGCTGAAAATCAGTGTCTGGTTCCTCGGAACTATCAACACTGAGTTGAGTTCCTTTTCTGTCTGCCGCTGCTTCACACTCCGGTACGGTACTATCTTGGACAATTTGTTAGTTTTAAGTTATCTAATTTTTTTGTATTGCCTCAAGTGTTCTTGATATTGTTGTTGTGTGTTGTAGTGGTTGCTGAATAAATCTTATCTTATCTTATCTTATCTTATAGTACCTGCACACACCTGCAGCAACACACCTGTGCTCGGCATTGCATGGTCTAACAGCTCTTGGTGTGTTGCCGTCGGTGTATCTGCAGGCCCCTATTTCACCAAATTGACATTTCTCAGTGACATATGTCGGCAATTTTTACAGTACTTTCCTTATTTTAATAGGGGACAATTTGTGTTGTGATTGTGAAACAGGGGATATTTTTTAAAAGTCGACAATTGTCACGCAAACTTGACTCAGCTCCAATGTCATATCAAGAATTACTGACAAATCTACAAATATGTCGACCTGTAAAAAATATCGCTGTTTCACAACATACTTGTCCCTAATTAAAGTAATGACAATTGTAAAATTAACCGACATATGTCACTGACAAATGTCGACTTGGTGAAATAGGGCCCAGGTATTTCCATGTGCATTTATTTGCTTGCCGGCGGTGCACAGATTTCTTGCATATTTTGCCATCTAATAATTGTGTGGAAGTTATAGCCAAATATCGTTTTTGCATCCATCATAATGGACTTCCGCAAGGTAGCACCCGATTCTATTTAATACTTGAAGGAAGGAATTCTTTTCACAAGAAAATACGAAAACTGCTTCAACTCTACTCTTAGGTACTTATAGCTCTTAATTGGTTTCCACAAGTAGGTGAATTTATTATTAAGTATACTTACTGAATACTGCATGTTATAATTATCGGGGTTATTACGTTACCCGATAATTTACGACCGGTAATGGTGCCTATTATGGCCGACCCAACGCTGGGACAGAGTTAAGTACTTGAATAAACGTAAGTATGGGATTTTTTAACAAAGCATAACATGTGAATAAATTTAAAAAATGTGCTATAATTATCCTTATTAGTCTATAAGAACATGGCAATTGATAAACTTGATCTGAACAGTAACAATGTCATGAAATAAAACACATTTTAACGGATACTAGCTGGGTTTTATTTAAAGTACTTTGGTAATTATTTGGTATTTGGTTTGATTTTTGATTTTACTGACGTTTCAGCACCTTTGCAGCCCCGGCCGGTCGGGAAAATAAAAAATCAAACCAAATCCTACTAATATTATAAATGTGAAAGTTTGTGGGTTTGGACGTTTGTTCCTCAATCACGCAAAAACTACTGAACGGATTTAGTTGAAATTTGGCACACAGATAGAAGATAGCCTGGATAAAAACATAGAATAATTTTTATCCCGATATTCCCATGGGAACGGGAACCACGTGGGTGAAACCGCGGGCGGCCGCTAGTACTAAATAATTACCAAAGTACTTTCAATAAAACCGCGATAGTATTCGTTAAAAATTGTTTTAAAAAACAAAAAACCGACTTCGAAACCCCACTCTGCCTCTAAAAAGCAAGAAATAATATTCAAATCACTAGATACGCATTATCATTGTAATAAAACATGTCTATTGAAGTCGGGTGAGGCTGGAGGACAACTTCTTTTTATTCTAACAGCCCCACCCGACTTCAATAGACGTGCATACATACATACTTACAGGTCAAACTGAGAACCTCCTTTTTTTGTTTTTTGAAGTCGGTTAAAAAGTGTTTTATTTCATGTCTAGTGAGCGTGTAAGCTTGAGAGGTGGTAACAATGTCAGCTGGCATCTAAAAATATTTACTTCACAAAACCAGTAAAACACTCTATAATAATCAAAACGACATTGTGCCAGCGATGGCATGTTGTATTTTAGGCAATGTGCTGATCGGTAAATTCATCGCGATCTATCCGACAATTATTTTTGCGATTGTAATATTATTTAGTAATTTCTAGCTGCTTGACATTTATTTTATTACATAGGTGCTGTGCATTCTCACAAGTACCAAATAGCATAACATATGCTTCCGTGCCTAGAAAACCTCGCTTCCACAATAAATCCCGTAGGATACACGTCCATCCCCTGTTATTAGGACTACCACCTTCCATTTTCTCAGGACCTTGTGTGAAATCGCGATACATCAAATGTTAATGGCAGGGGAACCTTCTGGCACTCAAATTGATATCCGTTTATTAAGAACGGCAATTATCGTATATTTAGTGTTAAGAGTTATTGGCCACTTTTTAATAATGCTGATTTTCAATTGAAGCACTGACTATAATTATTACGATAGGTGTTGCTGCAAATGTGTTGTTAAAGATGTAGTTTTTAAGAAAAAAAGGCAACTAAATATTGGACAAAGAATTTATGAAAATACAATGTTCTTAATATTGATAATATTACCTATTGATAAAAATTATACTTATGTACCAAAAAGAAAATTTATTACAGTTTTCTCTATAACGCTAGTTATTTTTACATTCTCTTTGGTTTTCTCAAATAGGTGTATGTAGTTGGTACCTAGATATAGTGAAAAACTGATAAAAACAAGTTTTTTTTAGAATAAAAGGGGTTTTGCAAATTCTGACTAATATTATACTTAAGCATTTTCCATGTGCTAACTTAGTGATTACTTGCTCAGTGGTGCAGGCCAAAGACCAACCGCACTATGTATAGGATATTAAAGGCAAATTAAATTAGGATATTACTATTGAAAATAAAATTAATCTTCCGAACTCTGTCTCAATATGTTGGTACTCTGTAATGGTAATTCATTTTAAGGTCACGTTAATGCGCTAAGTTTTTAAGTTGTGAATGTAAAGACAAAAGTATGATAATTTTTATTTGAAAGGGCGTGTTTTTACTTAATAAAAATATCAAAAAGATAGGATTGCCGAAACCCGGGATTGAACCGGGGACCTTTAGATCTTCAGTCTAACGCTCTCCCAACTGAGCTATTTCGGCTGATGTTAGGTGTTGCGAAATTATTAATAACCTACTACTGAAGTGGTCTGATAAAAAACGTTGCGTAATATTGCGTGTGGCATACTATTTTGTGTTTATTTTGTTACCACGTGGTTACCACTACTGTTTATGCTCTTTTATTTTCCATGTTTTACCATAGAAAAAGAATGTCAAAGAACAACAATGTCAATAAACAGGAAAACAGGTGATCCGAAAAACGAATGCATACATTTTATATGAGATACGTCAAATATGACTTAGATACATAAAATATTACTATATATAGCAAAGGATATTAATAAACTATGTTCCAAACTGTTTTCTTCGTCGATAAACGAACAAATGTAGCGAAATTTGGTTTTAGAGAAATGTGTGGCAATATCTTATTTACCTGTAAAAAGTGTGACTACTTGGATTGTTTCTTTTTGTCACATCACAATTACTTAGAGAACAAGTCACCATGGCTCCACGATACCTTTATTTTAAATACTAATTAAGATTATCAAATATTTTAAGCAAATCGTGATTGCTCCTTTGTAAGGCGGGCCGCTAAGGCCTCTTACTGTAAAAAATATTGGCACATGTCACTTGATCCTATTTGTCTCTTTTTTACATAGACCGTGTCCGTATGATGTTAACTTCTCTTTTCTACACTCTGATGGTCTTCTTGAGCGCAGCGAAAAATTTTCTATGTCTATGGTTTTTACTGTAATCCAATAATATTTTTATGTAGCACTAATATCTATTCTGTGCTATAATTATTACCTAATGACAATCAAGGTAAAAACACAAACCATCCTTAATGCGAAAGTCCGTTTGTTTATTTGTTTGTTTGTTACGCCTTCACGTCTTAACTACTGAACCGATCGTCATGAAGTTTTGCATTCGCGGGCGGCCGCTAGTATATTATATAGATACTTACTTTAAAGTCTGTGTTGATACTAAAAATATTACTTTTATGGAAAAAAATAAAAGGCAGGGAAAATATTACCCATATTTAAATTGGATAGATTTTGGTGTTGACGACAGCTAAAGGAACACCCAAATAGCGTTCGAACCACGATGGTAAGCTCCCCATCAAGTTAACCATATTTTCATCGAGATCAACAGGCAATAAACCACTAATTGCCCTATTATAGATGTTTCCCCGCCCTGTTATTTGGGAAGGCGCCCAGTAATTTCGAGTTTCTGTGAAGATTATTTTTGCTCCCAGATTTTATAATAAAGGGATATATCTACAAATGCAATTAAATAAGTTCAAGAAATATTTAGAGTGAATTTGCCGAATAGAGCTCTAACTATTTTTTTGGGCTATAAGATATTCTGCAATGCTTTATTGTAAGTATGTATAGTATAAAAATGTGCCACTATTTTTCCTTAATAATACATTTGACGACGATTTTATGGGACCAACCTCGAAATCACGAAAAAAATCAGCTGTTCCATACAAAAGTACAATGCCTATCTATAGTATAGGTACGCCATCGAAATTTATAAAACAGCTGATTTTTTTGCGATTTCAAGGTTGGTCTTGGTCTGGTAATGAAAGTCCAGTTTGATGGTTTCATCAACCCCACAAGAGGTTTTCAATTAATTTAAAATAACCTTGTATATTTGGCCATGTTTACTAAGTATCTATTATTTATTAGAAAAGATTTATCAAATTATTCCGTTGGTAGGTAGCTACTAATGGAATACTTTATTTTAACAAATACTCGTATACCGAAATAAAATAAGTAAAGTCGTAATTTTAAGTAAAACATTAAGCATAAGTTATGATACTTACATAATTTTACAAGGTAATGTAAGTGATTCAAATGCGATTTGTAAGTATATTATAATAATTTAATCTATCTATCTATTTATTTTATATATTTATATTCTATCTCGATTAAGACTTAAGATAGTTAAATGTTAACCGTTAAATGTGACCCCCGGGCAATCACAATGTGGTCCGAAACATCTTGATGAATTTCTTTGTGGATCGCTAAAGAAATCGTTAATATGAAACCGGTAGAAAATAAAAACAATAGAGTTTAACCTTTTCCCTTATCCCCACTACGTCAAAAATCTTATTACGTCTACCTGTTCAGGACTAATATGCCTTAATTGATCAAATAAGAATAAAACATTACATTACCTACCTAAATATTATTGATTTCGTGGAAAATTCAGCAAAAGTTAGACTATAAGTACACTTTTATTAAAACAAAACCATTGTTTCTACTAATTTAATTATTTCAACACCGAATTTGATAAAAATCCTTTGTTTCAACGCGTTTGCGCACCTGTGCGTTCACGCTTTATGAAATAAATGATAATACTGTTAACAAAGCTGGTTTATTTTTGATTTTTTAAGCATATCCTCTAAATTTATATCAATTCTTAAAAGTTACGAGGTAAAAAAAATTTAGAAAAAAGTACATCTAGATGTACCACTAGTGGTAGCTAAGCGAGAGTTTGACTGAAACAAAGATTATAATGTTTAAAAAAAATAGTAGATATAAATCTATCGATTAAAGTATAAGAGCCTGGTCACTACCCTTAGCGATCAATTTGGGATAAAAGCGCCGCAGGTAGCTCCATTAATTGACTATTAACCACGTATCGGCACAAAAAGGCATAAAAGTTTAAAAACAATGAATTTCACGAAAGTTGATAACTCAATTTTGAGCTGATGTTGTGTGGAACAGGAAAATCTTTAGAGTCGCAATTAGTTAGTGAATATTACGGCAGGAAATTATTTTTCAGCCATTATTTAGCCGTCTTGTTTATACATGACCTCTAATTTCTTGATGATTTCTGTGATTTAATTAACAACAACAACAAGGCTTTTCTCAATTTTCCTATTTCATTTCTTTCAATAGAAGTAAGTAAACAGTGCGACTCTGGTGCCACGTGAATTACTTTTATTCTTACAGATCAAAAATATTTGTAAAAAAAATATACAAGTAAATATGCGTAAAGTACCAAAACAGTCGTATTTATAATGCGTATAGGTAGTACCAAAATCCCTTTACTATAAAGTTGAGAAGTCATTTAAAATAAATATTTATAATGAAGTGTTTTGTTTTCCAGTTTCTTTTATCGACTAATTATTACCTGTTGTAAGCCACTTGCTAGAATAAATGTTAACTAAAACATCCACAGTTTTCCTTGTGCCCAACTGTCGGTATCTTTTGAGAAAGATGCAAGTTGAATATTAATAGTGACACGTGTGCTATCATTAATACCAATGCACATTCCTCTGGTGAATCACTTACAAATCATTTTAATTAGCTTCCTTTTAGGCCTACGGCTCTTCTGTGAGTGATTTTTGGTGAAAAATTGCTTTTAATTCGAAATTATCTTTCGTTTTGGTTTCCTGGGCCAGATGGATTGAGGGGCTTGATTTTTTATAGGTAGTGACTAATAATTAGTCACCTTATTACTGTTTTAATATACATATTATGATAGTTATTTTTTATATTGTGTAATATACCAATAATTTCCTGTTAAGGCGCTTATATTGGTCCACTAGCGCCGCCAATAATTACTCGTAAACCAAGTAAATATTAAAAAAAAAGAAACAACCATGCCCTCTTAAATTGTCTCTAATATTTTTTGAATAACTCTTTAATATTTTTCATTCTTTGTACGTACTAGTTTTAAAAACTTAAAGAAAGAATGAAAACTGTTGAAGATTTATTAAAAAAATATTACAGAGAATTTGATGTTTCCTTGGATGGTTGTTTCCTTTTTTTAATATTTACGATTTAAGTATAATAAAAATGAATGAATTGGCGGCGCTAGTTGACGGCTATAAGGGTCTTAAATGGCAAAATAATGTTTCGGTTAAATATTAAAATTATTACTGTACGCTGGATACTAAAGAGACGGCCTTTTTAGATCTAAAGATTTTTTTATGAAGTAGAAATTATCTGCCCGACTCTTATCATTACCAATCTGTGAAAGTCCGGCACAGACACAGAATAACTAATAGTACAAGTTAATGTTATTGTTTTGTATAATAATGTTTTTTGTATAATAAGTTATTGTTTCGTATAATAATGTTTTTATTTCAAAGTTTCGTCACAGAATATACATTTAAAAGCACTAAACGTGTTTCGTAGCTCTCATACCTTAATATTTTTTTAAAGGATGTATCTTCCAACTTATATAAGGTCCTTCTTAAATAGTGCACATAATTTTAAGGGGTCAATGCACTAATGCATACAAACAAGTTTTACTACAGTACCAACATTGTAATCGCGAAAAAAAATATCAGCTGTTCCATAGAAAATTTAAAATCGAATAGATCAAAATGTATGGAACAGCTGATTTTTTTTTCGCGATTTCAACGTTGGTCCCTTAGTAAAAGTTGTTTGTATGCATGAGTACATTGACCCCTTAAAATTATAGGTATGTGCAATATTTAAGAAGGACCTTATATATTATGCTTCCAAAGCATGCATTTTAACAATTTGTCTATCTAGAGAGTAAAAAAGAGATAGATTGTTCACTTAAATTTTTTCGAAACATTTTTAACAATTAACCCTTTAAATGCAGTCCCATTATTTTTTTATACCAAATTGCTAATCAACAAGCTCCCTAATGACTGTCAATAAATCTGTAGTGTAACAGCTAATAGAAGGGCGGCACCCTTTAGACCTGTTTAATTTGGTTATTTTAAGGGTGCATCGTCACTAAGTCGTTAAAGGGTAGCTTTGATGTTTCAAAGATGCGATATCTTTAAAGAATATAAGACTTTTATTGTTCTTTTAAATAGTATTGAAGATTGGTTTGATGGTTGAGCAAAACTTTTTCGGAACGGGATTGATATAATATGAGCAAGCCTTTTCACCAGGTTTCACTTTCTGATTTATTAACAATTATAAGTGAAACCTGGTGAAAAGTGTATCATAAAATTTTAGTTCTTCGATGAAAAAGAAAATGCATTAAAAATAATTTGTTTTAAGTAAGGCTCATAATATTTTTTTAAGAACAAAAATAAAGCTAGCTGACAATAGAGAGTTAAGCGGCATCTTTTAAAAGATTTATTTACTCGTAGGTATCGCTCTTTGTTTAGTCACGTTTAGTACCGCGAAAAAAACGACACGACCTAATAAAGGGAAGAATAAGGCCCTCCGCAGATGAATCGTAAGCGTAGTCAGACGACTACGCTTACGATTCGTGTTCGTTACGAGACTGTAAGCGTATCGTCAAGAAGCAACGAGTACGAGACGAGCAGAGTTCTACACACGAATCGTCGCGTAGACGTAGATATTGTTCCAGAATATAAACTAGAGCTTCACGTTGATACGACTATCGTAATGACAATAAAAATCTCATACGATACGGTGCAACACCGCTTTGTGTGCGGACTTCTTTGAATATAGAGCATACTCGAATTGCTTTCGTTCAACGCGCCTTAAGAGGATTACTGCGCTACGAGTAGCTACACTAGCGCCGCCAATTGAAAAAAAATCGTAGTGCTTAAATAAAGGCGAAATTGTGAATCGTGTTCTTCTAGTGTACTCCGAATAAGATTTGTGGTACTTTTTATCGCTTGAACTATGTTTTCTAGTCTGTCGTTTAGTTTAATGGACGTTTATTGCTAAAAGTGGCCGCTTTTAGCAATAAACTAAACGACAACTAAACGACAGGTTATAAAATATTGTTTAAACGATAAAAAGTATAACAAATCTTATTCGGAGTACACTAGAAGAACACAATTCACAATTTCGCCTTTATTTAAGCACTACGTTTTTTTTTCCATTGGCGGCGCTAGTGTAGCTACTCGTAGCGCAGTAATGCTCTTAACGATACGCTTACGCTACGAGACGCCGTCTGCGGAGGGGCTAAGTTTTTTTTAATAATATTTTTAGTCAGTTTTATTTCAATGTACACTTAAATTTTGTTTTATTTCCTTTACATTTTGTTACATTGTTGCAATACCATAAAATATTTTACAACATGACGTTGTTTTTATTAGGAAGGCCGTTCATAGGAAATCATTATTATAACCTTTTAAGTAACAAAGTCCAACGATTATTAAGTTTTATAATATTTATGCGAATTCAATAAAACAATTTAGGTCGAGGTTAAAAGACAGGGTCAAATGAATAAAAGCTGGTTAATAAGTGAAAATTTGTCAAAGTCATGAAATTTGGTTTACATTGCGGTGTAGCCATGAGAAGTTTGTTATATTTTCAAATTGGTTGACGCAATAGATAATATTGTCATGACCAGTGACAAGTTGTCCGTTTATTATAAGACCCATTATAGAATATCAAGTACCGACCTACTTACAGGTACTGAGTTTAGTTAGGTTCCCATTTTTATTTATTTACATAATGTGGTTTCTATGCTACAGATAATCTACTCAATTAAATCAAATCAAACTCATTTAATTTTACGATCATTATTATATTTACACTAATAAGTACGAGTATTTTAACTTTTACAATGTACTTATTGAATATTTTACAGAAATTGTTAACTTATAAATACAGGTGTTTAAATTATTGACTTGTATTATTGACAAATTATTCACGACATGAGAATATCTACTTTAAGCTTTCTTTCTTTCTTATCGAATGAGAATTAGTGGCCTCTGGTGTTAGAGTTTATCAAGCCGCCTGAAAGGCCTCGAACTTGGCTTAACGACTGTTATCAGATGACAACAGCCAGAGGACTGACGATTTAACGTGCCTTCGGAAGCACGGAAGCGCTTCAAGCGCTAATTTGTAATACCACTTTAACGGTCACCCATCCGACACCTGACCGGACCGAGCGTTGCTTAACAAACGTGATCGATCTGATCGTACGAGCAGTCTGTCAAGTTCCGCCATGAGCGCTTCTACTTCTATTAAACAAACACAAAACTAGAAATTTCTATATCAATTTTCACTTACATAGATTCGAAACTTCTTGAACTAGTCCTTATGTCGACCACTAAAAACACGAAATGTGTATTTTCCAAATAATCACTGGTTTTCAAGGTGTCCCCATCTCTGAGATCCGTTCGATCCCCAGCTGGGTTAATGTAGAAAACGAACAGGTCTGGGTGTTTGTAGTTCCACCGTTATATCTGGGAGTTCTTTAGCTACTTACAGCTTGGCCATAAAGAGTTGAAATTAAATAAAATGGAAATAAAAAATTTCAGTACAAAATATACTCTGTGTTGCCAAATTATTATTGGTTTTGACGTGTTTACATAGAAAGTGGCGCCCTCAATTTTTGGCAACTCTTTATAGTCAAGCTGTACTTTGGAATCGGAGCAATGTTTGTAATGTTGTCTAAGAAAAAAAATTAAGTAGGCACTTACTTAGTTTTCATAGATTCCCGAAATCATAAAAAGTACTTACTAAATTTCAAAACTTCTTGAACTAGGTTTACATGTTGACCACAAAATAATTGCTGACATAATGACACAAAACTATACAACGATAACGAACTCAAAAATGGGAAATTCGTTTCTTCGGACCATCAAACTGAACAACTTTTACGACGGGACCGACTCTGAAATTGCGGATTTTTTTTCGCAGCAGTTTTTAGGGTTCCGTACCCAAAGGGTAAAAACGGAACCCTATTACTAAGACTTCGCTGTCCGTCTGTCTGTCTGTCTGTCTGTCACCAGGCTGTATCTCGTGAACCGTGATAGCTAGATAGCTGAAATTTACACAGATCATGTATTTTTGTTGCCGCTATAACAACAAATATTAAAAATAGCATAAAATGGATATTTAAGGGGGGCTCCCATACAACAAACGGGATTTTTTTGCCGTTTTTTGCTTTACATTAATAAAGACAACAGGTAGACAGTTGAAACTTTCACAAATGATGTATTTTTGTTGCCGCTATAATAAAAAATACTAAAAACAGAATAAAATAAATATTTAAGGGGGGCTCCCATACAACCAACGTGTTTTTTTTTTTGCAGTTTTTTGGTACGGAACCCTTCGTGCGCGAGTCCGACTCGCACTTGGCCGGTTTTTTTTTCATTAATAACGAAAATATCAAAAAGCATGAAACTGTTGATGTTTTTTGTGATTTCAGTGTTTGTCTCATGTTGTTCAATTTGATGGTCCGAAGAAACGGCTTCCTTATTTTTGGTTTATTCATTAACATTCTGTATAACTAGATATTTTCCAAAGAAATTATAGATTCAAATAATCTTGAACTAGGTCTAAATGTTGACCTTAACCCTACGCCGGCACATGCGTGATGGAATTCGAAACAATACTCCATCAAGCCCAGTTTTATTATGCGAACGCCACTTGTCAACCTGTGAGCTGCGAACCTTTAAGAATAGGACTTGAACTCAAAGGTATTTATTTATTGATATGTATTTAGAAGGTTTACAAAGTTATCAGCCTTGAAAACAGTGGAAAATTGAATCTAAAAGATTTACTTCGCGCTAAAATATCAACCAGTGATCACAGTAGAACATTATGTTAGTCTATCTATAATATACTTACATATAATAAAACAGTAAATTTTAAGCGTCCCCACATACCTACTACAGACCATCGGCCGATAGAAAGTCTGTAGTCTGCAGGCACGCTAAATGTTTGTGCGCGAATCACTCAAAAACCACTGAATGGATTTTGATGGAATTTTCACATTAGCGAGCGCAAATGATTTCAAATTAATTTATATTTTTAATTTACTCTACCAACAACGTGACAGGAAACGGTACGCACTGTACGCTACGCTAAGCACGAAGCGTAAAAATAGTGATAGGTATTTGAAATCCGGGACAGTAAGGTGTAATTCCTGGAAACGGGACAAGGCACGTAATTCCGGGACAATCCCGGGCGTCTGGCAACCCTAGGCGGCGCCGCCGGCGGGCGGCTCGCGTGCGGCCATGAGAACGTAGAGAGCTCAAAAGTCGCGGATTTTTTTTTGAAAAGGTGGCTTTGAAAAAAAATATTTTTGGTTTAAAAAAAAAAATTAAATTTTCGACCGAAAAATGACGCGTTCTTACTGAAAATTGAAATCGAAGGGTTTCAAGATAATATTGTGGGCGTAATTTCGGGAAGCGCGCTTCTTAAATACGCGTCGAGTCGCTGAGGTTTGGTTTGACGTAGCTTCAAAACAAATCTTAGAAAATTTAATATTTTTTAGGTAGCATCATAAGAATAATTCTTATGGTAGTACCTTTCAATAAAATAGTATGTAGGTAATGTTTATAACAATGAAATATTTTTATATGAATTTCACACAGAAAAGTAGATCCAAAATTATTGTTCATGGCTTTGCTGTGATTTCAAAGTATTGTAAGTAGGTACTAATTCAAACAAAGGAATATATTTCTATACATAAATTCAATAATCTATAAATAGGTAAATTCATTTTCAATGCCCTTTCAAGTCGTGTAGAGCACGATATATTTGATTTTTTTTAATGTGGATGTTAACTTGAAAATGTATTAAATACAAAAAGATGTAACAAACGGAAGGGAAAAGCGCATGAAAAAAGTTTTGATAATTGATTTTCTCGAAAAGAGTCATCTAGCAAAACATCGTAAAACTAAGCAAAGCATACGTTGTACTGAATACCTACTAGAGGGCGCTGTACTAGTGCTTTTTCGTAGCGCCATCTATGAATACATTGTAACTACTTGTCGCGACAACATCCTTGCTTTGCATAGCACATGTTTCTGTTAAACAGTTGGCATTAAATAAAGTAAAGATGTCGCTGAATGAAAAAGTCAAATATTAAATATTTTTTTCAATATTTTATTAAAATATAATTCATTATAGTACAGATCACGTTCATTGTACCACCGTGTGATTATTTTATTACACACATTTTGTGTTACCTCTCGGAATTAAATAGTTTAGAAAAAGCTATGTTAAAAAAAATATCATTAAAGTTCGTACATAGAATCACCCACATACATACATATAAGTTAATTTGTAATAAAAATATGATATCAATAACGTAAATATAAAATATATAAGGTACCTTAATAATATTAGCTAAGTATATTTTGTTACAAAAATATTTTCAGCAAAAAGATCTGCCCCGGGTGAGGATCGAACTCACGACCTTAAGATTATGAGACTTACGCGCTGCCTACTGCGCTACCGAGGCCTTGCGCAATGGGTTTAAATTTAGATAAAGTATTGAATTCGAATGATTTCGCCTCATGTTTCTTGCACATTGGACAGTATTCTTTTTACTCGACTGCAAAGAAAGGGTCATATTTTTTGTTGTATGGTTTGTGGACAGAAAGAATGGAAAGCTAATTTTCTTGCGGCATCCCACCAACCCGTATTTTTTCAGAGCACGTCGTCGCACGCCTGTACTGAAACCTTCTAAAACTTACCTATTTTCATAATGTCTAAAATTGTAAAACATCCCAAAAAGTTACGTTGTCAGATAGTATAGTTTGCCATAAAGATTTAAAAAGTTTGAACTTTTCTATAGGTAGGTACGTATCGGTCTAAAGGTATAGGTAAATATTTGTAACATGATTGTAACTTTTTGAAAGAAAGTGTATTTTTTAGAAAATGTATGTAGGTGCTTAAGTAATGTAATTGTACGAGTCCTTAGGGACTCATCCAAAAAACTTGGTTCAAAAACTAAAACTTTTGCAAAATCTATAGGTATGAGCTCAAAAAGCTTTGCAAAAAGAGCGCCCTCAGAGATTTTTATTTAATAAGTTGTTAATAGAAAAATATTTTAATTACTGGGCCCATTGTTTAGTATTTTTAGAAGGTAAGTACCTATCACTACATTCCCTCGTAGTCATTCGTAGAAGTAGATAGCAAATGTGTTTTAGCAGTTTTGCTATCTACTCACTAGCAGAGATTACGAGGGAATGTAATGATACCACATGAGTAAACAGGACCAGAGATAAAGCTTTTTAAGAACGTGAAATTCAAACTTGCAACTAACAAAACAAATGATGCCCTATGATTGTCCACTGGCTGCAGTTGTCAAAACAGGTTTTAACGCGTACGCGATAAGCGGCCAGTGGACACGCACACATGCCCCGCGTGCTTGTAGCGGTGCGACCGATTCGCGCGGTTGTATGAAGCTTGGTCTCTGGTCCTTTGTTTACTCATGTGATGATACCGTCTAAAAATACTAGACTATGAAATGTTAGTACTATTATTCTGTGCTATGAGCCCTAAAATTCCACGTAAAGTTTTATTAAAATAGAATAAAATTCACCGCGGCGCAACTTTCGATCAGGGTGCCACCACAAAAAGAAATTTTTGGTATCAATCAATTATTATGCCATAACATTTTCCACCCTTTTCACAACTCAAATCCTTCTGCCTTGCAGAGTTGTCAACTTTTCCTAATCGACACCTAAAATGTCATTATAACACGAACGAAATTCTCTGAGGTGTAATAAATTTCCCCAGTTTTTGGGTAACTTTAACCCTTCTCCGTGAATATTTAAAAAGTCGTTGGGCGCGGTTTAATTGGACAATCCTGTAAGGATTAAATTATCAAGACACCTAGTTACGGTGGACTCTAACTTAATGAATTCAACATGAATTTGTCGGCTGGGCCGCATAATCGCGACTTTGGTCAGTACACATTATGATACTGTTATTGCATTACTTATAACGATGCTATAATATTTCCTTAATTTCCACTAAAGTGACAAGAGCTGATAATGATCAAACAAGTATGTATACCACAAAATATCT
Source organism: Agriphila geniculea (assembly GCA_943789525.1). Classification (NCBI taxonomy): domain Eukaryota; kingdom Metazoa; phylum Arthropoda; class Insecta; order Lepidoptera; family Crambidae; genus Agriphila; species Agriphila geniculea. The sequence continues at coordinate 8,900,825 of OX038881.1, forward strand.
ATGCGCGTTGCGCTTGCTCATCGTCAACAGACAATACCTATGGGAATTAAATACTTAATTAGCATAGCATAAGTCATCATAAAGTCATACCTACATTACATTAGCATAAGTCGTAGCTATGTGGAGAAAGATAATTTTAAACTTAAAGATAGCAAACCCTGAGAAGAAATCCTGAAAGAGAGAATACATTATAATAATTTAAGTATTTGTACTCATAAACTTAACACGTGAATAAAATAAGTACTCTCTTCGATCACTTTTTTGCGTTTAGTAGGAAGTAGACGAGGTGATGATGAAAAAGACAGATTCAATTTTATTGTTTCTTATCTACACCACATGATGTTTTGATTAGCAAAAGAAACATAATGTTGACAGATCATAACCAAACTCATGTTAAATGCTGCTGCTGCGAACGTTACGAATCTATAAAATGTTTATTACAAGAATTTCCTCAGTGACCCAAGTCTGAACACTACCAGCGGGCCGCCATCCACAAAGGCCGTTTTTAATTCACAACCATCCAATTCTTAAGCGAACGTAAAATGTTTACTCTCGCCAAAGAGGGGGACATTTCAACTTTATTTTTTAGCTCCTCTTGTGCCTTAATTTTTTACGGAACCCCTCCAGAGACCGATACGGGATTTGAAAAGCGTAAGACTTCCGAACTTCCCCGAGTTTGTTAAAAAGACACTTTTACAATGGGTTACATAAAGCTCGGAAACGTCTTGAATAATTTTATAGTCCCCGTCGAGATAACGGCGTACCAACTGCCTTTACACAATGTGCTTGTTGAATTAATTTAAATAATTTTCACGGTGCCTTGTTTGTTTGTTGACAAATCTGTATATTTTGTAAAAACGCCACCCTTCTTCATATTCGTAGATGATGATAGTAAATAATGAGTCGCCACGCCACAGATGAAACGTGGGTACGTATCAGAATGTCTAAAGTTAGAATGTCTAAACTTAAAATGACAAAGTTCAAAATGTCAAAAATTAAAATGCAAATGGTTTAAAATGTCGAAAATCATTATGTCTAACTTCAAAATAGCAAAATTCAAAGTGTCAAACGTATCAAATACTTGACGAGTTAAAATATCAATGGTCATTAAGTCAAAGTTCACAGTGATTTATTTGAATTGGGTTGGATCTTAAAACGAATCGCCTTCTTTGAGATTAATTGAGTCTGTTGAGGTGTCTTTGGGCTTCGCCTGAAATTTTTTATAACACATTTAGCTGAAGGAAATGAGTCTAAACTAGTCTACTGGGACTTAGAAACCGTAGACCGTAGGTCACGAGATAGGTGCGAAGAGCGTAGCGACGAGCATGTTAGGTTGACATGAACCCAACGCGCGAGCCGAGCGAGCGAAGCGAGCGTGCCGCAGCAGCAGCCGGCGAAGCGCCTGAAAAAAATCTATTTCTAACTCAATTGGTGGATTTTGTTCACCGGCTACTGAATCAGTGACTGGCACCGGCTACCGAATGAGGGAGCGGCGCGGCTATGGTAATGTTCGGCGGAGGCACAGAGGTTAACACGCAATTATTTCCTAATTAATTAGGTACCTAAATGAAAGAAAGGCATAAGTAAATTCTATACGTCATATGTATTTGGACTATTAGACATTTTAAGTTTTGATCATTTGAACTTAGACATTTTTATTTAAGACTATCTGACCGTTTGACATTTTTGTTTTTGACATTTTGAACTTTTGACATTTTAATCGTTAAACATTCAAATTTTTGACATTTTGAACTTTGCTATTTTAAGTTTAGACATTCTAACTTTAGACATTCTGATACGTACCCATGAAACGTACATGTGCAAAGTTTTTGTTACGCAGAAAGGTGTAGGAAAGTTAAATTCTCTAAGATTATTATAAATGTTGTCATTTTTATTGACGAGTTATTTCCGAAAAGAAAGACATGAATGATTTGAAGGTAAATTTTTTAATTTAATATGTGGCCATTTTGATATCTAAAGGAGTAGAGAGTGTGATCAGGAAGGATCAAAATGGCCACTCAATATGTTACCAGGTTTGGGAAATAACATAAGGGTCAAATAAAAAAAAAAAATAGGCATATTTTATCCAAGCACGATACTTATTATTAATTGATATTCTTCCCAGAGTAGATTATCTATAAGTAAAACATAAAATAAAACGTACCTACAAACATTACATAAAGTAACGTAAAATTGATACATTATCAGAACTTAATTTTCATGAATCAGCTACGAGATGGCGCTACTAGGTCTAAATTTCAAAGCGATTGTCGAACCCATAGATATGGTCGAACTTATTACAAACAAAAAATAGCTAGCTAGCTAAAAAATCAGGTAGGTACCTTCTTTTCAAAAGTATGATAAACTGTAATCTAATAAAAGCAACTTTACTCAACTCTAGCATCTTTCAAGTTGTTTTAAATATGAAAATTACATTTTGAAAGTAAGAACATGTTTCTTCAAAACTACTTTCTGTTGATGCGCAAAAGTAAAATATTGATGATTTCTTGTTCTATAAAAGAAGCCTTTTTTGTACGTTTACGCTTCGAAGCCCAGTGCCTACGCGACAATATCTCGCAGGAACATTAAAATTTATCACAAGTGAGCGACTTTACGCAGAAGCCAGGTGATAAAATAAAATGACAGTTGTTTACTATAGACCCGGGAATATTACTCAACTGAGCACATTTGCATGCATTTACAAGCAAAATAGAGTCTTATAGCCATAAAAATAAGGGTAAAGGACGCGCATCTTCAAAAGCAGCTTAGGCAGTAGAAATTGAAAGGTATGGGGCGTGTGAGACCCGTTTTATTTATGGTGGAAAATGGCTTTTGGATTGCTATGAGTAAATGTAGGCACGGTGTAAATGTTTATGATGTTTTTCTTTTGTGCCATGACCACACAGCCATGAATTGTTACTTAAAAGTGAAATACAAACATGAAAATCCGTGATAAAGGTCTCTACTACTGTTTTATTCCACTTTCCACATATAACGGACCACATATTTTTGTTCAGTCCTTACACACTCCGTTAATGGCGATTCCCTGACCGAAAGTGGCGCCCTCAAAGGTTTTTATTTAATAAGTTGTAAATAGAAAAGGATTTTAATAAAACTTTTTATGGAATGTTTAGGGCTTACAGTCTAGTATTTTTAGAAGGTATCACTACAGTCCCTCATAGTCATTCGTAGAAGTAGATAGCAACTGTGTCAAAAATGGCTACTTTTAGCAGTTTTGCTATCTACTTCTAGCAGTGACTACGAGGGAGGGAATGTAATACTTACCGTTTAAAAATACTAGACTATGAGCCCTAAAGATTCAACGAGAAGTTTTATTAAAATTGTGTATTAGAATTAGGTACAATATAAATTCATCGCGGCGCCACTTCCGGCCAGGAAAGCGCCTTAATTAGCACATAAATTTCTTTTAAATCTTATTCAATTTTCAACTAATTATCATCGATTTCTTAATTGATTTTCATCGATATGTCAACGGGTGCATTTCAGCAGGCTAATCGGTAAGTCATCGAGGTTGTCTTAAGTACAATAAAAAACAAGCGGACAGTTAATTTACAAATCTTAACCACAGCTGCTTATGGTGACTGAAAAACGTTTCAGCCACTACACATTGCAAACTGTTTATATTACTAAGTAGGAACTTATTCTTCGTTTACTCGTACGGAAAATAGTTGGTAATTATATTAGAACCAGCCACCAATTTATTATTGTAGTATTAAGTTGCGCCATCTCTTGACCGATAGTGGAACTATTTTTTTTTCTTAGGTTAGCATTCTTAGGACAGCGCCATCTGTTGACTGGTAGTGAAACTAAAGAATTTTTGTTTGTTTTTTGAATTTCTAAAAAAGTCTGTTATATTGAGACATTGTTTTATTTTTCCTGTAATCTTTACATTAACTACTATCACATAGAATTATTTCAGATTTTTCTCTTTGCAAACTTTGGAGATAAGGGGGGAACGGTATTTTTTTTACATTTTTCATCATAAGTCGAAAACTATGCGGCCTAAGAAAAAAGGAAAAAATGTTTTGAAATGTGCAAACAGTGTTCTTTCATATGATACCCCACATGCCCTAGTCACCTCACTTCAAATTTTTAAGACCCCTTTTCAGTCCCTGTTGTAAAAAAAATAAAATTTTATTTCTTTCTTATTTGCAAAATAGTTGGGCAAATGTCATCTTAAACTATTCCCTATTTCAAGTTGATACCATTAGTAGTTCTCGAGATATCCAGCTGTGACAGACAGACAGACAGACTGAGTCACACCATAAGGGTTCCTTTTTTACCATTTTGGTACGGAACCCTAAAAAGTTTTACGAAACCTTTATGAAAGTTTTTAAAATTAAATCATGACAGCATAGACTTATTATATTACTGACAGACAGATGTACAAAGTTCTGACTGCAAAAAATATAAAACTATATACCTATATAATTTCGCTCTTTTAAGGCTTTGATTATGAATTATCTACTAGGTAGTATGTTTCGAAATAAAACTGGCAACGGCGAGCAAAGCCAAGTGTGTTAATAAACAATACTCGAGCTCAGATTTTACTGTCGGACACGGCGTAAAGGGGTGGTGCCACGCTCTGTCCGGCTCCGTCCGGCGCCGTAACCCGGAGCGGATTACTTTTATGCCTCCTAACGAATAATGGCACATAAAACTTGTGTGAAAAACACTAGTTATGGCCCCGGCTGGATGAACGTATACAGTTCGGTAGCGTGTGCAAAAAAATTGAGTAGGTATCTACCTTAAACAGTTTGATTACGGCTTTTGGTGAACAAGCTGTTCTGTAAAATGTATTTTACAGAAAAATATAAATAAATTAAAAATTTAAATCAATCAAGTCTCTTCACGCGAAAGTAAATATAAAAAGAAATCATTTAAAAAGTATTTTTGTTGCAGAAATATAATAATCACAGAGTTGTCACATAAGTAGACAGTGATCCGCTGCAATTTCACTCAAGAATGTATGGCAAAGAGAACATTTTACAGATTAAAATCCGTCGTTTTGTACCGCAAGCGCTCTGAAGTTGGTTACTTCAGTTGTACATTGTTAAATTAAGCGCATTGTATGTACTTAAACAAAAACTACATTTTTAGTTTTTACCAACTTTTTAATGACAAATAAGACATATTCTGTAATAAAAATAGCGTTGCCTCCTGTACAGTGAATCTGTATTATCATTGCTGTGAATGTGATTTATCTTTTGATATATCAAAGAAAATTTAGCAGTAGCTATACCTACTGATTCATATTATTATATGACCTCAAAAAGTGTAAAAAAGTGAGAATGTAACTAGATAAATGTAAAAGTGTAATTTATTCATTTTGTTTGAAAAAAAAAAAACAATTAGGTAACTAACTTCTTTCTCTACAAGATTACTTACACATTTGCAGATTACTTACACATATTTGGTCAGAAACATTTTTAGACTTTGCAGCTTCTTTATTACTATAATTCATGATTAATGTTCACGTTAAAGTCAAAGCGCCGCCCTTACAAACTGAGGGCCTATTACAAAAAAGCAATTCGATAAGCGTGCGATGTTCGTTCTACTTACTCCTTATTAAGGTTCAAAATCAAGTAAGTTTTTTTTTGTAATAGACCCTCTTAACTATTCCTTTTCTTGAAGAAATTCCCGGATTTTGGTGTACTTTGGTAAATAGGCTTACTTAGGTAATGTTTTCGGGTAACCAATTCGGATTAACGACTCAATGTAACTGCATTATTAGACCAATCAGGAGTCCAGTCTTTTGAGTAATAATATACTCAAAACTATTGCATTGTCAAAAAATGTTTATCAATTTTCTTATATGTAAATACATACTGTCTAAAGCCAAAATAGTTCATAGATAGAAGAACTAATTTGATTAGTTTCGTCAAAGTCAAGCTTTTTTCATTTTATTCCTGTATCCTAAATTCTGAAAACAGATACAAACTTAATATATTTAACAGAGATTATTAAAGCAAACAATACTTTTATGTATTTTTGGTTAGGTTTATAATACTGACTTTTTTTAATGAGTAGTATACATAATATCCTACTCATAGAAAAAAGTCAGTATTTTTTTGCGAACCGTACAGTAATTCCTAATTCCGGCTAAGCAATAGGGGTGAAGTAGCTCTTATAAAAATGTCAGGGTAAGATTTAGATGCTGTGTGCATTGGGATGCGTACAATAACATAGAATGGCATGTTTTGCTATCATTTCTTCGCATTCTAAGCGGTAGAAAATGATACTTTTTGCATCTGGCTTTATAGTTTGGAAGAAATTGCTTGCATTTTAATTGTAACAGCATAAGGACAATCTTTTTCTGAATGGACTCGATCTGTTGAATACTACATTATACAAAGGGTTCCATATTTTAGAGGCATATTCACGAATTAGTACTAGGTACGAAAGAGCAATACAGCACTTTAATGGGTTTTATGAAGATAAAACCCATTAAAGTGCTGTATTGCTCTCTGAGAGTAGTCTCATATCGTAAAATTCGAATTATGAATTTCAAATCGAATTTATATTGACATACTTTATACACGCAATACCAAAAAAAAAAATTAAAAAGTTATTTTATAACATACCTTCGCTATACTAAGCAATGTTATAAAATAACTTTTTTCTCATTACGATACAGGGCAAATCCAAGAAGAAGGCAGTGCCGTGATATTAAAAACTAACAACGATATTTCCAGGGAAGTATAAGCTTCTTGCCACATACTTTCCATGATTAAAATGTACTCTATGGTAATCGATGACTTATCGTAGCGATTAGTCTTCTGGGAATGCACTCATCTCATTATTTATTTTTCTAATTGAATACGCGCCATTTTTAGATTTTAATTTTTACTTTTGCTTAAAAATGTCATAGTAGTGAGTGAAAATTTGACTCCACCCGATTGGTTTAATGCTCTAAGCTAAGCCACCCGATATTTTAGATGCGGCGACGGAAAACGTCTTAATTAACATAATATGTAAGTAATGCCGACCTACCGAGAAACTACAAACTTACTCTTTTTATCATTGATATTTTATTTTGTAGGTTCAATCGGTTTAATCACAAATTGTATGAGAGTAGATAAAGTAGTGTATGAAACTGTACATAACTAGGTATTAAAACACTCGTGTGATACTATTAAAAACCTCGCCTACGGCTCGGTTTTTTTAAACACACACTCATGTTTTAATACCCCTCAGTATGCATCAGTTCCATAAACTACTATAATGTTGTTGAAATCAGAATATGACCTAATGATGAATCCTAGCGTTTATTATTATATTAGGTCAATGGGCATTGTACCCGAACTTTCCACCTGTGCGGTAATAGCTATAAGGACCTTGTAAGAGTAAGGTTTAAGTGACTTTAAACTCTTGTAACTTCGCGAAATCTTCTAATAACTAAATAACTTTGTTACTATGTAGTGTGTGGCTTTCCGGGGTTGTACGCATGGTACCCAACAAAACAAAGACATTTTCTTTCACACAAGGAAAGGAACCCCCTATCTACCATATTCGACTTTATAAAACCCTGTATATCATAGTACTTGACGAATAATTTCATACAAAATGCCGTTTCATTTGAAAATAAGCACTTATAAAATTGAATCAGATTATTATCCTATCGTGGTAGCCCAGCGTTCTGTTGACTGTAACATTTTAAATACTTAGTATCCCATGAAAACCTGTGTCCTGTACCTAGCTGGTAATAGTATACGCTGCGCTGTTCATGTTAACATTTTGCAACATATGTCATGATCGATGTTATCGATATTTCAACCAAATATACCAAGATCACCAAGCTTATCTGAGTATGTATGTCTGCCTCATCATAAGTATATACCATATCTTAATAATTAACATTAAACAAACTTAAATAAAAAGGAACAATTTGGTCATTGGAACTAAAAGCATACTCATAAGAACTAACTAAGAGCTGAGAATCCGTCATCAGCTCTACTACCAATGGCCAAATATTTAAAATCGTTAAATCTTTGGTAATTATGAAATGCATTTTAGGATACCTATCTGTTAGGTTCTGTCAGCGCAAAAATAATCTATTAACATAATATTAATATTACATTAAGTAGACAATAGAAGCTGTGAAAAGTAGAAAAAACAGGCTAAGTGCGTGTCGGGCCACGCGCAGTACAGTAGGGTTCCGTAGTTACCTTATACAAAACCTTATTTATTACCACTATAATGGTTTAGTATAAGGTAATTTAGTAAAGTATATTTCGACGACGAAGTACCAATACCTCCTGACACTTTTTCGAGAAATTAATATTTTTTTTAACGTTTTGAATTCAAAGGCATCATTCGGATGTTTTAGTAAAATCTCCCAGTTTAAGTGAAATTTAACAGTTAGGAGGTATTGGCACTTCGCCGTCGTTTTGTTGAAAGTGTTTATTAATATCTACAGCATATTTTTTTTAGAGGAATCTTAATGTCATTTTAAAAACTTATCTATAGACACCCCGCACGTATAGGTTTGATGAAAAAAATTGTTTTTCAGTTTGTGTTCTATGTGGGAAGCCCATTTAATCCTTTTTATTATTTTTGTGTAAAAATCGTAAAGCAGTTTATAGAATACATCTAAGTACCTACCAAGTTTCAACTGTTTAATCCTAATAGTTTCGGAATAAATTAGCTGTGACGGACAGACAGACAGTATATATATACGATAGGTTTTAGAAGATTTTTTTTCCCATACAAAAAAAAGATGACACTATAACTCCTCTCCTAAGGTAGAATTTTTAAAAACTATGGGTCCAAAATTTTGTTTTGATCTCAAGTATACGTGTACCAAACGGATTTGCTGTACATCGATTTGCGGTTTTTTTTCGTACAAGTAGCACTAGTTTTTTGCAATTGGGCAACGGAACCCTAAAACATATTAAAGTAATATTTTATTTTGTTGTTTCTCAGCACTTGCAAATGTTTAACAATAGAAATGATTTTAATAACTGCCAAATAAAAAAAATGCATATAATGCAAAATAATGCAAATAATGCACATAATGCAAATAAATAAAATGCAAATCATTTTTAGAAGTCGGAAAAGTTCACGGCTTTATTATTACATTATTATGGTATCTTTATTATTACTAAAAATAATAAAGATACCACAGCAAGGAACATCTTTATATCACCGTGTTTTTATCATCAAAATTACAAGACCTAAGGGTCGCCGCAAACGAGAGCCACGCCACAACCACAAAACGCCGCCACTGACCTATTCCTGTAGTTTTCATACATCGCCGCACACGGTAAAACGCCGGTGGTCGCTACAAATCGTCGCTTCTCGCTTCTTGTGGCCAACACTGGCCAAGTGTTGCCAACGACTCGGGACCGGGTGTCGCCATTTTTCAGAGCTTGAGTGGGGGGTGATGAACGTTGCTCACGTCCGCAGGAGATTGCTTCATAAACCCTGCACGTGTCCCCTGGGTAGCGGTAAACGAGCAACAAAACCACGGTGGTTTTGTAGGAGATTATTTCAAATAAAGTAGATTATAACCAGAATGCCCCGAAATAACTGCAGATGCCAGTCGCAGAATCAGTCTTCCAAGGGCTCTTCTAAGAGCCAACAGACAAAAGATGTTGGGCCTTCAGTCCGCATCTGCCAACTAAATATTGAGGGCATAAGCCGTGTAAAATGCGACTATCTATCTAGAATTTTGACAGAACACAAAATAGACGTGGTTTGCATCCAGTAAACACACACCAGAGATGACAAAGATTTAGCCAACAGAGGTTCTATTCCCGGCTACTCTGTCGTTACGGCAGTGCAGCACCCTAAGTATGGTATAGCCACTTTCGCAAGATCCGACCTGCAAGAAGTCCAGATATTACAGGCAGGCATTAAGGATACAGTACACACATCTACCGTACAGCTGCAGGACCTACTCATCATGAACGTCTACAAGCCCCCTAAAACGCCATGGCCCGTCGAGGTTCTCGCAAACCTTTGCCACCCAAGCATATTCTGCGGCGATTTCAATAGCCACCATGTCAACTGGCGCTACAAAGCTACAGACGTGAACGGCGCAGCCTTGGTCAACTGGGCGGAGCTCTCCGATTTGCATCTTGTTTTCGACGCTAAAGATAAGGGCACTTTTGTGTCGGCCAGGTGGAAACAAGAGTACAACCCAGACCTGACATTCGTCAGCAGAGACTGCTTAGATCAACCCCTTCCTACCTCTCGCACGGTCCTGACAAGCTTTCCAAACAGCCAACACAGATCCGTCATCCTGGATATTGGCATCAAGATCCCGCTTGTCGATTCCATGAAGATGCCACGTTGGAATTTCAACAAGGCCGACTGGGAAAGTTTTCAGAAAAGGCTTGACCAGGATTTGGAAGCCGATAACCTTGAACCACAACCAGGCAACTTTAAAAAGTTCGTAAGCCTTGTTATCCCAGCGGCCAAAGCTACTATACCTAGAGGATATAGGAAAGAATACATTCCCGGTTGGAACGCGCAGAGCGAAGAGCTATTTAGAGAATACCAAGCCTCTGGTAACCACGAAACTGGTGCCCAGCTACTAAAAGCCCTGGACGAACATAGGAAGGAAAAGTGGACGGAAACAGTCGAGAACATGGATTTTAAGAACTCGAGTAGAAAAGCGTGGAGGTTGCTGAACAGACTGACAGGCAAGAAGAGTTCTCATCAGTCATTGAACGGGTTGCATCCGAATGCCATAGCCAACAGAATGGTCGACCTTACTAGGGTGAAACGAGATCCGTGCGCTACAAGACGCATTCGGAAGCAGCTAACAGAGTTAAAGCACAGCACACCCGAAAATAACCACCTTACCCGCCCGTTTCTCGTCCCAGAAACACTCGATGCCATCAAACAACTTAAAGTAGGCAAAGCAGCCGGTCCAGATGGGATATACAACGAATTTATTCGTAACATGGGCCCCCTATCCGTGAGTTGGCTTGCCGCTGTCTTCTCCAATATCCTACTTAAAAACCAACTGCCTGTTGAGTTCAAGCTGTCCAAAGTCATAGCACTCCTAAAACCGGGAAAAAAGGATAACTTCTGGAAAATTTCCGCCCAATCGCTCTACTGAGCTGCACGTACAAGTTGCTAGAGCGACTGCTACTCACGCGTATTGCTCCACTCATTGATGCCGCAATTCCTCAAGAACAAGCAGGTTTCAGACAAGGTCGTAGCTGCGCCGATCAGGTGCTGGCTCTTACTGCACACATCGAAGATGGGTTCCAAGATCGAAGATGTTATGGAACACTGCTCCTACGGTAATAATGAAAGGACACTACAGAATACCTCGGTTATGATGAAATACTCATTGCAGACGCAATGTATACCACGTTCTGCGACATGCGGTGGCTTTATAGCGAAGCTAAGCCTCAGTCCTGACGCAAATTTTGAGGTAAACTATGGAACGCTAAGCCATCGTCTTGACTTAAATATTAAGGTAAACTATGGAACGCTAAGCTATCGTCTTGACGTAACTTTTGAGGTTAACTATGGAACTGGAATCATTCACGGCGCATCCTTATAGCGACGCTAAGCCATAGTCTTGACGTAAATCTTAAGGTAAACTATGGAAGGCTAAGCCATCGTCTTGACGTAACTTTGAGGTTAACTATGGAAGCCCTGCAATTAAAAGATAAAATCACCCAATTATCGTCACATTGAACACAAGGTTTTTCTACAACAAATATTATAACCAAGTTGATTTACTTACCAAATTGGGCTTGAATTACTACAGGTTTTTATCTCATAAGAGACATGTTGAAAGATAAATTAGTGAGCCTCGTGCCCTGGAAAACAAGACACATTGTTACAATTTTGACACCACTTGCAAAAACAGACAAATAATTAAATTCACATTTTTTATCACACTCACCACTTAAAAGGATGCTCAATGCATCATTAAAACAAAAGGAAACCAACAAAGGGTTACAGAAACTGGTTTCACATTACTAAAATACTACAACTATCCGACAAAGGTGCAAACAAAAGAATGAAAGTAAAAAACTTCCGCCGAATTACGACATGTCATTGTTGGAAAATGTCCAGAAAAATCTCGAATACCATCGACAAAAAAAAAAACCTACGCCATAGACAAACTACAGTGTATGAAAATACTTAACTTTTACATGAATATAATTATTAAAATCTTTAACCAGCGTGCCAGACACTAACATTTACTTTAATTATTTAAAATAACAAATAAGTGACATTTATTCATTTGATTTTATCAACTAAGATAAATTTATTGGTCCGAAACGTCGAGGTAGCTGGATTCGGAACACCAAACGTCACATCTGACAGCTGACACCCGTCAATAGATAAGTCAGCCGTGAGATGTGTAAACAAGAAAATCCATTTATTTTAATTATCAAAAAAGTACTAAAATTCTTAGTGAATTATATTTCAAAACGAATTTAAGTGAATGCCAGAATGTGTGGTACAATCGCCGACATTCGCTAAGCCACTAGAAATGGACTCAAACAAAAGGTAGAAATTTGCATGCAATAAACTAACACTAAACATATCAAAAAACTACATGAAAACGCTGGATGTGTTTTGTAATACCTTTCTAAACCTAATACCTAATGTTGCCGTCCAACCCACATGACTATAGCGAGAATCCCGCTATAAAAAGTACCTGAAAGATCAAGTGTTCGCTACCACATAGGGAGGTGAAAAAAAAGTGTTACAAAGGGTTATCGAAAAAATGCAACACGACGTGTCTAATAAAAAATATTAAAAATATGAAAAAGCAAGAGTTTGTTTTAATTTTATCGTTATAACCAGGAAGTCAGCTGTCAAACAATACATAGAGAACTGGCAAAAAATACTGCAAGAGTTATCTCAAGGCCCATCTTTCAATATGATATAGTGTTTAGGGTGTAAATGAGTCAGCACCTACTCCCAACGCCAGTAAGTGGAACACCTGGCGTCAGCATGCTTTCAAGTATATAGAATTTCGACATGCTCTACAAGAGTTATCTCAAGGTTCTAGGAGAGAATAGTAAAAAAAAATATATAATATATATTACCATATTATGGTAGTCAGAGCACAGTGTCATGGAACATGCCGAGTCAGCACGCCACGTAAGTTGTATGAATTTTGAGGTCGCTACAAGAGCTTTCTCAAGGCTAAAAATTTGTATACTGTTATTATGCATAATTTATGAATAATAGTCAGACCACAATGTCATGGAAAATAGGCAGTTAGCAGTCGCTCGAAAGGTGGAGTCCAAACAAGCTGTTTAGACAAAACAGGATTACACAGTTGAAACTTGGTAAGTAGATGTATTCTTTAGATGATTTTTATACAAAAAAATTAAGGGGGGGGGGGGGGCACCCCATACATGAAACTGAAACTTAAAAAAATTATTCATCAAACCCGTACGTACGGGGTGTCTTTAGATAGCTCTTTCAAAATGACATAGAGGTTCCTAAAACTATTTTTTGTCAAAGACAACCGTTTGACAGATATACACTTCCAAAATGGTAAAATGTGTGTGCCCCCTTCAAAGTTTTAAAATAAGAAAGTGAAAAATCTAAAAATATTATATTCCGATCTTAACAAACACTCTCAACGAAAGTTGGTTTGAACGAGATATAGTTAGCAGTTTTAGAGATATAGCCCATTTTACAAAACCGCAAATATAACTTTGTCATTTCTACAAACACTATGAACAACAAAGTTATTTTTGAAAACGTTAAATGATAGTGGTATTAACAATAAGGTAACTACGGAACTCTATTGCACGAACATTCCCGCAGTATTGCCAGATATATAACATGCAAAATTCAAAAAGGCCGCGAACTTTTCTGACTATTTATCTATTATTATAATATACAAAGTGCTACTAAAAACCTGTAATGCTAAACATGGTTGATAGAGACCATCAAACTGAATATTTTTTACTATGGAACCAACTCTGAATCGCAAAATAAATCAGCAGTTTCATACATTTTCATTTTATTATCTATATATATAAAAGAGTAAATCACTCACTGACTCATCACGAAATCTCAGAAACTACAAGTGATAGGAGTCTCAAATTTTGCATGGGGGTTCCTTTTAGGGTGAAGGTGCTTACTAAGACGGGATTTTGCGAAATTCAACCCATAAGGGGGTAAAACAGGGTGGCAAAGTTTGTATGGGAGAAAGCGATTCCTTGGCCCGATTGACTTGAAATTTGGCATAGACATTCTTTAACAAAATTAATTGAATACGTGTTTCGTATTTTCTTGAAATGTATCCCCTAACAGGGTTGAAAAGGGGTAGAAAGCTATTTTTAGGGTGGTTGACTTCGATATCGGAATCAAAACTTCTTAGTGCATTTGTACGATTAAGAAAAATAAATGTCAGTTGTCAGGTTGTCACCTCCCCTGAGATTGTAATTATGTCACCGCACGAGCTGACATTTCATGTTGTATAAGATTTTATCCTGATTTTCACTAGGTACCTATTTAACGAAATATTAGTCTACTTAGAAAACGTGGCAAAATCTAGCAAATATCAGATATCTAACGTGACAAGGAATGTGGTGTAAAAATTGTGAAGGAATTGGTGTTGAAATTGAGAGCCGGATAATAATGCACAACATAAGTTGCACCCGACATAATTTGCAATGTCACGTTATTTTAGCCAGGAACCAGGAACAAATAAACATACATAGATTTTTATTTAAAAAGAAGATACCTACCAAACTATTAAGTATGAGTATTATTAATAATATTATTATACTTATTTTGTTATATTACTGCTAAGAAATTTTATTAAGTACCTACCTACCTAATACAAAATCGTGAACAGTAGGGCGTCGGTTCTGTAACCAAACTCGAACCCCACTTTGAATCTCACTTCACTGCACGGGACGGGAACTTTAAATCATAAATAAGATAATGATAAGATTTTTTTTTTCATCACAAAATATTTTAGATAGCTACCTAAATTTGTTGTAATCGGTAAAATTGCTCATTTAGTTAGCTATTTCTAATAACAATTCACGCGAAGTGAAGTGAGGTTCGAAGTGAGATGCGAGTTTGGTTACAGAATCAACAGATTGCGCAGGTAAAACCGCGGGGTGCAGCTATTACCTTATCACAAAATTGTAAGGAGACGCCACTGTCAGGCGTACCCCTCTGTCAAACGAGAATGACCGCCGCTCATACTCGTTATATAAAACTAGTTGACCCGAGTTCCCCGCCATTCAGCTGATCATCGTACACGCGAAACCACCGGAGCTAAAAATGCCAATTTGCAGTGTTATTTCATGTAAAAAAATATCGGAAACATTTAGTATGCAAAAGGATAACGTTATTTTCCATTTGCTGGTATTATTTTGTCCAATTTTTTTCAAATAATGCACTAAAAACGAAAATAATTCAAAAATATTGTCAATCAAACAGTGTTGCCACTAAATTATACAAAATCCGTTTTAACCTAATTTTTTAAGTTGAATGTATGACACTTTAAGGCGTGTCTCCTGCGCTTAATTTTCAACAAAACATGTTGAAAAAACATTGTTTTCAAAACATTGTTTTCAAAACCGCACGTCCGCTGCGCCTAGGTTTTGTTTTGAAAACATGTTTTGTTAGAAAATTTTCGGCCAATCACGGCTCAGTCTCGAAAATGAGTTCCGACGAAGAAGACGTCGTCAGTCACAGCCCGTAAAACCTACCGTGTAATGGCTACCTTATACTTTGCCACCGTAACATCCCAAAGTAGCGGTCTTTCTCTGAGTAACTCAAATAAAAATAAAGTACTCTCCTTATTCCACTCCATCACTACAATTACACGAATCACACAGTGGCACACGAACGCAGGCGAGACGTCTGCATCTAGTGAGCGCTAACACAAAATGAGTTACTTCCCCTCCCCGCAGGCGAGAGCGGGGGATGTTTTCCGTTCGTCGCGGCAAACATGTTTTGTGTTTTTGCAAAACAAAACTCATAGGCCACGCCTCAAACATGTTGAGAAAACATTGTTTTGATGTTTGAAAACACAAAAACACGGCGCAGGAGACCCGGCAAACATCACTTTCTTAACCTGTTAATACCTACCATTCATTAGGTACTGTAGTGTAGACGCTTGATGAATTTATTAGGTATATATTACTTTTTGCAAATTTATTTATTGTTATTTTTTCTTTATCTTTATTTATTATAATCTCTTACTCAATACTTAAAAAATAGCAGGACTATTAAACTTATGTTTAAAATAGGTATTGTAGCACATGAGTAAATAAACGGAACAGAGTACAAGCTCTCAAAACTTATACCCATTCTTCAAGTGTTGACACCTGGTTGCAGGTTGAAAAGTAGGGAAAATAGAACACACGTCCGAATGTCACAGCCACTTTATTCCGAAAATATTAAGACTACACAGTTGAAACTTGGTAGGTAGATGTATTCTGTTAACCGCTTAACGAATTTAACACAAAAATAAAAAAAATAAAAGATTGAGGGGGGGCTATAACTTATGGGGGATTATTACTATTCTTCTCGCTCTTTTATATTGGTATCGAGAGAGTAGTGTGTGTACACAAATTCGCATTTAAAAATTGTGTATTATTTTTTTACGCGTTTTATTTATAGTTAGTATTAAACCATTGTCAAATCACAACTTAAAACGGGAGTTATTTCGACGAGCTCCGTTGTAAAAATCTGTCAAATGAGACCAGTCGCTAGGTGGTTTCTAATTAGATAATCAGCCTGCCGGCTGACAATCCATGTCTCCGTGCAAATATTTTCTTCTTCATTGTGACATTTGTGACCCGCGGGCACCGTGATCTGTCGCGGGCTCCACTCTCCGTGCTTCTTTTCATTGTGACTTACCGCGGGCTCCATTCTCTGTGCTTCTCCCCATCGTGAGTATCGTGACCGGCTGTGGGCTTCCACTACACTACCACCCGATTGCACTAAACTTAAGGATCGCCTAAGTCTGTTCCTAACTACAACACGACCAAATTAAAACGGTGTCAAACTCAGCGGTCATGTAGCTGTCATTCGCCTAGTTATTTTGGTCGAGTTGTAGTTAAGAAAAGACTTAGGCGATTCTTAATGTTAGTGCAATTGGGTGTACGTGTGTTTTGAGGATTATCATAAATAAATTGAATTTTATTAAATTATATTTCTGTGTTTCACTTCTTAGATACAATTCTCCTTAGGCAGATTCTACTACACTTTTCTTTCGTTTACCTCCTTAACGTTACATAATACTTTATTATCATAAAATATTTACGGATGTCAGTACTTTTTCCCAAAATATGCCATTTTAATTTAAAAACGGTGGCCACACTGCAGCAAAAGTAATGTTGTGACAGCACAGAAACAAATATCGATATCGACTTTATCAGTAGGTATGTTATTCTGGCTATAAAATATTGGAAAAAAATACTAACGTTTTTTCTGCCGAAAGAGGAATTTCGTTTTTTCAGAAAAAAAACATTCTATTATTTATTTTGACGGAAGCGGAATGTGACAAAAGTGGCCTAAATTATTTCAGATTTCCAAAAGATGCAATGATACGAGATGCCTCGATCCAAGCTTGTGCAAAACATGTTTCCTAAACGTACTCGCACAATTTGCTCACAGCATTTTGAAGCTTCCTACTGTTTAATAATACAAGCTAATAACAAACTCAAAACTCAAAATAATTTATTCAGTCTTGGCTGTTACAAGCACTTGTGATACAGAATACATAATAGTACAAGTCTTGTGAATGTCATAAAAGCTACGCTATCGGTTCGCAAACCCTAAGCGGTAATTGTGAGACTAAATAACTTTCAACTAGTTGAGAAATTACTGATTATGTGACTATAGAAAGTAAAATGATTGCAATAAAAAAAGAGGAATCAAAACGAGGTATTAGTTAATAATTTTATGTTTTGAGTAAGAAGTGCGATACATATTGATAATATTAAACAGAAAAAATATACGACGTCCTTAGTACAAGCAGAAAGAAGCAGACCCATTCCCACTGGCAGCACCCGTTCACGAGCATGACGAATGAACCACTTTCTTTAAAATAAGTAAAACAAATAAAGATTTTAAATATAGTTATTCCGTTTTAAGGTCTACTTAAACATGAGCGGTATCCGCTGGCACCGTGGGTATTTTGTATGGCATTTTCGCAGCTGTTGTCGCGTACGTGATACGTACCGCGTGTTCAGCGAAACTTTTAGGTTGCGTTCAAACGATAACACACGACCTGACCTTAACCCGAACTCAACTCAAACTCGCCTCAACCGCAGCCCACCTTGAAATACATCTCTTGCAATTTTGAGTCACTGTGTAATGTTCAGGTGAGTTTAAGGTGAGTTTGGGTTGAGTGCGGGGCGTGTGAAATAGCATTGACAAAATATAACGGAGCTTATTAATGTGTCATAAAACTCAAAAGGAGGATAGAGGATACCGCTGAGATTTGAATCGGCCTTCACTAATCTAAGAAATTATGTATTTGATTTGATAGATGCGAAAACCTACCAGTATTTGAAAACTCTTGCTTAGTTAAATTGACCGGGTAGAATTTCTTGCAGTATCATCAATTTTACTGACATCCTAATAAGTCACCCTGTAGATTTTGACATCATCGAAGGGCCTAAATTGAAAAAAAAAACTACAGACCCATATTTGAATTTTTGTCATCATAATTCAATCATTGACATAAATTAAAAATATGAGCCGAAAAAGGTATTGAGAGTAAAATATCGATAGTGTCAAGCACTAGCAACGTTTACATGAAAATGACGTCATCGCGTGTACTGACAAGTTGGTTTCTGCGTGTGTATGTATTTGTGTGCGTAAAGTTTAAGCTCGTGTTTGATAATTTTGTCGTGTGCGTGCGTAGCAACGTGATCGAAAATGCATTAGTGTTTAACACTATTTGTGTGTGCGTTACCTCGTCCCCCGCGGAAAGTGGCAGACTTTTTTGTAAAGAAATTAGTTCTCGTGACGCCTCCTTACTTGGTTAAATGCTCTAAGTGTAAAAATGTGAAATGATGTTTGGATGTTGTTCATTTTGTTACTCAATCACGTCTGAACGGATGAACGGATTTAGACGAAATTTGGCACAGGGATAGATTATAGTCTGGAATACTTAACACAGGCTTCTTTTCATGCCGATCATTGGTTTCCAAGGGAAGACTTACAACGATTACCGCCTCCCACGCGGGCGGAGCCACGGGCAAAAGCTAAACATAGTATATAACAAAGTCGCTTCCCGCCGTCTGTACGCTTCTCTTAAACTATACATAAAAATCGCAATAAAATCGATCTTTAAGTTTGGGAGCTAGGTGGCCTCAGACAGACACATACACACACTTCAATTATATTTTAACACCCCTTGCGTACATCGTATATATGTAGATATCCTGTAGTATAATCAAATAACTTCACACTGACACCACATTAGCACAGTTTTACATTAATAACTACATTGCACTGCACCCGTGCGAAGCCGGGGCGGGCCGCTAGTTTATTTATAAAAAAGAAAAACCTGATATTTTTCGTAGGTTTTTTTAAAGAGAGATTAAATAATATAAAAACTATTAAAAACATCCGGCCAAGTGAGTGTCGGATCACGCGCAGTAGGGTTCCGTAGTTACCTTCTTACCTTAATTTATACCATACCATAATTTAATACTACTCATTTTTCGTCTGCAAAATAAGTTTTCCATAATGTTCGTATAAATGTCAAAGTTATATTTGCGGTTTTGGGAAATGTTACTTTGAATTTTAATAGGCCTTAGTCGATTTATTGAGGCCAAAATCTTCGGAATTCCATTATTTTGCTTAGATTTAGCCAGAAACTGTGTACTTTTTTCTTAAATTCCTATTGTTAAATAATGAAAGAAGCAACTAATTAAGAAAAAAACCATGTTTTTATTACAAACCTTTAGTATTTATCCTTACATAAAATAAAACAGTAAAAAAAGTGTGTCTGTTTGTCTGTTTAAACACGCTAATTTTCGGAAATACTGAACGGATTCGAATAAAACTTTTTTTGTTATTTTGTTAAGCCTGGGCATAGTATAGGGTATATGTACAGGGTCACTGGAAATATGACGTATTCCTGCTAAAAGGTTATAGATGAGGTCAAAACAAATATTTTTTGTTACATTACTTTTTCTCAAGAAGTTCATAGTTTTTGAGTAAATTGAAATTAAGTAATTTTTTACCAAAAGTACGTTTTTAAAAACAAAAATTTAAAATAAAAGATAACTACTCGTTCGATTCCGGTTTTTTTATTATTTTGGGATAGAAAACAGTCTAAATGTTGATAATGTATAAAAAAAAATACAAAAAGTACAGGTGTTTATAAAAAAATCAATCCTTAAAAGCATTTTTTATTTTTATTTTTTGAGATTTTTTAGAAAAGGCAGAAAATATCTTTAAAAAATTCCTAGTAACTAAGCGTGCATAATATTTTAAAAACATCACCATCTATTCAGCTTTCAGTTGAGGTATAAAACTTAATAATATCTTAAACAAAAAATGAGAAATTAAGACTTAAGTGAATTGCAGTCCCATTTCATGTAGCAAAAATTTCCTACTTCGAGCGATTCGGAGGTGGCCGTATTATCCTACTTATATCATAAATGTGAAAGTTTGCTTGTTTGGATGATTGTTAATCAATCACACAAAACGGCTGAACCGATTTGGATGAAATATGGCGCACAGATAGTTTAAAAGCCGGATTAAAACATAGGGGGATACTATTATCTTGGTTAAAGGTTCCCTAGGGATTTTCTCGAATGTAAATGCGGATGAAGTCGCGGGCGGAAGCTAGTTTACCATAAATGATCGTGCTTACTAAAAATACTTTCGTTCGAGTGAGTTTCGACACAGGATTATTTTCCGCCAATGAGTCAAAATTTTATACAGACGGCATCAAAAATAACCATGCATATCAGCCATTTTTAATGCCTTTATGCCAGGCCTTCCTTTTGGTTTTTTTTAAAAAAAATATATTAACGCCTTTTCTAAAAAATCTGTAAAAATAAAAATAAAAAATGTTTTTAAGGGTTGATTTTTTTATAAACACATGTACTTTTTGTAACTTTTTTTATTTATTATCAACATTTAGACTGTTTTCTATACCAAAATAATAAAAAAAACCGGAATCGAACGAGTAGTTATCTTTTTAACCGACTTCAAAAGAAGGAGGAGGTTCTCAGTTCGTCGGAATCTTTTTTTTTTTTTTTATGTATGTTACTCGATTACTCGAAGACGGCTGGACCGATTTAAAAAATTCTTTTTTCGTTTGAAAGTATATACTTTCAAGTTGGTCCCATTGTCATGAAATCAGGATCTGATGATGGAATCCTGGAGAAATCGAGGGATTTCAAATATTATAGGCACATTTATAGCGATTTTAGTATTTTTTTAAGTAACTTGTGCATTTGCTTTTGAAAAGTACTATTTCGGTGAAGTGGAACTGATGATGAAGACCAGCATAGATGATCATCGGAAATATTCAATACTAAGTAGTTCACTGGTACGATACGATTACTTTAATATGGTTGCTAGGATATTTATGCTCATCATAATTCATATGGTGAAGTGGTGCTGATAGTGAAGTACCAGGAGAACTCCTCAACAATAAACGCCCCTGCGTCGGGAAAAGCAGTACTATGTAAAAAGTGATGAGCCGTTGACATAAGGCTATTGTAACTTAGATAATATCATCACAAAATATACTTACCACAAAAAAGTTTAAAATAAAAAAGTTTTTAATAAAAACAAACCTCCTTCAAAAATCTTGAAAATAATCTAACAAAAAACAGCTTCAAAAATAAATTAATGGCTCTAAAAAGCAAGAAATAAAATATTGAAATCTGCATAATAACTAACTCGAAAGTTTGTATGCATATCTTATATTAAACAACGTCTTATGAAGTCGGGTGGGGTTTAAACCCATGATTAAAGTTTGGATATATTAGTTTAGATAAAAAATATCCTTCGTTTTCCCCTCCCCCCACCCCCCTCCCCACCCGACTTCAAAAGGCGTTGTTTAATATAAGATATGTAAAAAAATACTTAATTTTAATTTACTCAAAAACTATGAACTTTTTGAGAAAAAGTAATATAACAAAAAATATTTGTTTTGACCTCATCTATAACCTTTTAGCAGGAATACGTCATATTTCCAGTGACCCTGTATAATTGATTTTGGAAAATGGAACACCTGATGCAGAACCGTAATGGTCCAACTAAACTATAAGGAATATAAAAACGACACCTTTACAAAAGCTGTTTAGCCAGATGAGTATTTTTTGTTGAGGTATAAAAATCGAAAATCTGGAACTCCTGATGCAGAACCATAATGGTCCAGCTAAACTATTAGAAATATAAAAATGACACTTAAGCAAAAGTTGTTCAGCCTGATGAGCATTTTTTGTTGAGGTATAAAACTCGAAGATCTGGAACACCTGATGCAGAACCATAATGGTCCAGCTAAAATACCTATACAAAAAATAAAAATGACACCTTAGTAAAAGTTGTTTAGCCTGATGAGCATTTTTTGTTAAAATATTAAAATCTGAGATCTGGAACACCTGATGCAGAACCATAATGGTCCAGATAAACTATACAAAATATGAAAATGACACCTAAGCAAAAGTTATTCAGCCTGATGAGCATTTTTTTGTTAAGTTATAAAAATGGAAGATCTGAAATAATTGATGCAGAACCAAGTTTAATTTATTTGCATAAACACGTGTTTACAGAAAATCGAAGATCATCTGATGTGGATATCTAAGAGACCAGGTTGAAGTTGTTTAGCATAATATAACAACATAAGCTGGGAGTACCTCCATGTGGTGAAGGCGCTAACAGTTCCTAATTTTTGATATCGACTTGCCTAAATACGGGTCAGACGATTAAAGCCGCTGGTGTCAATCTCAGGACTGGTTGTTTGGCCAACTTTATGTGTCTTTTTCCAGTGTTAGTAACGCTTCAAGACTTTTCATATTGAATTCCGAAAGAAAGACTCCGAACATAGTTTACAAAGATTTTGAACTATGTTTATAAAGAATTTTTTAAACTATGTTTACATGTTTATATATTAAATATTAAAAAAAAATATTAACTTTTATATTGTTATAATGTTAAAAGTAAATATTTTTTTTTACAAATATTTTCTTATGTAACTACATGAGTTCGTATATGAATACGCCGGAGTCATAAAGTCCACGCGTACGAAGTCGCGGGCATCAGCTAGTTGAATTATAAGTATTTAAAATTAGGTAGGCCTTATTTGTACTAAATAAATGAATAGCCACAGTTTTACCATCATTGTTAAACTGTGGTATATTGCTTAGCGGCCCCACGTGGCAGCCCTATCGGCAACTGGAGGCGGCGCAAACCAGTTTTTACGCGTCGGTGAGATGTCACGCACACATCGCCGCGCTATGTGTGAGTGCACCTACAAATTAAAATAACTGCATGTAACAAATTACTTATCAAAATTATATGCAAATTTTAAATTTGAACGTTTAAATCGATATCTGCTAAGTATAATCTTATTTGAAATTCTTCCCTTCTCTCAAGGGAATATTTTTTGCCTAGTATCACTAAGAAATGTCAGGATTTCACCATTCCACCGAAGTATGAAAAAAGTTTTAACGAATTATTCAGTTGAATCTAGGATAGGCCAAGTACAGTACGAGGCATATAACTTGAAATCGGGTGGGGATTGCGCGAAACGCGTATTTTGGGTATGCATAGCGGTGAGGGGCGCGGGCAGCGGGAGAGGGGCGCGCGCTTTTGGTCGCTCACAAGGGCACATGCGCGAACTTATCCCCACTCCGTCGAAAAAATTTCAAGATACGTGTCTAGTACTGTACACAGACCATACAACAAGTACGCTAAGTAAATATTGTCAACTGAGCAATTTCAAAAAAAGGGTACTCCCGGTATTTGCCCTGTCCCTAAGATTTCTTCACCTATATTTTTGAGATGAATGACTTCTAGCAGAATAAATTCATTTACCTGAAATAAGCATATTATTAAATTCATATCTAAGTTCTTAGTCATTTACGAAGATTTTAAAACGTTGAAACCCATCAAATCTGCATGTGGGGACATGCAGATTTGATGGATTGCCAACAGGTGTCAGAAAATATTTTATTTCCAAAAGTTTTCGTGTATTTGAGCGGTTTCAAATGTCAATGTCAATTCTTAAGTTTCATATTTATTTAACTTAATTTCTATTAAAAATAAAAAGTAAATCGAAAATTTGAACCAACCGGAAGATTCAGTTTTGTGACCGATTTTTTAGCTATAAAAACTTCTCATTGTGTAAAAACTCGAAATGGCAACACTCTATCCTCCTTCATCGTGAGACGCTATTTTAATTACATTGTGAAACTGATTTTAGTGACTGCGTGGATTTTAATGTTGAATTTTTCAGTGTTTCAATTTGGTCATCTAGGTATGTGACCTAGTTTTGCATTAAAATTATCTTTTTTTTAATTATTGTTATTGTGGACACATTACATAAATTTATGTAATTTTGGATATCAAAAAGTTAATAGTGCTAAAGGCGATCAATAATTTTTAAACAATTTAAAACTGTGAAATTTAGAACTGTTGTAGATTATGTGACTTCCGTTTTGTGACCTATTCTACGGTCACACATAATCGGAATGGCAAGTCACAACAGGTCGGAAAGCGTAAAGATTATTTCACATTGCAAATCCTTCCTGACCAAATTATGAATTACTAAAACTACAAGGAATCTGTCTTTTTATTAAGACAAAGAAACTAAGAGAAAAGTAAAAGAAAATAATATTTAAAATTATTGTTTTATTTCTTATATGTACTATTCTTCTTGTTTCGATTATTTTACCAATTATTTTATTTTAACTGAATAAATACCCAATAAACTATATACGGCTAAAATTCAGTGATTATATTTTTTAAGATAATTTTCTTTACTTAAAAACTATAAATTACTCGATTAGGTATTTAGGCCATCTTTAAATCATGTGAACGCAGCTTTGACTTCCATTTTGTCACTGTCCCTACCATTGATAGAGTTATAATATATAAAATTAGACGATTTTTACCTTTCAAATTACAGTTACCTTTCGAAAAAGCTACACATATCACATAAAGTATTATGTTTTTAAAGTAAAGTTAAAAATTCCTCAGTAAAAAGTGACATAGTCACATAACCGAACAAAAAACGATAATTTTGTGTTAATCGCTGAAACTAAAGCTATTTATTTGATTTATTAATAAATCACATGTATATTTAGTCTAAATACATTTAAAAAAGGCGCATTAGTTTCATAGTTTCCTTTTGTTATGCTTTTAAATTTAGTCACATAACGGAACCAGTTTGGCCACAAAGTCAATTTTGTTTCAATATTATTGCCTGGAACAAATACCTCGAACTCCGCGTTCCTTTTTAGTTTTCTCTATAATCAATTATAATGTCCTATTATATTATGGTAATTTGTAAAAAAAAACATATGAAATAAAATGAACATGTCAATAGCTAAAACATGTGGTAAACCTCGAAAAATAAAAAAATATCAATTTCGGAGGTATACAAATATAGGTTACGGCGGGTTGCGATCTGTAAAACTTGTCTTAAAGTTTCTATAATTTCGTAATAATTAACTATATCACAACGGCAAACGGTAACCTTTTTAGTGATTTAAATGTTTTACGGGCTACTGCACTATAGCTACAAGTATTAAATTACGTATAAACCTCACAGATGATTGTAAAAAATATCCGAATATCATCAAAAGCGCTTGTCACGGGTCAACATTTTTGGCATAAAATAATAGCGGAAACGTAATGAATTCTACATCAAATTACACTTTAACACACTGTGTACACTATAATACTTTTTTATATATATAATGTATAACTTTTTTTCAAAAAACATAACTGTGCTAAAGATAATGAGTAAAAAAACAACGAAAAACATCACAAAAGTATAGAAGTGAGATTATTTTCGATACTCTTTACACGTAAAGAAAAAGAAACAGAGAGAAGTGATTCCGCATAACGGAGCCTTAAAAGGTGGCTTGGCTTCGATTTTTAATGTGTTAGTTTTGGTTACACTGGTTTTCATACTAAAGTGAGCTCATAACTACTTCTATCTACTGTGTTCTGTGATGACTTTCACAGAACAAAGAAAATGTTTCCCCCCTGTGACTATTATAAAAACTACTTGACGTTTAAATTAATTTAACAATACGAGTTGAAGCTTCTAAGGAGGTAGGTAGTATTCAATGAAGTTTTATTTTGATTTATCTAAAAAATCTTTGAGTCATAATCATTAACTAAAAACAGAAAATTATGTACCTAACTATTTTTTTTAATTTTATTTAAATACGAATTTCAAAATTTTTTGGTTATTTTTTTTTATTTTAAACGTCTTGTAGTTTATATGACTTCACAAAATTTCAAGTTTGAATAAAATATTTTTCATTAGTAGCTCTTTTGCGCTCAGTGTTTAATTAAACTAATAAGTATTTTATGAAAATTTTGGTGACAATACCAATCAAACGGTTCAGTTACTGCAATTGTGTAAAAAGTTTATAAGTATTTTTATTATTACAGAAATGACTACTTTATCAAAAAACGATAATGGCATTGAAACGGAAATGTCATCCGAAATTGAAAAGCTTCCAAAAGTGACAAAAATAAAACATACAATATTGTACCCTAATTTGGCATATTTCCTATACTGGCATGTGGCTGCACCTTACGGAATATATTTGTGTTTCACATCAGCCAAATGGACCACTGTTATATTTGGTAAGTCTTGATTTATTATGTACCTATTTAACTAACTTTCACCCGCACTTCACACCGCGCTATTTATACCTATCTATCTATTCTAGACCATTGGGTTCCCGCAGTGGGGTGGTTGCACTAACGATTACATGAAACTTTTACTATGGGACCAACTCTGATATCGCGAAAATAAAACAGCTGTTCCATATATCGGGTAATTTTGAACTTACAATCCAAATTTTAAGGATGTGTCCAGTCCATGAAACTAAACAACTTTCTCTAAGAAACATGGTGTCAAATTTCGCCACAATATTATGGTCATCCCATACTAAATTGTTCACGTGATCTCTTTGATTTGTATGGGAAGTCGATTTTTATTTTAAATATTTGACCATGGCATGTGTTCATTCGAGAAGTTGTTCAGTTTCATGGACTGAACACATCCTCAAAATTTGGATGGTGAATACAAAATGACCTTGTATTAAGGTCGAGTAGGTTGCGCATTTGTATGGAACAGCTGATTTTTTTCGCGATATCAGAGTTTGCCCCATAGTAAAAGTTACTTGTAATGATGAGTGGAACCACCCCACTGCCGGAACCACGTGATTAAAATTTCAGCGTGTAAGATACAAACGTCCCAGTCCCAGTCCGGAGGGCTATATTTTTCGCACCGTTTTCATGCGCAAACCGCGCCCGTGATTCGCGGCTGCGGTTCGCGGCGCGAGTGTAGAGCCTCTTTAGATATTGCACTTGATGACTATCACGCCTGGTGGTAAGCGATGATGCGATCTACGAAGAAACGCTCTTGCCTAGAAGTAACCTATTCACTCGTGACTTGAAGATTGTACCTATCGGGAAAGGAGTTCCACTCTCTAGTTTTTTATCTGTGTAGTTATCTAAGTATCTGTGTAGTTGTGTATCAAGTTTCATTCAAATCTGTTAAGTAATTCTTTTAATTAAGCAGCTATACGATAGTCTAGTTTACTTTAAAGTGAACCGATGTAACTAAACGAAACAGACGTAAATGATGCATTTGATAAATATATATTATGTCGTAGGATAATCGTATAAACAGGATCTTTACAGAAATCCTAGGACGATTGTAAAGAACCGAATAATTGAAACCTAAGATAATTTTTCACAATCGTCCTAGCAATTTTTAGGATCTTTGTAAAAATCCTAGTGTGTTTCGGAAAATCGTAAACTTGAATGCTGATTGGATAATCTAAGAGACGATTTATGACAACTTCAGTCAGATTGGTCACAACATATTACTGATAGGTTTTGGGGCTATTTCGTTATTTTGCCGCATTTAATTCTTCAATTGAAGTTTTAAGAACATCAATTAGCTCGAAAGTCCATTTAGGCTTTGCACAACCATTTTGACAAGTGCTGCAGAAAGGAAAACGCCCATAAAACATCTCGCCTTTTGGGCTTTTGTGCCTTAACAAAACAAGAACCATAAAAATATTTGCTTTTTTTTTATTCCCAAAAATGTTTACAAAACTATTAGTCTAAGCCTGGGACTGAAGACAGTTTTTATTAGTAGTTAAAGCATTTAAAACTTTCAACGGTCCATCCATCTTGTCTTTATTGAAAATGTTGCCACAGAGTAAAAGTACAGATCTAAAATAAGAATCGATTTCTGAGTAGGTATACCGAATCCGATTCTTTTGTTGATAGTTGAGTCTGTGAAAATAGTTTCATGTGTTGAATTACATTTTTGATTCATATGATTGTATTTGAATGCTTTCCTCGCGGTAACTTCTTAAGAAAAATAAAAAAAACAAATCCAAATAGTAATCGATTTTAATATAATACCATCATTAGGTACCGTCACATTGACGGTGACGGAAGGAAACGAGACCACAGAGCAAGCCATTGATTAAGAAGAAGAAGGAGTTTTTGATTGTTTTAAAAAGCTCTTTTAATAGCTTTTAAAAAAACACTACTGTCTATTTCGTCAAGAGACGGCGGTGTATGTTATTGTCATCGTACGTGATGATTTGTTAAAATCGTTTGTTTTCTGTGCAATTTCCGAGTTGAGCTTAGCTCTTTGGTCATTTGTGTTTTGTGAGAGTGAACTGGACACGTAGTATTCTGTTGTGACAATTTTTACCAAATTAAGCTAGGACGGAGGAGGAGAAAAAAAGTATTTTCGGGTCACCCATCCTGTAACCAACCCTTGCAAACCAGTATGCTCCGCAGCGCTAACCAGCAGTGTCATCAAACTCCTCCCCTGAACTTGTTACTTACATTTTATTCCCAAAACAAGACGTTTACAAAAAACATAACCTAAAAAGGTTATAGAAAACTTGTAATATAAATTATACTTGGGTAAGATATCAAAAACTAATTACTGATTTTAATTAAGGAATCTATCAGCTACTAAAATAAATTAAAATTATTAGGGCACAAAAATATTTAGAGTGAGATGTTGTGCTCTTAGAAAATGGGCGATCTCCTTTCTTAGCTCTGTGTAGAAAAGTTTTTTTAGGATATAACCTCTAAATTGTCTGCACTGATCGAGCCCGGCACTTGTATAACATCCAATTAACTCACTTCACTCATCGTACTTCAAAGTCTCTTGATTGAGGTGAGCACTCAGATTTTTTTTTAAATAAAAAACGTGAAATTTGTACAAAACACTAGAGAAAATATTTGACAATAATCACAACAATAACAAATAGCCAATCAGAGCATCCGTCAGTCCATAACGATGACGTCAGCCAATCAGCGCGCGCAAAAACATGGTAATTCGCGATTTACCTAAGATACGCTGGATTTTTGTAAAAATCCTAAACATTACTCGGACAATTGCAAAAATCTGTCTTAGATTCTAATTATCCGGTATTTTACAATCATACTAGGATTTTTGTAAAAATCCTGTTTGTACAACTATCCTACGACATATACAAATCAATAAACAACACGTAGCCTAGCTAGAGGCATCAGGTAATCATCTCTATCTCTAACAAAATGTAAACTTCGTTTTGCTTACAAAAAAATATAAGCCTCAAAATAGCTAAGTTTAACCACAGATTACATAATACTATAGTAGTTTAACTAAAGAATAAGAATAAGAAAGATTTATTCTGCAAGTATGTATAAAAAACATACGTAAATTATATCCGCTACACATTACACCAGTGTCAAGCAAGCAAATATTTATTCATTTTTAGGGTTCCGTAGCCTAAATGGCAAAAAATGGAAACCTTATAGATTCGTCATGTCTATCTGTCTGTCTGTCTGATCTTAATAAACACTTTCAACAAAAATTGGTTTGAACGAGATATAGGAATTAGTTTTTGAGATATAGCACATTTTCCAAAACCGCAAATATAACTTTGTCATTCATACCATTACTGTGAAAAACAAAGTTATTTTTGCAGACGAAAAATGATAAGTAGTAAGTATTAAATATGGTATGGTATAAGGTAACTACGGAACCCTACGGCGCGTGGCCCAACACGCACTTGGCCGGTTTTTATTTTTTCTCGTTATTTATTTTGGGGCTTTTATCCGTATGGATACGCCAGCCCCATTGTTTCTTCTCACCATACGATACCAACATGGTTGTAACCAGCCTAAAAACAGTATTAAATTTAAGTAGTTAGGTACTAACTAGCAAACTTGCGCAAATTAGAACTTTTTTATAGTTTATGGTGGTAACCCAAGCAACACATAAGCACACCCCGGTCACTCCATACCAAGAAGCTTATACCCCCAATGGAGATTGCACGGCTAGTGTCTATATATGTTACCGGCAATGTGTATAATCCGGCATTGTATACAATGCCTAGGCATTGTATACAATGCCTAAAACGATCAGGCAATGTATGAAATATAATTCATTTTATACTTTGCCTAGGCATTGTATACAATTAATACAATGCCTGCTGGTCCACCGGCAATGTGTAAAATAAGTATATTTCTGTTGTCTGTTATAAAAAAATAACCTCGAAATTTAAGGCTCACGCTCCGCTGCGCTTCGCGCTCGCCTTAAATTTCTAACCTATACGCGGGACCTACAGGAGTAAAACAGGTTCGATTCCAAAGAGCCCCCCTCGAGCCCCCCTCGAGCCCCCCTCGAGCCCCCCTCGAGCCCCCCTCGAGCCCCCCTCGAGCCTCCCCTCGAGCCCCCCTCGAGCCCCCCTCGAGCCCCCCTCGAGCCCCCCATCGAACCCTCCTCGAGCTTTCCCCGAGCCCCCCCCTCGAGCTTTCCTCAAGCCCCCCCCCCCTCGAGCTTTCCCCAAGCCCCCCTCGATCCCCCCTCGAATCTATTCTCGAAAATCTTTTTATTATACACATTGCCGGTGGACCAGCAGGCATTCTATACAATGCCTAGTCATTGTATACACTGCCTAGGTAATGTGTGAAATAGATATCAATATTCATTATATTTCATACATTGCCGGTAACATATATATTGAAGATAGAAAAAATGTCCTTGAGTGACGTGACGGATTATTGCTATCTCTTTCTTTAGTGTTACATTACGTGTTCGTTGTTCATCGTTCGTTCGTTCGTGAGAAACGAAAACGTATTGTCACGCTAAAGAAAGAGATAGCAAAAAGCCGTCACGTCACTCAAGGACATTTTTTCTATCTTCACTATGACACTAGCCGGTGCAATCTCCATTGGAGGTATAAGCTTCTTGCTCCATACAACCGCGCCATTTCAGATGACGTTTTTGTACGCGCGCAACTGTGTGTGTAAGTCTAGGGCTACCGTGCAGTTTGTACTGTATGAGCGGCGTTCAATTCTTAGTTTGAACTTTTTGGTAAATAAAGTTATAGTCCGTGAGCGCGACAGTATTACGAGTACCTACGTCATATGACATCACGATGAAATGCATGGCACGCGGTCGGAAATGTTGTGCAGAGCGAGGAACAGAAGATTATCGTATATAAAATTGGCCGGAAGCTTGAGAAAATCCTTCACTTCCGGTTAAAAATCACTTTTGAAGGACTTTCGGCCAGATATGGCTTGGCAGATTTATTGATTCTCAAACACACTATTATTTCAAAACGTTTATAATAATTTTCGTCAAGAAGAAAAGGTATCCGGTGGTGACCATCTTTGACACCGTCTTTCAAGTACTTTCATCCATTTCAGAACTGACAGACTTATGTAAACTCTCTCTACTATTGAAAGGCTAAATGATGCCACGGGTCTCGTACTGATTGTCACATGACGTAAATATAACCTTAATTTTTTTTACCGGTAGTGAAGGATTTTCTCAAGCTTCCGGCCAATTTTATTTGCGATAATCTTCTGATCCTCGCTCTGCACAACATTTCCAATCGTGTGCCATGCATTTCATCGTGATGTCATATGACGTAGGTAATACTGTCGCGGGCTCATGGACTATTACGACGCATTGCTTTGAATATCAAAATAAGTTGACGTTGACAATCACGATTAAATGAGCACACGATTCGGCACACGAACTCGCGCGGTGACACACCCCGGGCACTCCATACAAACGTCGCGTTTCAACTTCCTATTACACAGACGCTACACAGTAACGTTTTTGCACACGCGCAACTGTGTACGAGCTATTGAATGAGCACACGGATCGGCACAGGGAACTCGAATTTTTCATACTTAATTAAATACTAACATTTTCATAATTTATTCGACAACCATAAAGACAAGTGTTTAATCACAAAAAATATTATGCAATTACCTAAATCGGTTCATAAACAAATATGTTATGTCCAAAAATCAGTAAAAACTGGTGCAATGGCAAGCTAAATAATTGATATTTTTAAGGATTCTGAAAAAACTACTAGCCAGATCTCTGTAAAAATTTTATGGGACCACACACAAACTATGTTCTTTGAGATAAAAAAAAAGGATTGTTTAAATCGGTTGTTAACAACCGCTGAAGTTATGTTAAAACATAAATAAAAATAAAATAAAATAAATACCGTCGACTTAATAACCTCTTCCTTTTTTTAAAGTCGGTTAAAAACGATTAACTCTATAACATTAATGGTGTATAGGGTGATTTGATGGGTCTTTCGTCGATTCATTTGATTGTTTTTTGCAGCTGTTTTCATTCACGTAGCTGCGGCGCTTGGGATCACAGCAGGCGCACACAGACTTTGGACTCACAAAAGCTACAAAGCGAAACTGCCACTGGAAATAATCCTTATGATATTTAGTTCTATGGCGTTTCAAAACAACGTGATACACTGGGCCAGGGACCACAGGCTGCATCATAAGTACACTGACACTGACGCAGACCCACACAACGCCTTACGAGGATTCTTTTACTCCCACATTGGGTGGTTGCTTACAAAGAAAAACAAAGAGGTCAGGAGTAGAGGGAAGGCCCTGGACATGTCAGATTTGGTCAACAATCCAGTGCTACAATTTCAGAAAAAGTAAGTTTTTTATTAATTATTTTCGTGTTACTTTTCTAGTTATCATATTTTTTGGATCATTAATCAAAATCGATCTGACCAGCAGTAGGTATTATCTACTTAAAGACCATAATAACAAATGAAGGTAAATGAAGGTGATAACGAAAGGCGCTAAGCGACATTTCAAATGTGCAGTAAATAAAGAGTCATAAGTGAATGTGCTAAGCCCATTAATATATTTTTTTATCTGAAGTTTATTAAATTCTTTATCTATTGTTTCTAAAATTTGCTAACTGAAAAATATTTTTTAAATTCAGAAAGACAACTGCGGGTAATAACGAGGGTCCCCACCGATCAGCTAATACTGAGGTATTTAGTGAGGGTAGGTACTCGTCTATACTCGGTGATAGCTTCGGTATCGATATCGGTACTTATACGAAAATGCCACCATATCGATCCGAGTACATAACCAGAGCATAAATCCTATCCAACTGCAGCGTGGTGTGAGACAGGGAGACTTTATATCTCCGAAACTGTTCACAGCTGCGTTGGAGGACATCTTTAAACTATTTGACTGGAAAGGACTTGGCATCAACATTAATAGCCAGTACCTAACACCTTCGATTTGCCCATGATATAGTTCTTATGGCTGAGACCTTGGAACACAATGCTCGAAGATCTCCGTAGTGCTTCCCAAAGAGCGGGTCTCAGGATGAACATGGATAAGACGAAAATCATGTCGAATGCCCATGTTGTGCCCGTTCCAGTTCATGTTGGGAACACTACTCTTGAAGTTGTTGACCATTACGTATTCCTAGGACAGACAGTCCAGTTAAGTAAATCCAACTTCGAGAAAGAGATTTCTCGTCGAATCCAACTCGGATGGGCAGTATTCGGGAAGCTTCGAAAAATCTTCGCGTCCGACGTACCTCAGTATCTCAAGACGTCTATGACCAGTGTGTGTTGCCAGTGATGACTTACGGCAGCGAAACTTGGTCGCTAAATATGCAGGCAGCGCAGGACCGATCGTCATGGAGATCCTTGGGGGAGGTCTTTACCCAGCAGTGGGTGTTATGTGGCTGATATGATTATGATGATAACGTGTGGCTTTACAGCAATGAAATATTTATTGTGTCCTCTACTCTACCTGAGACGATTTAAGGTGGCACTCTGACTGACCGAAAGTGGCGCCGCGGTGAACTTTATTTAATAAAACTTTACGTGGAATTTTAGAGCCCATAGCACTATTATGTATTCTGTGCCCATAGTCTAGTATTTTAAGACGGTATCATTTACATTCTCTCGAAGTCACTGCTAGAAGTATAGCAAAACTGTTAAAAGTGGCAGTTTTTGACACATTTGCTATTTACTTCTACGAATGACAACGAGGGAATGTAATGATAACTTTTATAAAAATATTAGACCATAGGCCCTAAAAATTCCACGTTAATTATTATAAAAATCTTATTCTATAACAACTTATTATAAGTCAGAAAACAAAATACTGCAACAAGACTCGCGTCTTCAGTTGAATAACCCGTGATTAAAAATGTTTTAAATTTCTTATACTTTGTTTCAGGTACGCATTACCAGTTTTCGCAACTTTTTGTTTCATCATTCCAGTTGCCGTACCCATGCTCTTATGGGGCGAATCCTTCAATAATTCATGGCATGTCAATTTGTTAAGATACA
The DNA here is from genome assembly GCA_943789525.1 of Agriphila geniculea. Taxonomy (NCBI): domain Eukaryota; kingdom Metazoa; phylum Arthropoda; class Insecta; order Lepidoptera; family Crambidae; genus Agriphila; species Agriphila geniculea. The sequence goes on from OX038881.1 coordinate 8,935,666, forward strand.
CAGCCAACTTAAACTTTACTTTTCTCGTAAACAGCGCTGCCCACTTGTGGGGTTACAAACCATACGACAAAAGTATAAAACCCTCCCAAAACTTGTTTGTATCTTTCGTGACACTCGGAGAAGGGTTCCACAACTACCACCATGTCTTCCCATGGGATTACAAAACAGCCGAGCTAGGTAACAACAAGCTAAATGTGACTACTTGGTTTATAAACTTTTTTTCGAAAATAGGCTGGGCCTACGATCTTAAAACTGTTTCTGATGAAGTGGTGAGGGTGAGGGCCATGAGAACTGGCGATGGCAGCGCCTTATGGGGATGGGACGACAAAGATATAACAGATCAAGACAAGGAATATACAGAAATATTGTACAATAAAACAAAAGATTGAATTTAAAGTAGAACTGTGTACTTACATATATTGTTTTGACCATGTGAACTTTTTGGCATACGTGTCATTTTGAAAAATTAGAAATTCTTCGCAACTGATAAAACTAATGTCAGTCGTTAGGAAACGTCAAAATAAACACAAATCATTGATTCTCATATTGTCGTAAAATGTATACTTTCGGAGATATTCGGAGCAAAATAGTCTGGAGTTGCAAATAGAAGTGTTTCTATCGCGAAAAATTTTTTAAATCGTAATATCTCCGAAAGTAAACATTTAAGGACAATTTTATGTTTTCCATCGATTAAAACTAGTTTCATCAGTTGCGATGAATTTCGATTTTTTTCTTTTGGCACGATTTGGTTTACTATGGTACCAGGCTCCATACGTGCCATGCCGTTTTCATGGTTATTGACGTTATTAGAATAAACTATGTCGGGATTTACACTACGATCATGGTGCATGCAACTGCGCCGAAATATCGGAGTCTCAAATAAACAGGTATACTTAGTACTTACATGAATCCCGATATAGTTTATTTTAATGACTGTGAACATAGCCTAATTTATTCGTAATAACTACGTAATAACCACGTGTCCACCTACAAAGTGTCCTTTTGGTATGTTTTAAAATAAATAATAATTCTATTGTGTGGAGCTAAAATTATTTTTTGCCAAAAAAAACAAAAAACCAGTTACTGAACTGTCAGTTTGCATAAAGCCGCGATTACATTTATCCCAATCTAGCATCCTAGTTAGGAACCAATTTCGGGTTGCCACCCGTACTTGACAATAAAATATTGAACAATAACTTAAATTTTAGAAGTGAATTTACACTATAACGGAAAGGAAAACATTGTTTAAGATTGGAAATGAGAATCGAAAATAAAAATCATGAAACATTGTTGACCATTCCGTTATTTGTGCAAATTCACTGTTAAAATTGAACTTATTATACGGGTGGCAACTCTAAATTGGTTCCTAACTAGGATGCTAGATCCGCACCCTGATTATCTAAAAAGAAACTATTTAGCGACCGGTTTCATTCTACATACATTGCTACTTTTCTTTGGTATGTTTTTTTTTTAATCCAAAAAGAAGTAGCAATGGATCACTATCATCTATGAACTGCAACCGGTCGCTAGGTGGTTTCTAATTAGATAATCAGCCCGCCGGATATGTTATCTTATTGTATGCGCTTAGGCACTGCACAGATTAAATATTTGCTGTGTGTATTCTCCTCCCGTAAACGGGGAGACAAGGGAACTATGGTTTTTAAGATCTTTGTACTATTTTATTTTTTCTTTTATATTTTGTAAAAAACTTTTTAATGTGTAAATATCGGTGTTTTAAGATCCTGATGTCATTACTATGCGCGGCAGAATATCAGTGCAGCAGGCCTAGCCTGCTGCTTATACTGAGCCGAGTACAGTTTTGGCATCACGAGATGATGCACAATGTTATTGTTATTGACATTGTATGTATTTAGTTCTTTGTACTGTCTTTGTAATGTTGTGTATCGTTGTGCATCGAAAACAACGCTGCATAAACCTTTTGAGCTATAACAAAATAATGTATAATGGAATTGTTTCTCTTTTATAGGTCTATAAAAAGTCCGCAATGGTATAATGAATAGCGTACTATACTTGCCTTACCCATTATATCTTCTTAAAATAAAACCGGTCAAGAGCGAGTCGGACTCGCGCACCAAGGGTTCCGTACCATCATAATTGCACCATTAAACCACACTGCAGAGTAGAATAATAAAATTAGTATTGCAGTTTTAGGTCAGCGCCATCTCTTGACCGATAGTGGAACTTTTTTAGAAATTTGATTATTTCTAAAAAAGTGTGTTATATTGAGACATCGTTTTATTTTTCCTGTAATCTTTATATAAACTGCTATCACATAGAATTATTTCAGATTTTTCTCTATGCAAACTTCGGAGATAAGGGGGGGGAATGTTATTTTTTTTTTACATTTTTCATTATAAATCGAAAACTATGCGGTCTGAAACAAAAAGAAAAAATTATTAAAAACGTGCAAACGGCGCTCTTTCATATAATACCCCACATGCTCTAGTAGCCCCACTTCAAATTTTTAAGACCCCATTTCAGTTCCTGTTGTAAAAAAGATATTTATTTTTTTATTTATTTCTTATTTGCAAAATAGTTGGGCAATGTCATCTCAAAATATTCTAAATTTCAAGTTGATACCATTAGTAGTTCTCGAGATATCCAGCTGTGACAGACAGACATACAGACAGACAGACTGAGTCACACCATAAGGGTTCCTTTTTTACCATTTTGGTACGGAACCCTAAAAATGGTCACATTCGATGCGGTAATTTGGAAAGCTATTTAGAAGGATACAGTATTGATCCTTATCAACTTTATGCACATTATTTTAATCTTTTACACCATACCATTTAAATGAATATCTAGGAGTTATCACAAAAAAATTACGCGTGCGAAAATAAATCGAAGCGCGTTTCTTACACCGATGATGAGACGGGACTCGAACGGGACGGAAACAGACTTTTGGAGCGAATGGGTGATGATTGTAAGGTATGTTTTTTTGGGTGTTGTTGGAAGGTCGTATTTGGGAAAAAAAGGAAGGAACCGAAGCAAAGCCAGGGCGGGTCGCTAGTTGTCTGTTATGTTAAATTACTATTTTACGTGTTCAGAGTATTTTATTAAAAATGTGTTAAAGGGTTATTTCTTTTTCACAAAAACGCTTTTAAATCAAAGAAGTTAAATCGAAGTCTCGTTAGACTAACTTATTTAAAAAAAGCTAATAATCGTAGTTGTTTTATCATAAAACTTTGAAATTACATTATTTGTATACAATTTCCAGCCAGCATCAACAATCTTAAGATTAATAAATAACTTGCAGCCCATAACAATTTCTTCCCGCCGGGCACAGTTAAACAAAAGGTTATGTCTTCTTTACTGCCAACCATAAACATAGACTCACAAAGAGTTTACACCTCATCAAACATTTAGAAATTAATCGTAGACTCGCTCTTATATCGTTAATCGTAAAAGCTGAGGTGGACTATGAAATTACAAGTAGCCAAGATTGAACGTCAAAGAGTTTACGAGTCTAGAAAGAAGTTGGTTATACTTTCTGAATTGTTGTTTATTTATTTAAAATAACTATGTTAGTATGTTTGAGTTGTAAAATAAGTTTTTAAATTTGAGATTTGCATTCACAATTCTATTTTAAAAACAATACTAATAGATTAGGAGGCCACAATAATCGATGCGTAAGTGGCTGACTCTGGGTTTTCAGGATGGAGAGGCACTCTCTGATGCTAAATATGTCAGTCTGTTTGCGTGAAGTGGTTGCGTTTTTTTTATATGCAGGCTGAAAAAAGGCTATAATTTTTTGAAAATAAATTATAGCCCTTGTTACTCGTTGATAATATAGCTTTCTATAGGTGAAATTTTTTTCAAAACCGGATCAGTACTTTTTGAGTTTATACATTACAAACAAACAAAAAGTTAATCGCTTATACCTACGAAACGCAACTGAATTTTGTCAGTCCTTACACAGTTCACGTGAGTACAACTAGTAGGTACTTACTTGCTGTACTATTGTCAGCCATTTACCTTATAATTTTTTTTTCTGGCAACGATAACACATTTTTCACCCTGCATATAAAAAGAACGCAACCACTTCACGCAAACAGACTAACATATTAAGCATCAGAGAGTGCCTCTCCACCCTGTGAACCCAGAGTCAGCCACTTACGCGATCGTTACCAAATTTGTTATGACATCCTAAAATATAAATAATTTACTAGAAAAAAATCGACTCGCACCAGATCAATTATACTCAGACGGGAATCGAACCTGCGACCTTTGGAAATACGACTTGGTAGCTCAGCGGTCAGAGCATTGGACCGGATATGCAAAGGTCGCGGGTTCGATTCCCGTCTGAGTATAGATCTGGTACGAGTCGTATTTTTTCTAGAATTATTTAGTATTGTAAAATAATGTTTAACATTTTTTTTGTTTAAATATGAAAATCAATTACCTATAAACTCATTTCTTAAATTTCAAAAAATCTTCGTAATGTAAATTCGGCTTTATAATTTGAATTTTTCTAAACTCTCCAGCGTGGCCGCCATTTTGTTTTTAGATTTTTTTCTTATTTTTATCAAATTTAAATGTCAAAATCTACTACTCTTGCAAGTTTGAACAAAATCGGCTGGAAAACAAAAAAGTTACAAACTTCGCCACAGCCGCCATCTTGTTTTTCCCAAATGTCTTAATTTTTCCCCAGTTCGATTGGGGTTTTGCACCGTTTCCCCAAACATCGTTATACCCTTATCCACCTCCTTCTGGGAGAACAATCATGTCAATGAGTCAGTGAGTGAGTGGTAATTGAGCTATATACAACGTGTAACAAAAAGGGGGTATCAACCCGAAAGGAGGTCAATGTACTCGTGAATCCGAACACCTTCCAACAGAAAAAAAATAAAATCGAAAAAAAATTTTTGGTCTCTCCATAGAAAAATTAAATTTGCCGCCAACATTTTGTATGGAGAGTTCAATTTTTTTTATTTAGTTGAATTTTTTTTCTGCTGGAATGTATTCAATTTCACGAGTACATTGACCTCCTTTCGGCAGGCATCCGTCACTCGCCCATACCTACCGCGATAAGTACCTACAGCGCGCGACAACTCGGAGTTGCAAAACCAGTCAGGGTTGCCGCCGTGCTTGTCAGTACACGCGTGCGTTATTCTGTGCCTCTATGACGGTCAATCGATGATTATTTATTGCTCCCAGCACTGTACCGTACACTATTATAATTTATAAATAACTAGCGGCCGCCCGCGACTTCGTCTGCGTGGAAATATTTTTTACTATCCCTCGGGAATAATATATTTTTTTTCGGGATGAAAGGTATCCTATGTCCTTCTCTGTACCCCTAAGAACGTGTATGCAAAATTTCATGATAATCGGTTCAGTAGTTAATAAGACGTGATGGTGTAACAAACAAACAAACGGACTTTCGCATTTATAATATTAGTAAGGATCGTAAAGATCCTTACTAATATTATAAAGATACTAATATATGATCCTTACTAATATATTAAAGATCGTAATACTAATAATTGTTGCGTGGACGGCTGTCGCAATAAACAGAAGGATTCAAAGTTTTCATTTTTAGGGTTCCGTACCAAAATGCTAAAAAAGGAACCCTTATGGTGTGACTCGGTCTGTCTGTCACAGCTGGATATCTCGAGAACTACTAATGGTATCAACTTGAAATTCGGAATAGTTTTAGATGACATTCGCCCAACAATTTTGTAAATAAGAAATTAATAAAAAAAAATATATTTTTTACAACAGGGACTGAAAAAGGGTTTGAAAAAATTGAAGTGGGTTCTACTAGGGCATGTGGAATATCATATGATAGAACGCCGCTTGCACCTTGTTAATCATTTTTTTATTTTTGTTTTAGGCCACATAGTTTTCAACTTATGATGAAAAATATAAAAAAAATTACCGTCCCCCCCCTTATCTCCGAAGTTTGCAAAGAGAAAAATTAGAAATCATTCTATGTGATAGCAGTTTATATAAAGATTACAGGAAAAATAAAACAATGTCTCAATATAGGTAGCACACTTTTTTAGAAATTATCAAATTTCTAAAAAAGTTAACATTAGTTCCACTATCAGTCAAGAGATGGCGCTGACCTAAAGCTGCAATACTAATTTGATTATTCTACTCTGCAGTGTGGTTTGATGGTGCAATTATGATGGTACGGAACCCTCGGTGCGCGAGTCCGACTCGATCTTGACCGGTTTATTCACTTTACCGTAAGATTCTAAAATGTATAAGAAAAATTTATATTTTGTTTATTTTTCTCGTAATTTTTATGAGTAGCAGGTACATACCTATTTTTGATAAGTAGGTGTAACCTAATATAGGTAGGAAAGCGTGTAGTTATAGGTACTTATATGCAGAGGCGGGTCGTGACTATTTTTTCTCGATCAAATTTCCTAAGGTACATACCTAATTTTTTTTTGAGCGAATTATACCTACTTAACTAAATACCTACATTTCTGGATTTAAGGATTCCGTAATCGGCAACAGTATGGTGGCGGTGGCATAAAGACTGCCTCAAATTTAACACATAGTCTAATGTGGCGTTAACTGTACATCTAGCCTAGGTTTATTTGAAACGTAATTTTTACACATTTAAGTAGGTAGGTACACATTATAAACACAAAACTTGTAATAAAGTATTTAAACCTTCAAGCACAGAAAATGAGACAATAGATTTTCCATTGTTGTGTTGTGCAGCCCGATGGGGCTGCTCGAGCGTTGAAGGATTAGAAGAAGACAACCCTAAAGTTGTTAGAAGAGCTAAGAGCTACGCGATAGAAAGAGAGGCAACCTGTAGGTGAATATAACTGTAGGCAAGGAAGCGGTGTGCGACCTGAATTGCACTTTATTGTGTCTGAGCAAGAGTCGCTATTTATTTAAATGACCATGCGGAGTGAATGTTCTGTACTTTGTACTATTATGTATTCTGTGCTTTCGGGTTGATACCCCCTTTCTGTTACACTTTGTATAATATAATGTGTATGATTGATATTTAATACTTTTTTAAAGGGCACAACATTTTCACGTGTTTTTGAGATATGTAACTGAATTTTTAATAAAAAATAGTAATAAGAAGACAGTTGTATTTCTCATATTTTGCTGTAGCCTGCACCAGTCTACTTCCAAAATTAAATCACACAGCCGTTATAACAGGCCGTTTCAAAAATAAAATAATAATAATGACGTCACAAGCCTACCTATCAACCCCCAAACGCCCCAAAGCGCGCAAATGTCATCTGGAATATAATATATCGCGTCGCTGGACCCGGGGTATCCCTAAGGAGCCCCTGTTAATTACCAAGTACAAGTCCTGCCCGCATTGGGATATACCTTTTAATGTTTATCTTAATCGGGGATATTTTATTTTACTATTGTTTGCTTGGAAAATATTTTTATAATTTTGGATTTGCAAAATTGTGGACAGTACTAAAACGCTATTTGTAACAATTAAAAGGTAGTATTAATACATAATATGTTGTATGTTGAATAGTTTTCCTAAAAATTGTAGGTAACAGAGCAGTGCCAGGAATTCTACAGAAATAATTGAATAGGTACAAAGACTTCTATGTGTATAGAAGTCTTTGAATAGGTACTGTTTTCTTTTAATTCCTTTACCAAACAAAACTTCCAAAAAGTAACATAAACTTTAACAATCACTTGGCGGAAAAAGTTGCGCTCGTTGCGTTCCAATTTTAATTTTATTTTTCTTTTTAATTTTTTCCGCCAAGATGTTGGTCCTTGAGGCCAAGTTGGTGCTGCCACTTGGGATATTTGACGTCGTTCCAGTTCGAAAATTAAATTTAAATCCCCCACAATTTTTCGCCGCCCTTCGCCGCCAATCATTGCTGGCCGCGAGGACTTTTAGCTAATTTATTTTTTTATTTTGGTGGGGTCATACTAGGGGTCATACGGTAACTTTCATATTTTTTTCGAATTTTTAGATTTTAGGCATTCACAATGCTATTTTTATAGCTATAAGATAATTTTCTCAAACATGCTTGGAAATTCGAAAATTATTTTGACAACCTTCTTCGTGCTAAATCGGAGTTTCCGGACTGCAGACCATACAACAAGTTCCGGACAGACCTGTGGACTTATTTTTGAATCGTTCGACTAGCGTCGAGCGCTCGTTTCTACTGATTTTCGTTCGACATATGACTCAAAACAATGAGATGTCGAACGAAAATCAGTAGAAAAGAGCGCTCGACGCCAGCCGAACGATTCAAAAATAGGGCCCCTGAACCGCGCCGGCAATATTCATATGCGAATCCATTACTAACGTGTAATAATGGATTTTCATACAAAAATGGGTATGGCAACGCAAAGCTAATTGAAGATGTCGCTGCGTACGCTTGTTCCTAAGACAGTAGACGTTCAGAATAAAATGTATGAAAAAATAGGTATTTATTTTGTGGTATTTTTTACCGAAAAGGACCCATTGACCCAAAATGGATGTAAAAGACTATTCTACAATGCAAGTGCCGGAATTGAAAGCCAAATTAAGACGTTTTTATTCTTATAAAATTTATATTTTTTAATATCCAGATTTTTCCGAAATTTGTACGTTCCAACATCTTTAAATCACACAGAATTTGATAATTTTAAAGCTATAATAATGATTTTTAAAGTAAAAGTCCTTTGTTTTCATAGTTATCGTGGAACAAGCGTACGCAGCGCCATTTTGACAGTTGCCTTCCCCATTGCCAGCGTCTGACCGGCAATGTTAGTATTGAAACTCATTATACACGTGTAATCAGAAATGGAACGAAATTTTCAGTGAAACACGACAGCCAATGCGGTCTGTGATCATCATCAATATTTAAAATTAGAACTGGCTTTGCCAAGGAAATTGTAAGTACTTTACAATTTCCTTGGGCTTTGCTAATGGAAAGTTCCGAATCACGGTAACAGCACAGTTTAGTGGTAACAGAGTGTCATGAGCGCACTAACGTCCGTCCATTAATCCGTATTCCTGGTTACAAAACTTCCGTGTAAGTGTAACATACGATTCGGACAGGCGCCATAAAATAACGTTGTATTGTATTATCTATGGATCTTGGCGCGGGAAGTTATTATTGTTGAAATTGTTTGTTGTTTTGTCAAATATTTTATCTTCCACTTAAATTAAGTAATTAATTTATTATAAAAATGAGTTCAAGCGACGAAAGTGATATTTTGACGCCACCTGAAATTCAAGAAGCGGCAAGAACTGTAGTAGAAAGCATGTTGTCTTCAAAATCAAAAAACATTAAGTAAACCAGATGTAAACCTAACTGCAATGCTCAAAAGACATTCACAAGGATATAAATGTAGGAAGTCTGCATTAAACGTGCATATTTTCTTGTCAGAAGCATCAGACAGTGTGTTTTGGATCCTAAAGTAAGTTTTCGTATTGGTAAGTACCTAGGTACTAATTTACCACTTTGTTTTAGTTAAAGAGCTAACATCACCACTTTACACATTCTTTATTTTTGTTGCCGGTTTGATTTTTGGCATTTTTTCGGTGCATGAAAGTGCAACGACATTATACAGTATTTATGTAAAAGACGCAGAAACTCAAGACGGTGCGATTTGATACTTTCAATGACTGTAATTTTAAATAAAAATAAAATGCTTGGTTTGAATTTCCGCGCATTGTTTGAGAAAAGTACTATACAAGTCTTGGCCGCAATTAGGCATTGATGAACTCACGTATGTGTGCCTCTGCTTCGCCTCGGCCCACATTTTCACGTTCGTCCTTCAATGCCTGTGTTGCCTGCCGCTGCAGTAATGTACTACCTTTATATTTTAATTCAAAAAAATACTAGGAAAAATCGACTCACCCAAAGCAGCTCAGGGCTCAAACTTTCATTCTTTTATTCAGTGTGTCTATTTTTTCGATAATAGCTATTTTTCAATAATGTTAGGATTTTAATGTTATTTCTCTGATGTGATAGAATATTTTTTATTGTTTGAAAGTCCAGAAAGACTTGGAACATAATGTCATGCATAGGCACTTGTCGTTAGGCAATATTGTTTGAGATGACCCAATAAATCTCGTAAAGTTTTGTATTTTTTTGCTTTCATTTCTAGCTTTGACCGATGAAAAGTGCAAATGTAATTAATTGGTTGGCATAAGTTGAACATCAAACATAAGTTTTAGTAAGTAATTTACAATTAGATAGGTACTTCTATTTAGTTGATTTGCAGAACCTTAGTAGCATAGCTTGCATTGTCATTGTAATAACTATAAACAAGTATTTAGTGTCGAATAAAGTTAATTCTACCAGTTCCATGTTCTTGAAAATTTATAGCATGCATGGCACAAACGTCATCTAATGCAAAATCTGTGCCATAAAGAGGAGTCTACACTCACCCATATAATGCGCCATCACACGCACGCCTATTAATATTCATAATACAATTTAACGCAGAGAGGTTAATTCACCTAAATATGTAAATTATCATGAGCCGACCACCGTTAATTCAGAGTTGTCAGTTTATAAATATTCCTGTCTCCTTCTTGCTCATTAGATCGGATGGGTGTGCGTGAAGGATGGTCGCTCCGCGTGTATTATGAATAAGGTGGTAGGGAAAATTTTAACGGCGCCTATGAGAGTTGTGAATGTTGAAATAACTTTCAAATATTGTCGCTAGGTGGACGGAAAGTTTTGCTCCTGAGGGAGGTTGTTTGTCGGGTCGGGCTCGGCTCTCTGTTTATAAATGAAACGCATATCATTTTAAATCCTCGTACAGTTTACGTGGCCTGGTGAACAAGGGTGCTTCACAGTCTGTTTGAAATCAGTACTTCACAAGTAGTAATGGTCGCAATTCGTTGGAAGTCAAATTATTTTTAACCGACTCCAAAATTTTTTTTTCTATGATGTACGCGCATAACTTCCACATATTTATGAACAAATTTTGATTATTTTTTTTATTGTTAGAATCAGTTTTCTTTTCTGATGGTTTTGCTTATTTTTTTTAAACCGGTTCAGTAGTTCTTCTAATCCAATCATGAAAATACTGTAATTTTTTAGGTTAGAATTGCACGAGTTTTATGCATTTTTGGGCATAACTTCTTTGTTTATGAACCGATTTAAATTATTCCTTTTTTCATAGAAAGACCTGAAGGGTGGTCACATTGGTATTGAACCTTGGACTTTAAAGATATAGCGTAATAAACAGTTTAACTTACATAGGAAAATTAGTAAATGTGGAACCAACATCGTTAACCACTGATTACACATAGAAATGGGAATATTTTAAGGTTTAATACAAAGTTTTATATTTTTATCTTATGTTAAGATTATTTAATTTAATTTAATTAGGTATAGTGTCGATCTCATTTAACTTCTTTACAATTAATCTCTTAAAAGAGCCAATACTCGTAACAAAAATATCTATATCCTGAAAATATTTATTATAAGTGTCAGCCATCCGAGATATGGGTAGACGTTTGCCTGCATTTGTTCGCGATGTGCTTGTTACAAAAAGTTTAGTAGTTCGGCAGGCACGTCTTTGCGGTCTGACTGGCACATGGTAACTTATTTTATTCACAATGTCATTGCAATCATATTGATTGTGACAAAAGTCATACAACAACTTTGCCTTCAGTTATGGCTGAAAAATTATATACATAAGTAACTTACATTTTTAGTCTGTGACTCCCATCAGTACTGCGTTCATAGTACGTACACAGTCTGTACACATAATGTCGCTGTGGACTCCCAAAGTTTCGGATATTATAATGATTCGCCACCGAATGTGTCGGACGAGTTTCGGACTTCTCGTGTGCCTTAATTAAGGACATGGACACATTAGCGGGGGTCATTGCACGGGGTTCGCTAATGCAGATGGCGTGTAAGAAAACTTTAACATTGTAAGTTTACATGCTCGGTTTCAGAGAAACGTGTTGGGAGGTTTTATTGCTTGATTAAATTCTTCAAAACTTTTCTTTAGACAACTCTATCCTAACTACAACTCGGCCAAATTAAAACGGTGTCATGAACTTAGCTGTCATACAGCTATCATGCTCCTAATTATCTTGGTCGAGTTATACTTAGGAAAAGACAGGCGATTCTTAAGTATAGTGTAAACGGCCGTAAAAGCTATTTTACTTTCGAAAATATAAAAAATATCAATGTAACAGTGAAGTAGATAAGACCGATGGAAATTATTGGCCTAATATCTACTTGTATATTCTTATTTACAATTTTAAAAATAAAATGTAATTGTTAAGGATATACATACATTGCCAGGTTCTGTAACGTAGTAGTTATAAGGAATAAAAAATACTTTTTACGAATAACAGCGCGTGTATTAAGTTAATTAATTAGTTATTTTATAATTATTTTGTTTTGATTTTTTTTTATTTAGTGTATTGTCTTAACTTTTTATTGTAAACAAAATGAAAATGAACAAAACAATGATAAACTCTGACCATCAGCCATTTGTAATGTCCCCACTGCTGGGGCACAGGACTTCCTTATGGGTGGATAAGGAGGATGGCCCATAACCCACCGCGCGGACCCAATGTGGATTGGTGGGTGTTAACGACTGCAAATGCAGCCGGGACCAACGGCTTAACGTGCCTTCCGAAGCATGGAGGAGCTCAAGATAATAAATTTTTGGTCACCCATCCCACAACCGACCCTTGATCGCTGGGCCAGGCGCTAAACCACTGCGCCATCGAGCTCTTCCATATACAAGGTGTATTTGTACCCACTCTTAAAATTTTAAGGATGTGTTCAGTTCATGAAACTGAACAAATTTCTCTAAGAAACATAGGGTCAAAAATTAAAAAAAAAACTTTTCATACAAATCAAAGAGATCACTCGATCAATTTAGTATGGGATGACCAAAATTTATTGGCATATGAAGACAAGACACATGTTTCATGGAGAAAGTTGTTCAGTTTCATAGACAGAACACTTCCCTAAAATTTGGAGAGTGGTTACAAATACACCTTGTATTAACTCTACATTCATAATATATTTTCGAAGTTTTATATTTACCAACTTACATTAAAACGATAGAAAACAAATCATTAAAAACGTGAAATCCCCGTAGCAGCAGGTAGTTAATCTGTGAAATTGCGAATCGCAGGTCCATAAAACATAATTAAAAATTCAATTCGAAAAAAAGGCGGGAAAAAATGGCGCGAGAAATCCGCGTCATCAATCTGAGGAATTATTTCATTTGCGTATTAAAATACTCGTTTTGTCGGTCCATGAATTATTTCTCGTCGTGTTAATTACTCGCGCCTGGTTTACAGTACCCTTGTGATTTGGATAGCAAAGATTAGGTATGGAGAGGAATGAAAAATAAAAGTGGGTTTTAATATTCATTCATGAACGTCCCTACAGTTTCATGGAGGACATGTCTGAGTTAGAGTTGTTGAAGTGTGTGGTTATTTATAAGGTTACTAGCTTCCGCCCGCGACTTCGTCCGCGTGGATATTAGAGAAAATCCTTAGGGAACCTTTAACCAAGATACGACCAGCCGTTTTTACGTGATTAGGCAGGTCCCCACCAAGCGCGCTGCCTCGCAAGGCAAGTCGTTTGCCGCATGTGGCGGACCTCGCACGAGGCTCGCTCGCTTGGTGGGGACCCGCCTAATCGCGTAAAAACGTCTGGTCGTTCCCGTTCTCGTTACGTCCCGCTCCCGCTCCGGGAACGGGACGGGCCGTTCCCGTCCCGTCCTGTTGCCGTTCAGTCCCGTTCCGTTCCCGACCCGTTCCGTTCCCATTCCGTCCCATTCCGTTTCGTTCCTGTTCCCACTCTCGTTCCGTTCCCGTCCCATCCCATCCCGTTCCCGTCCCATCCCGTTCCCGTTCCCGTCCCGTCCGGTTCCTGTCCTCATTGCCATCCCGTCCCGTTCCGTTCCCGTCCCGTCCCATCCCATTTCATTCCCGTTCCCGCTCTCGTTCCGTTCCCATCCCATCCCGTTCCCGCTCTCGTTCCCGTCCGGTTCCCGTTCCCATTCCCGTTCTCTTCCGCCCCGTCCAGTTCCCGTTCCCTTTCTCCCCGTCCCCTGGGGCTGAATCATGTCCACCGAGTTGGACTTCAAAATGAATGTCATTTTCGCAATCACTATCCCATAAAACCTCAAGAACGACATCCATATATAGATTTTTATGATTACTTACCCCATTTACCCCCTAAGGGGTTGATTTTCAAAACCACAAAATATATGTTTGACTATTTATTTTTAGACGTACTCCTACGAAGTTTAAAGTTGTAATGTCTATTTTATATTCTTTTTCCATACAAAATTTGAACCCCATTTTCACCCTTTTAGGGTTTAAATCATGTAGATCGTGTTGGACTTTAAAATAAATGTAATTTTCGCAATCACCATCCCATAAAACCTCAAGAACGACATCCATATCGATTTTTATGTTTACATACCCCATTTACCCTCTAAGGGGTTGATTTTCAAAATTACCAAATATATTTTTAGATTTATTTTTAGACGTGCTCCTACGAAGTTTAAAGTTGTAATATCTATTTTATATTCTTTTTCCATACAAAATTTGAAAGCCAGTTTCACCCCTTTAGTGTTTGGGTTAAATCATGTCCACCGTGTTGGACTTCGAAATAAATGTCATTTTCGCAATAGTCATACCAGAAAACCCCAATAACGACATCCATCTCTATTTTTAAGTTTATTTACACATTTCACCCCTATTTCATCGCCATAGGGGTTGAAGTACTAACAATATACGTTGCGTTAGATTTTCTTCCATAAGCCTTTACTATAAATTAAGTGAAATCGAATATATCGAAGTAAAAATTTACTTCGAAAATGAAGGATTTTTTCTATTCACAACTTCATACCCCTTTTCACCCCTTCGGGGGTAGAATTTTGAAAAACGCGGAGACCCGTATTTATTAATTTTCAATCTTCAGCCTAAACTCAAAATTTAAAAATCCTAGCTTCAAAACTGAGGGACTTTCATACAAACTTTCATCCCTTATTTCACCCCCTTAGGAATGGAATTTTCAAAAATCCTTCCTTAGTGGATGCCTACACTGTATGAGGTATCTGTGTGCAAAATTTCAAGTCTCTAGGTCCAGCGGTTTGGGCTGTGCGTTGATAGATCAGTCAGTCATTCAGTTTACGATTTTATATATTAAGATTATAGATATTTTTTTTGACATCAAATGATATTGATTGGCGTAAGTTAATAAGCTATATTAGATACTAGCTTCCGCCCGCGACTTCGTCTGCGTGGACATCCGGAAAATCCATAAGGAAACTTTGACCGGAATAAAAGTATCTTATGTTTAATCCAGGCTATAAAAACTATCCGTGTGTCAAATTTAATCCAAATCTTTTCAGCCGTTTTTGCGTGATTGAGGAACAAACATCCAACCCCACAAACTTTCACATTTATAATATTATATCCTACTAATATTATAAATATGAAAGTTTCCAGGATATAAACTATATGTGTGTCAAATTTCATCCAAAAGTGTTCAGCCATTTTTGTGTGATGAGGAACAAACACCCAATCATCCAAACCCACAAACTTTCACATTTATAATATTATAGTAGGATTTACAACACCCAAACATAAAACCAATAGGGTTTAAAAACGAAACCCAATAGCTTTAAAACTTCAGTACAGTTTACAGTTTCGATTTCACACAATAGAAAATGCAACGTGTTCAGTTCACTGCAACGCTCCATTTAAACCTTTGAACTTGGAGTAAACAAAAGGCAATGGTCACATAGGTACGGTGATACCCGAGACAGCGACCGCCTAGAGAGTTCCCTCCATTATCGCTCCGAGATACGGTAACTGTCGCCATCACTGGCACTTAGACGGTCGAATATGCTACTGTCACGGTACGATAAATGCTGCATAGAATTGTCGCCTCTGCTCCATATTTGGTGTTTGAATTGTTAACAATTGCGTTGCGTTTATTTTTTTTTAAGTTAGAATTAGGTAGTTTTATTCTACGTAAAAGTAGGTAGTAGCATTTTGTCTGTTGAACTGTGCACTGAAACTCATTAGTTTCAACTTTGAAACTCAAAACTCAAAACTTCCTACATCATTATGTAGGAAAGTTTAATTTGGTGATATTTTAGGAGGATCGAATTTTGATTTTAAAATTAAGGTGTGTCTTTTTTAAAGTTTCAGAAAAAAGGGAAAAAATCAAAGAGGCATATTTTTACTTTTCAGTTTGATTAAAAAAACTATAATAAAACGGAAATGAAATCGTATAGCGCGCTTTCGATAATAATCCGATCACAACATGTTTACACGTTAGTAAGCAAATTAATTAAATTTTAATACACATTCACTCGCACACACCAGCTAAATACCGACTACCGGACTAGGTACCTTTCGAAATTCCAAAATAAAAGCTATTAAAAAAATAAAACCATATCTTTCGGCGATTATACTAGTTCTTCCCACCCCATTTCGAGAAGTCGGTACAGCCGCGTGCGATGTCTGCGCCAATTCCCAGCCGTCGTAACGTCTAATTTTCACAGACTCACACACATCAGCGTTTCCGATAGGTAGCGTGTATTGCTACCTTTATTCACAGAGTAGACTACTGTTAGATGTGCCAATTTCTGTGCATTTTATAACACCTTTTTTAATGTTTCTACTGAATTTGAGATGATATCACTCACGGGTTGCACGATCCATTTCTGTTGTAGGCTACAAAATCTGTCAATTTATTATTTTGCTTTGCTTGCTTTCATATTTGAATTAAAAACTAAGGTTTTTAATCCAAATCAAAGCTTATGTTTAAAGGTTTTTAATGCAAATCCTTTAAGTTTCTTTACTCGTAAGTTTATTTAAAATCAACATTATAAGAAAGAGGTCGGTATTTTTTTATTTCTGTGTTGCAGCAGTGATCTGCGCTGTTTCTTCTTGCTTGTAAGACACCGAACTAAATGACCATCGTTATTGCAGTTAGCGCGTATGTACCTATCCGAATTTCAGAGAACTCAAATGTTTGGCGTTTTTATGTTTTTGCGGGTTTTTATAGCTCTATAATTTGTGATATAAAAGTGTATAAATATTTTAAAGACAAGTTTAAAAATCTATTACGTTTTTTGATAGTAAAGTCATTCTATTTGGGGAAAATTAAAAACAATGAAGTTTCTTTTGAATAAAGCTAATTTGGAATAAAGCACTACTAAGCTTAACTAGCTTTAAATCAAATGCGTAGTCGAGTTAAGCGAATTACACACTGGCGCGTCCAATTAAACACGTCAAACGTGCTCATTGGCGCGTGACGCGATTAGGCGGGCGCGTGACATTGCGGCTCGTCTGAGCACACCTTTACATTTGTATGTAGGTTTGTGAATTCTGTGTTTGATAAGTAGATAGCGATTGATATTGCACAATCCTTACTAATATTATAAATGCGAAAGTCCGTTTGTTTGTTTGTTTGTTACGCCTTCACGTCTTAACTACTGAACCGATCATTATGAAATTTTTGATACACGTTGTCAGGGATACAGAGAAGGACATAAGGTATCTTTCATGCCGAAAAAAAGTGCTGTTCCCGAGGGATAGAAATAACTGTCCACGCAGACGATGTCGCGGACGGCCGCTGGTTTCGTATAATTAATTATCCTTGATATGTATAATTATGTTGAAAAATCGTCTTTCGAAAGAAAATCATCAAGACTCACAATAAATAAGTAATAATATATACCATATCTATTCTGTGACTGCACATATTTATGTGCAGTATTTTGTCAGTGCAGGCAAGGCCCAATAGCAATGCAAATACCGAAAAAATATTCTGAGTATGAGATTTATTTTCATAGTGTAATAATCATAATAACATAAATTCCTTATTTATTATTATAATTCGTAATAACACGCTTTTCAGTAAATCTGTGATTTTTATGGAAAAAACATAAAAAAATACATAAAGTTAAAAAGGAAAACTTATGAAGCAGTCTTTACCCGCTCATTTACTTCGCGAGAAGTGCCACTTTACTTAGTACTGGTAGGTAAGTGTCAGAACTAATGTTGAACTAATAAAGGAGCCAGAATCTTACCCACTGAAGCTCCTGTCACGTTGTTAATTACACCTCGTGACATCACGTCTTGCCAATTTACACGTTTACACCTACTTCACGCTTCGTGTCGGTCTTGTGAATGTCCCTTAAGATTGTCACGCTTCAAGATTATTCCCTACCATTAATAGTTTTACTTATTTTGCATTTTTATGAATCGAATCTTCAAGTAAGTAGTGCATTTGAAGATTATTAAACTTTTCGGTAACTTTTGGTGCGTAATCGTGAACATTGTAAATGAAACAAAGTATTGCTTAGTCAAATTAAAATCCAATAGGTATGCCTTTTTAACGATTTTGAAAAAAATAAATCTTAAAATGAAATGGCGTACATCAATTTCTATATTTAGTTGGATAAAAGTAAACATTTTATGTTTATTCACAATACTTACTTACACAACGTGTTAATATTTAACAAAAACACCCCCAATGCCAAATATGGTAGATAGGGATCATCAAACTGTACAACTTTTACTATTGGAGTAACTCTGAAATCATGAAAAATCAGCTGTTTCATACGTTTTTAAAATTTTGTCATTAATTTTTGTAAGAAACAGCCGATTTTCTTTTCACGATTTCAGAGTGGGTCCCATAGTAAAAGTTGTTCAGTTTGATGGTCCCTATCTGCCATATTTGGCATTAGGGGTATTTTTGTAACACGTTGTATATCAAATAATAAAATGTGTGAAAACGCGTGAATTTAATCATATAGATTTATTTGGTGTCTCCTTGAAGAGTTTAAAACGAACATTGTTAAAAGAATAATGCGCCTGAGGGGTTGTCTTATTTATAAAAAAAAATTGTTAATATTAGCTTTTATTAATTCTACTACATCAGGTTTGTAGATTATTTTTCTTTACGTTCTTTATAATTAACTTTTTTAATTATTTGCTTGAAATTTGATGGTTTGTAGTGTTACTGTAACCAACCATGTACCTATTGTTTGTTTACGATACCGTACCAAGTAATATTGTTTAATACTTACTTGCATTTCCACCTTTTATTTAAGCTTCATTAATGTAATATTATATAAGTAATTTTCGGTACTCATTGTCTAAAAATTAAGTACTTATATAAATATCATGTAATTATTGTAGTGACTGTTTCGTACCAAAATAAAAAGAAAAAAAAAAGAAATTTATAGTACCTAAGAGTCTTAGTTACTACAAGTTTCACGTGCTCTCAACTTTAACTCTTAACTGCGCAATGAGGTTACGTCGAAATTTCCCAAATAATATGATCATGGAGCTAGTGGGATCGATAATTAATTAATTATAGTTAGGTGAGGCCGCGCCCGGTTACGTCGTGGCACCCGTAACTACCGAGCAACAGTCGATTTCCCAGGAGGTCTGTGTTCAACGTTCTTCAAACACTAGGGTAATACAGTATGGCAACTCCTTTGATGTGGTGAGAAAAAAACTTTGAAAAAATCATACTGAAATCATTGTTTGATAATACAAAGTAGAAATTTGTTGAAAATAAAAAACCCCTGTTGGCAAGAAAATGTCTTTTTACAATTAGTTTGTGTCAATGCTCATTAATTTGCATGAGCATGCTCAGCTTGGTAGCAGGATTTTGTTCTTTTTCAAAATTGTAATTTCTTATAAAAACAATTATTTTTGTTTATGTAAGATGTATTTTTACTTTTCTGAACATTGGTGGTTCAATATAACTACAGGGTGTTTGGTAATAGCCTTATAAATCCGAATATGGTAGATAAGGATTTTTTTATTATTATTATTATTATTATTATAAGGACCATCAAACTGAACAACTTTTACTATGGGACCAACTCTGAAATCGCGAAAAAATTATCAGCTGTTTCATACATTTTGATATTTTCGTTATCAATTTTTGTATGAAACAGCTGATTTTTTTTTCGCGATTTCAGAGTTGGTCCCATAGTAAAAGTTGTTCAGTTTTATGGTACCTATCTACCATATTCGGCTTTATAAGACTATTACCAAACACCTTGTATACTATTTATTGTTAATATCATTAAAACAGCCATATTTATTGTTCTAAGGCAGGTATACATTGCCGCAAACTCTTAAAAGTGCTCATAACTTAACAAATTATGTTCTTTCATCCTGACAAAGTCAAAGTCAAAAATAGCTTTATTCCTTTATTCAAATAAATTTAATTATTAAGTACTTTTGAATCGTCCATATTTTCCTACCACATTACCTACAAAGACTTTTTTAATTGACAAGAAGAACGGGCGCAAGAAACTTATCAGCTTGCCATTATTGTACCATGGCTAGATCATTTGGCGTTCAAAATGTCAAGAAATGCTGCAAAATCTGTAAATAAACACCGGTCAAATAATCTTTGTCCGGCATCCGAGCCGCACCCGCCATGTTATTCCGCCTATTAAGGCACCTGTCATGTGAGTTTACAATAAGTAAATATGGACGCACCGCATCCTGGGACTTTACCCTGTTATTGCTCCACTATTGGTGACAATAACGCCGGTTTTGTTTACACGAAAAATTCGCAGCACGTCATTAGGCCGAATATCTGAAAATTGCCTGGGGCGACTGAGCAAACAATCGTTTTCGACCAAAATGCAATTTCTGTTTTATTCTGGTTGCAATAGGTTCAATTTCGAAGCGCAAACTTTTTGGTCATCTTGGTTTGCTGTAGTCAGGCTATAGGATATGTCAAGCGATTTTGGATTTTGTTTCGGTTTTCCGTAGACTCGGATTTTATTCTTGTTTTGCTGTCTGTTCTTCTTAAAGAGAGATGCTATAAAAGACAATGCGAACTTTTATTGCGTCAGTGATTTGAAAATGTCCATTAAATTCGGGTTTATTACACGTGACCGGGGTTTCTGTTGAAACAATAATATTTAAATCATCAAAGTAAACTAGTAAACGATACATTGAAGTCAAAGACAGAATTACGAGTAAATCGCGTTTGCTATGAGGTACAAAAGCAAAAAACCCAAAAAATATTTTCCTAAACCTTCCCAATTTTTCTCAATTTTACCGAAGCCTAAACATTGCCTATAAATCTAACTGCAAACATCATTATAATAAAACCCATTCCGGTAAAGGGTGGAAATAAAACAATAATATCGGCTTGCCCTCCCGACGGACACATTCGCGCCCCAATAATACTTTTTATCATATATTCTATTGACTGATAAATGGAAATGTTGTCGAGTGCATTTGTACGTTGTTCCGAATTCACTTAACTGTGTTATTTACGGAATTATATGCTACGAAATACGAATTCAGAACGAGATGGGTTTTATCGGTTATTCGGAACGTAAAGTCTTTATATGGATCAAGCTTATATTTTGATATTAGGTGTATTGAAAATAATTATAGTTAAATATCATGCAGTTTTAAATCTCTGCATTCTTGTGGTTTATATAATTATCACTAGTGACGTAGTGACTCTCTCGCGTTGTAGGTACCTACATTTTTAAAAACAAATAATATCGCAGTCCTAGGTTCTGTCTTTTCAAAACAGCTGAAATATGTTTTCTGCTATTTTATAAAAAAAAAATTAAAACTGGTTCGACTAAATTTTTTTCTATATAATTATCGAGCCGGCTCACAAAATTTCATGAGAATCGATGGAGAAATGCGTCCTGTAAAGGAGAACAAATGGAACGCTGGACGGAAGAACAAATCGAAAAAAATTTTGATCAATCTGAAGCAGAGACGCTTCGCTAGCGCTTCGCGCTCGCTTGGTCGATTATGCAGTAGTTCAGTTTAGTAATTAAACAGGTGAAAAACGAAAAAGTTTAAATTTTTAATGGATATTTTGTATATTTATCTTTAATTAACCCTAATTCACATTATGTAAAAAAAAATAAGTATTTAAAAACAACATTCGTTGCTTGTTACTACATAGTACACAACAGAAATGTCATTGCAACTACATTGTTGACAAAATGGTAAAAGTTGATACAATTTTACCGTAACATGAAACGGATACATTCCCAAATTCACGCATGGCGACGTAAAAACTCGCTAAGAGATTTCAGGCTTATGAAGTTCACGTTCGGCAACCGAAATAGATTCTGTTTTATACAAAACCAGGTGCCTTTGAGTACAAAGCACTACTGTATATCCCTAGCGGCATTAGCCGATAACATATCGTATGCGAAACGGGTAAAAGCGTGGGGTGTACAGATTTACATCCGATGTAAGAATCGCGACTCGAATTTCAAAGGGTTTTTTGCGACCTATTTCTGCTGTAAGGATGACGAGTGAAAGGATGATGGATGGATCTGAAAAACTACCCCTTTGGCTCTTAAGTTTAGTTTATTTTTTTATAAAATTTACTCAAAACAAATGAAAACGGGCATCTTATTCCATCGCATACCTAAGTACTTACAAAACTATAATTAAATATTCTAAGCTAGTATCACGAAAAGTCACATTTACTCGAAAAAACTATCCATTTGTTTTTTATTTCTTCAGAGAAATATCGTGTTTTTTTACAAACTTTCAAACTATCCGTATGTTAGTTTTTTGCTCTTCATATAACAAAATAAATTATTTCTAAATTACATTACAGAAGTAGTATAAAATACTACCTAGGTATAAATTTAAAGACTGGTATGCACGCAAATGTAGGTGCACTAAAATAAAAGAGATGGTTTGCGTGCAACCAAACAAAAGGTATCTACCATCTATTTTAAAAATAAATTAACACAATATTGTGATTGATTCAGTGGTCATATAAGATGAATAATACGCACAAACTTACTTCGTTTAACAAATCAAAATACATGTTTCTAATTTTCTTAACACGAAAAGCGCAGCAGGAACCGCTCTAAAACCCATAATGTGGAAATTACTTAATTAAATCCACTTCATTACCATACTTATCATCCCTCATTACTTAACACAAGATCATGCGCGTCATTTTAACACTAGGGTAGAAAAACAAACAGAATTTTTGTCACTATGTCCAATGATATTAACATCAGTAAGCTAGATGACTTTAACTTATGAGTGGGTGGCACGCGATCGTGTCATGGTAATGACAGAATAATAAATAACGGTATAATAACTTATTATAATGTACGCTGGTGGCTAACTAATGGAAGTGGGGTAAGTGGTTTTAATTAGCAAATTTATTAATTAAGCGCGCATGTTTTAGGTGAGTAATAAAGGGTTAGTGTAACTAATATGGACGCTAATGGTTGGGAGTTGGCGAGTAGTGTTATCTTGTGTTATATAATAGAATTGCAATTAAGGTAAATCTTCTGCTTGTTATTAATAAAAAAATATGTTCACTAGAGTTTTGTAATCAACTAAATACATTTTAAAGATTTCTCAAAAGACCATTGCTTCTATTTCGATTTACTTAAAAACTTCAAGACATGCTGTTTGATAAGTAGGTATTGTATTTAACTACTTACCATTAGAATTAATTGTCATGATATTATGTAGTATAGAAAAATATCTACGAGCTTTACAATTTGGAAAATACGGGAATCATGTATGTTCGCCCGCAAGCTGCCCGCCCGTATGCCTGAAATATGAAAGGTCTATTTAATTTCAGTACTATTTTTAAAGAAATAATGTAACCCATTACATTGTTTTCCACTCCCTCGCATGTATCAAACCCAAAAGAACCTAAAAACATTAGGACCGAATAAAGTGTCCGTAGCAGCATTATAAATTCGAATAGTTTATTTAACTTGATCACCAAAATGTTAGCCGTATTCTCCTACTTGATATGCACCCTTGGGGTGTACCTTGTATCAAATAGTTAATTTTTAATTACAGTTTTATTACCGACGCGCGTCCCATCCAATTACCGAAAGAAATATTAGAAGGCGAAGGGACAAATTGTTTCTAATGGGAACCGAATAGCTAAGTCTAACATTTATAGGAATTTCCATTGATAGATAAAGGATTTTGGTTTAATTTTTTTTCATTACAACATTAAAATTAACAGCAGTAGTTTTGTAGACAATTCAGTTTAGGATTTATTATTAGCTCGGATCCTTATCAAGATATCGTTATTTTTTGGCTTAAAATCAGCATCATCATCATCCATCAGCCATTTTAATTGTCTCCACTGCTGAGGCACAGGCCTTCCTTATGGGTGGATGAGGAGGATGGCACATAACCCACCACGCGGGCCCAATGCGGATTGGAGAGTGTTAACGACTGCAAATGCAGCCGGGACCAACGGTTTAACGTGCCTTCCGAAGCACGGAGGAGCTCGAGGTAATAAATTGTTGGTCACCCATCTCATGACCGACTCTTGCGAATGTTGCTTAACCTCCTCAATCGTCAGGCCAGGTGCGAATATTCAACAGATCAACAGCTAACTATTAATGGACTTTTCCGTGTTGGCATATGTTATCTCTACGCTTGGCAGGATATTGTTGATCCGTTGGACCGTTTTCATCAAAAACGATCCTGACCATTTTTTGGTACACGGAGATGTTAGTTAAATGTTCAATTCAATTCAATATACTACCTCAAAGACTTTACAATTACCTTTTACGACACCCTCAAGTGTAAAGGGGTGGTATTTTTCTCTCGACTGCACTTAGCCAGTCGACACACAGCTTAAAATAAAGCCTGTATTAAACTGTCATTAAAATTAATATCCGCAGGTAGAAAGACAACTTCAATAAAAACATCTCTTATTCCTACGAACGATGAACGGCGATATCAATAAACCAATACGGGGCGGGCTGCGTCAGAGTCGACCACGTGCGTCGTAAACATCGTGACGGACGGTCGGGGAAAATCGGGTGACTCATCAATTGCCTAACTTATTGGGTATCATGATATAAACGGGGGTGAACTCTGCCTTCTTCGATAATTGAGATGTAGTAAGCAAATTATTGTAAAATACTACGAAAATTGATGTTGCAGTTGAACATTGGTGCACAGTAAGAGAAATTCAACATTTTTGTAAGTGGTCTCGAACGTCAAAATGCGAAATCGGTAGATTTGCCAAAAAAAATTCGGTAGATTCATACCCAAAATCGGTAAATTGTGAAAAAAACAATTATACCTGCTACTAAAAAAATAAGGGCTACAATATGGTTTTCCATACAAACGAGCTAAGTTCCGAATTGGGAAATGATAAATTTCGCGTGCTTTTATATGAAAAGCCAATGCCTTTTTATTCTAATTGACACACGGCGAATAGGAGAAATTATACAGTAAATTCGACAGTAAAGTCCGCAAGTTGACTATTACATCAGCTTTCAGATAATATCAAATTCAAGTAAGCTCTTTAATGTTCCTAAATGAAAAAAGATTGTAAAAGTACAAGTCGAAAACAAATGAAAAATAAAGTCTGAATTATCGCTTTGCAGAGTCATAGAGGATTCCCTGTAAACAAACGAATTGAAACGGGTTGGTAGTTCGGAAAAAAATCTGGAGACTTTCCGTCTTTCCGTATATTCTCAAAACTTCTTAGAAATCTTGAAAATATCTTTACATTTCGGTATTTCGCTAGGAGGAGGAATTTTATTATTAGATTAAATGATTTATCTAAATTTTTAGTACCTAATAAAGTTTTGATGTGCTAAAAATAAACGTCAAGATACCATGTATTTTGAAATGAATAAAAATAAATGAATAAATTGTGTTACTTGAAAACAAAATGACATCCCAAAAATACAAACAAACCAAATCGTGCCCGGGTCTAACAAACCGTTAAGCCCCTAAAAACGTCTAAAACCCGCCTCGGGCGAGACAACACCTGTTTTACCATAACAAGACGTGAAATTTGAATGTCCACAAATCGAATAACCCGAGTGGAATTAAGTTATCCACTTTTTGCAAGAAAAGGCGGGCACGTTAACATATGAATATGACAAATTGTCGGACGGCGGTCTGCTGGACCGCGGGCAGAGTTTTACGGCACCCCGGGGACTGGGGGACCGACTTGAAAATTTTTCATTCCAGCCTACCAGCAAGAAAAACGGCCTGGTCACTCGTCAAAACTGTTACAATTTCTCAGAAACAATAATGGAAACTTGGGGCGCTTTGACCGGTGGAAACCTATTACTAACACTGTCAATGTTATTTATTCGGAGGCATGTTTCGAATTTTTATTCTATCATGGGATTTCAAGTTTTATTGGCGAGTGTACTTGCAATTGGCAGCTGGGGCGCTTTAGTTTTGTATTTTACTCTCGTGAGTTTTGACAGTTATATTTTTAGATTTGGAATTACATATCACCTTAAAAATAATTATAAGCTGTTCTTAGTTCTACTTTTTAGTTTGAGAGGCATCTTCTATTCATCGATGAATCTTTTATCTATTAAAAACATATATCAATCGTTTTAAAAATATTGTACAGTTTGTATCCGCTTCTCATATGACTTACTTTGTCAAAATGTACACTGAAAATTATTGCAAATTAATCTTGCAGACAGTCTTTTAACGTCTATATCGTGATAGTTAGTCGGGCTGTAAAGATCAAACATATTTTTTCATTCCTTTACATATCTAAGGAAAGTTTTACCCGAAGCGAAGGCGTTAAGTAACCACGGAGGCTGGTAATGAAAGTAGAGATTCACGTGTCTGCGGCAACGTATTCCCAAATGGAATCAGCCGAGTGCGCGCGGTCCGCATCGCAACGCGCCTGCTATCGCATACGTCGCGCAGTTTATGCGGTCTGTTTGCAGGAATGTGGATATATTTTTATGACGTAATATTTTGCAGCGTAAATAATTTGTAAATTCCTTTTAGATTAAACTAGTAGCATGGTTAACTTGAGCCAAATCAACAGATTCAATAACCTATACCTACTTACCTATTTGTTTTTTCAGAATCAGCCAAGCGCACACCGTGTAAATCGCAACGCACCTGCGATGGCATACATCGCGCAGTTTATGCGGTAATATTTTTCAAGGAAAATTGTAGCCTTTTAGATGCAAACTAGTTAGTTTCAATACTCGTAATGATAATAACTACCTATGCTTGCGACAACTGCACGCGCCGTGATCCCACTTGTAATAAAAATATCTAATTTTTACGTCCATTTTACTTGTTATTGTCGCGATTTACTATTCTCAGCTCACCCACAACACAACCTTTTAAAAATATTTCACGGCATGATTTTCTGAACAAAACCTTGCTTAGAAATTCAGCCTTTATTCCCATATCTATTTCAAACGATAAACAAATCGTGAGGCCCAGCTCCCCGTACAGAATTACAAAGTCAATCTGTATCGGACGAATGCAGCCCCAATATAAATGTAAATAGAAATGGCGCCGGTGAAATATGGCAGTTATAATTGCTTTATTGTACTTGGGACTCGGGATGTGGTGCATATGCTAATTCTAAAGGTGTGGTGATTTTGCGAAAATCCACTGAATGTTGGAAATTCCGAGTAGGTAGCGAGATGTAGCCAAAGTTAAACTCCAACGTCATTGACTGATATATCAAGCTCTATAGTTTGACCGCCAAAGAATATTCAGTCATTGGAATTATTAATATTTCAATTGTTTTACTCGTAGTAGTCCCAACAGCATCCTGACGGCAGTTGTTGATCGATGGGACTCTCCATTGCTAGCACACTGGTCGCGTCTGCATGCGAGGTCACCTGCGCGTATGTAGAACGCAACTTGTGTCTAAACTTACCTGCTCATTACTTACTAACATAGTTTTAAGACTCATTGTTACTAACACTCTATGGACTACTTTTTGTCTGAAATAAATTACTTATTATTATTATTATATTTACTAGAGTAGAGAATGGTAGAGGTGATTTTTGAAGTCAACAAAACCAGGATTTGTAAAGGGTTATGTATGGAGATGCTCAAGATTATGGCTGTTCTGATAACAAAGGACAAAACACACTATTAGCTTCAATAATCTCATAAGCCACAATATCGAAGAACTACATGTTTTTGAAATATAATTTACAGTTAATACTGATCAATGTCCAGAATGTAAGGTATGTCACTGCAGTTTACACTTGAATGGCCGAACCTATAATACCCCTTAGCAACCCCGCATTACAGGCCGACCCAAATCCTATATCCACGTTATCTATTCACCGATCTTAAAACCAAACAGTGAAGCAACAAAATACATTAGCAAAACATCTAGAGCAGATCGCCGCTCATAAATATTCACAAGTTACAAGAGACGGCTCATTTAGAAATGAGCCCCTCTTTTTTGCGTTATTGGCTTAATACACCAGAGGGTTGTTGGATCAACTTGTTTTAAGAAGGCCCGATGGCGGTAATGGACTGTTTTTTATTAATTACAACGTGAATTCGATGAGAAAAACCTTTTTGGGAGATGGAGTTTCAGGCGTGTCTGGATCCGCTGTAGGTCTATGGAGACTGCTTGAAGATCGACAAAAGAGTATTTAAATAAAAGATTTTTTAAGTGATTAATATTTCTTTAGGTTTGCTAACTGTTACCTATTTATTACACAGCTATCTACTTTTCAGATGTTCACATCATTGGAAACAATTTTATTGAACCTGTGTTTTTGTGTTATAAAATTGATTGTTGCATTTCGTGACGTCCAGCTTATTTCATAATTACCTATATTAGACCATGATGAACAGAAAAATGCTCCAGAATCCAGAACACCAGAAAAGGTGAACAAAAGTTTACTAAATAGCTATACTTATTTACCTAAACTAAACATAAACAAAAGCTAACAAGACAATTCTACACACGAAGCTTTTCTTTACACATGTCCAAGGGTTAAGCGATAAATCAGTCCATGTACGTATTGGGATTTGATCAGGAGTTAAGTCACGGCTGCAGCCGGGATCATTCCTCCGGGATTCATTACCCCGGAACGCGGGACTGATTGCCCGGAGTACCACCTAACAATGGAAGTATCGAGCCTTAGTTTTAGGAAGGTAAAAGTGATCGATTTACGTCTAATAGTCAAGTAACATCAATAATATCATATTTAAACTAAACATAGGTTTCGACCAAGTTGTATCGGCCGTGGTCACGGGCTGACTTGGGCGGCCGTGAGTGAGCCCGTGACAACAACCGATGCAACTCGGTCGAAATGTCGGGACTTTTCCCGACATTTCGACCGAGTTGCATCGGCTGTTGTAGGTGTTTAAACACTATGTTGAGTTTAAATGCGTCTAATACCTTTGACTTTAATCTAATAAAATGCAACGCGAATGTAAATGTCGGTGATGTCACAAAAGGTACTCAGTTATTATTTGATAGATTGGCTCTTACGTTAAAAACGCTTGCTTGTAGAGGGATATCTATTTCATATATTGTCAAATCTCTTCGACTTGGGTTGAAGCAATATATGGCTTTCCTTGGCAAATTGATTAAAAATGTTGCGGTTTGTCTTAAAATCACCTACCTGGTACCTGGTGATTATAAGTGCATTTGAGTGTCCGCAAGAAAGATGAGTAAACCTTTTTTAACACTACTAAAAAACTAACAAAGTTATTAAAATGTTACCCCAAGTTGTATCAAAGTCATTGGTATTAAAGTAGCAATAATGCTGTTTTAATATTTAGTTTTTTTACGATACTAAATAATATAAGTACTATGCATATAGTGTGAATGCTAAAGTCTCATTATTTGTATGTTTCGCTATGAATTAAAGTGTATTTTTTATTATTATTACTTATTGACCGTAAGTGATTGGCTGCGTGATGTTAATCAGTATTAGATCAGAGTTTAAAACCAACGTGCACATGTTCCAAGCTCGGATTACTAAGTGAACCCTAATCGTGTGCGTTAACCCAGCCGGAACGAAAGGCAGAAGAACAGTTCAAATACAAATACTCAGAATATAACAACACCATGAAGTTACTTAATAACGGAATTATAAATGTGTTAAAAAACCTTTAAATTTTTTTATTCAAATTGTACTTATTAAAAATGGTTAAATATACCTACAAAAAACTATTTTCCGAATATAATGCTGTAGCTCTGTGACCTGTAGACCTCGCATTTGAGACATTTTTCAAAATTTTTCGAAATGGCTTAAATATTATTTTTTCCCAAATATATACTCCATTTTGTAAATTTTTTAAAAACTTATCGTAAAGTAATCGATATAAATGTAGAATCTGAACAAAATTTCACGATAATCGGTTCAGAAATGCAACCTGTATAAGAGAGCAAACGGACAGCTGGACATACGAAAGCATTTTTGCCGAAGCTGAAACAGAGATGCTTGGCTTGCTCGGTCAAAAAGCGTTTTTAGTTATTAAAATTAAAATATAATTTTAGTCATCATTATTCTATTTTTTTGTTTTTTTAATGTATAAATTAATTTATTTTCTTTATATAAAACAACAAAACATATTTAAAAAAAGCTTTTTATTTTTTTATTTTGAATAGGGTCCCGCTACATTAACACACAAAATAAAAGTGAACAGTCGAAGTGTAACACAAGTACCCGCGCATATGGTAAGACTAATTCGAACTACCCCTACGTGGGGTTCAAATAAAATAAAACCCGAATTAGGGGAAGATGACGCAACACCCCTTCGATTTTGGATAAATTCCATTATAAGATCATGCCGGGATCTCGCATTAGCTATGAGTATGCGTGATCAGTTATTTATGAACAAAAAATTGTATATTTTACACATGTACCTAAAAGTCGTACAAAATGATCTATCGAGTTTGCATTTTGATAATATAGACTTCCGCTTTCATTTGTTAAAATTTTCAATTATTTTACAAAACAAGCGGAAATTTTCGTTCGTCGTTCGTGCTTATTTGTTTGGAGAAGCTTTCGTTACGAAACATAATTTATTGACATTTGATATGGCACATTAGATGCGAAAAAATTGTATTTTCTGTAGTTTGCTGTTAGTGTAATGTCAATCTTTTGTAGAACAAAAGAAAAACATTTTTCGTGTCTAAAGAAAAATTTAGTTCTTTGCCTTTTACTTAGGCAAATGAATATGAGTGCTTAGTTCAAATATGAAAAGGTAGCAATTTGTAAGACATAATATGCTAGACAAATAATTTAGTGATACGTAACTTTGAGTTACGACACGCATTTCCAGCTGTCTGTAGAAACAACTATATGTATAAAGCTCTGTAAGTTTCCAAGTCTATACAATTTTGAAATAATAAACTTGTAATTATATCAGTATTTATTGTAATAAGGAGCTCCGTAGCATAGTGATTTAGCGCGTGGCCCAGCGATTGCGGAGGTTAAGCAACTTTTGCAAGAGTCGGTCATGGAATGGGTGACCAAAAATTAATCATCTCGAGCTAAAAAAATGACTAATAGTCAATTAAATCAGTGACATTTAGTGAAAAAGCGCTAAATAAAAAAAAAGTTCTACAAAGACTGACGTTACAATAACAGCAAACCACTGAGTTAAAACTGCGTTTTCGCCAGCCATATCAATTTGCGAGCCATATCAAATGTCAATAAATTATGTTACGTAACACGTAACGAAAGATTCTCCAAAAATAAGCAATTTTCCTAAGTTATCAATATCACTACCGATCCATATTCCACACATGTTAACCAATTTGCAGTGCAAGATCGCCCGCTGCGCTGAATAAATTATTACCGACGAATACTGCGCACGCCCCTGTTATCTAAACAATTATTTGTATAACAAAAGAGATCATCACGGAACTTATTATGGCACGTTGCGTTTTTATTTACGACTCTTGTGCTTTATGATTATTGAGAGAACAAGTGGCGAGTATTGTTGCAAATTATAATTAAGCTATTGAAATAAATAATGAGTATATTTCATAGCAAATGTAGTATTTCATTACGATATTAGCTTTTCAGACCAATTGGAAAACTTTATTAATTTAACCCATCAAGGCCCGGAACATGAGACACGATAGATTATCTATTGTTGTCCGGACGCCGGTGTCCGCGCGGGCAAGTTTTGTAAAATTCCTGCCTATTTCAAAGCTCTAGTTGTAACTACTCATGTAGGCCATTTTAGATAGTACCATCTTATTAATACTCAATAAACAGTATTGACCTTTCAGTAAAAAAACTACATGGTTGCCTTATAAATGCATAGACCTCTATATTATTACACTGGACTGGCTGCTGTCAAACTGCTCTTGTGCCTATTTGATTTCCGCCATTTTGGCGCTGTAGGACGTAGCGTGAGCATAGCGTGAGGGTCATGGTACTAAAGTCTGAAGTCTGGAGAGACCATCACGGCAACCATTTTCATTGTACACGTCAAAATTAGTTCTTTAGACTCACGCTAGTGGCGTTTCAAATAGGCACAAGAACTTTGCTGTCAAATCATACAGAGAGCCAGTCCAGTTACTAAGAAAAAAAATTTTTCATGTCAGTGCTTAAATGTTATAGTAAAAATTCATACGATGCAATGTATCGTATCGTAAAGCGAAGCGCATATGTTTGTATTACATAAGATAATGGCTCCGATAAAAGAAAAAACTCACAAAACATAGGTGCAGTTAATAGCCTCAACATATCCGAAAGTATCACAATAAAACCTTCTGTTTAGCATAATCGAGTGCGTATCAGGCCATTTTTAACAACAAACTTTTTAAGCACATTCTCTATCGTGCCATTTGATCACCACATTAAAGTACGAGACATGTTTAATCTATAATGCGCCTTATCGCCATATTTTCCATTTCCGGGTAAAACTGGGAAACGTCGGCGGTATCGCCAAGGGAAATAAGGCCGGCGGAGTTTCACTTTGTTTTTTTTTCCCGAGCGAAGGGGGGGTAAAATTTTTTCGTAGTTTCTCCTTCGTTTACACTTACTGTTACCGGTGTTCGTACGATTGTTACCTGACTCCGCTGAATTAAATATGGAAGGAGGGTATGTCTGGATTTGCATTTCGCTGCAACAATGGACGCGGATTGGGTGTTTGAGTTGAGCGGGTTAACTTTGCGAATGCGCCGATTTTGTTGTAAATAGCTTTGCTTTTAATAAGATTTTTTTTCAAGGAAGTTTGGTTTCTGTTTATTTAGTTGGAGAGTTTGTTGCTCTCAAACGAATCCTTATTTAATACTGTTTATATAGTCATGATGATTAAATTGCTTTTTTGCACTTTCTAACATTTGGGAACGATTTCATTCTATTACAATATTAATTCAGCTATTTGTTTGCCTTTACTTCTAACAGTCAGCAGTCGTTTTGAAGGTGCAGGCATAACTTTCTTCATCGGTTTTTTAAAGTTTACTTTAGTAGAGGTACAGTCGGTTGCAGAAATAGATTATTACTTAACTATAAATGATGACACTGCGTTCATTGAATTTGTATAGGGTTGATACCTTAGTTAGAATAATTACGTATAGAAAGATAGTTTTCATACAAGCGCTCTGTCAAAAGTAAAGCACTAAGCCGATTCACACAGGGCGTGACGATTACTTGCTTGCGCTCGGCGATACGCAGATGTACACTTGTAACTCCGTAGTGTAGCTTGAAAACTACCGCATTTGGAGCTTTATTTAGCTCCAAAAAAGGTGCGTCAAAACGGGCGCGCGGACTTAGTTTCTATAGGTAATTAATCTAATGTTGATACTTATTGAACAAGAGTGATATAATACTAAAAGTGTTCTGGAACTTCTGAGCTCTGTATTTGTCTAAGTTACTAGGACCGGTATTCACAAACATTACTATGAGGGTGTACGCACGGCGTCCCAACTACCAATCACACGTAATACGTAAAACAAACGAACCAATCACAGAGCTCCAATTCGACATAGTGCGTTCGCATACAGTACGAGGCATAAATCTTGAATTTTTTTCGACGGAGTGGGGATAAGTTCGCGCTTGTGCTCTTGTGAGCGACTAATAGTGCGCGCCCCTCTCCCGCCCGCCGCCCGCGTACCTCACCGCTACGCATGTCCAGAATGCGCGGAATTCAAGATATTTGCCTCGTACGCAAGGGTCGTCTGATTTTTTATCTTGAACTAGCTTCCGCCCGCGACTTCGTCCGCGTGGATATTAGAGAAAATCTTTAGGGAACCTTCAACCAGGATCCGACCAACCGTTTTTACGCGATTAGGCGGATCACCACCAAGCGCGCTGCCTCGCGAGGCAAGACGTTTGCCAAGACGCAAGACGCAAGGCGTTTGTCGCACGAGGCTCGCTTTGTCGGTGGGGACCAAACCCACCAACCACCCATGACCTGACGAACATCTAGGTTATGCAGGTCGAAGCAGCGGGAGATGCGCGCGGAATGGCCTCCACCGCGCGCACTTTCTTGACTCCCTACAAATCTTTCTTAATCTGTCTCCTTTGTCCCTATGGTCCCTCTCCCCTTTCTGGGGCGGACGTACACGAAAACGCCTCCGGTGCCTCCCAGGTCGCCTCGTGCCCACCACGAAGTGGTACCGCTCCGGCTCCGTTTCTTCTTTCTTCGCCTCGGTTCTTCTTTCTTCACCTCCTCTCGAGTCCACTCCGAATCCTGTGCCACTTACGCGCAAATTCTCGCAGCCGCCTGAAGTTCGCCTCCGAGCCTACGAGATCACCGTAGTAAACCGGTCCAACCTCGAGCACTTTCACCTTATCTAAAAGTTCCCTACGCTCATCCCCGTAGAGCTTGCACTCCCACAGAGCGTGGTATGCGTCCTCTACCTCGCACTCCCCACAGTAGCAGGACCCCACGTCCGCGAGCTTCATCCGGTGAAGCCTACCCCTGAAACAGCCGTGACCCGTCAACAATTGCGAGACTTCATAGTCAGGCTCGACCCAAGTCGCCTTGAGTCGGGCCCCCACTTCCGGGAAAAACCGATATAGCTCCCTCCCCTGGTCCGACGTGTCCCAACGCTCCTGCCATTCGGCAAGGGCGGACTCAGATGTCCTGAGTTTGGCGCTTCGAAGCTCCTCCTTGGCAAGCCCGGACTCGCGTGCCTCACCTAGTCTAGCACGTATTACCTCGAGGTCGGCCGGTAAAACGCCAGCCAAGACCGGCAGAGCGACAGAGCTCGTCGACCGATACGCCTTGGTCAGAAGGATCAAAGCGGGTCTCTGGGTGCGCAAAAGCGCGGACCGCACTACGTGCAGGGACGCGCGCTCAAACCAGCAAGCCGCAGCATACGTTACCGTGTCGGTGGGGACCAGTCTAATCGCGTAAAAACGACTGGTCGTTCCCATTCCCGTTTCGTCCCGCTCCCGTTCCCGTTACCGTCCCGTTCCGTTGCCGTCCCATCCCGTTGCCGTCCCGTCTCATTCCCGTCCCGACCCGTCCCGTTCTCATTCCCGTTCCCATCCCCGTCCCGTCCCGTTCCGTTCCCATCCCGTCCCATTCCGATTCGTTCTCGTCCTCGCTCTCATTCCGTTCCCGTCCCATCCCATCCCGTTCCGTTCCCGTTCCCGTTCCCGCTCTCGTTCTCGCTCCCGTTGCCGTCCCGTCCCGTTCCCGTTCCCGTTCCCGTTCCCGTTCCCGTTCCCGTTCCCGTTCCCGTTCCCGTTCCCGTTCCCGTTCCCGTTCCCGTTCCCGTTCCCGTTCCCGTTCCCGTTCCCGTTCCCGTTCCCGTTCCCGTTCCCGTTCCCGTTCCCGTTCCCGTTCCCGTTCCCGGTCCCGTTCCCGTTCCCGTTCCCGTTCCCGTTCCCGTTCCCGTTCCCGTTCCCGTTCCCGTTCCCGTTCCCGTTCCCGTTCCCGTTCCCGTTCCCGTTCCCGTTCCCGTTCCCGTTCCCGTTCCCGTTCCCGTTCCCGTTCCCGTTCCCGTTCCCGTTCCCGTTCCCGTTCCCGTTCCCGTTCCCGTTCCCGTTCCCGTTCCCGTTCCCGTTCCCGTTCCCGTTCCCGTTCCCGTTCCCGTTCCCGTTCCCGTTCCCGTTCCCGTTCCCGTTCCCGTTCCCGTTCCCGTTCCCGTTCCCGTTCCCGTTCCCGTTCCCGTTCCCGTTCCCGTTCCCGTTCCCGTTCCCGTTCCCGTTCCCGTTCCCGTTCCCGTTCCCGTTCCCGTTCCCGTTCCCGTTCCCGTTCCCGTTCCCGTTCCCGTTCCCGTTCCCGTTCCCGTTCCCGTTCCCGTTCCCGTTCCCGTTCCCGTTCCCGTTCCCGTTCCCGTTCCCGTTCCCGTTCCCGTTCCCGTTCCCGTTCCCGTTCCCGTTCCCGTTCCCGTTCCCGTTCCCGTTCCCGTTCCCGTTCCCGTTCCCGTTCCCGTTCCCGTTCCCGTTCCCGTTCCCGTTCCCGTTCCCGTTCCCGTTCCCGTTCCCGTTCCCGTTCCCGTTCCCGTTCCCGTTCCCGTTCCCGTTCCCGTTCCCGTTCCCGTTCCCGTTCCCGTTCCCGTTCCCGTTCCCGTTCCCGTTCCCGTTCCCGTTCCCGTTCCCGTTCCCGTTCCCGTTCCCGTTCCCGTTCCCGTTCCCGTTCCCGTTCCCGTTCCCGTTCCCGTTCCCGTTCCCGTTCCCGTTCCCGTTCCCGTTCCCGTTCCCGTTTCCGTTTCCGTTCCCGTCCCGTTCCCGTCCCGTTACCGCACCGTCCCATTCCCGTTCTCTTCCGCATCGTCCAGTTCCCGTTCCCGTTTCCTTTCTCCCCGTCCCCTGGGGCTGAATCATGCATGTCCACCGCATTTCACCCTTTTAGGGGTTAAATCATGTACATCGTGTTGGACTTTAAAATAAATGTCATTTTCGCAATCGCCATCCCATAAAACCTCAAGAACGATATCCATATCGGTTTTTATGTTTACATACCCCATTTACCCCCTAAGGGGTTGATTTTCAAAATTACTAACTATATATTTGCCAATTTATTTTTAGACGTGCTCCTACGAAGTTTAAAGTTGTAATGTCTTTTTTATATTCTTTTTCCATACAAAATTTGAAACCCATTTTCACCCCTTTAGGGGGTTAAATCATGTCCACCGTGTTGGACTTCAAAATAAATATCATTTTCGCAATCGTCATACCAGAAAACCCCAATAACGACATCCATATCTATTTGTAGGTTTATTTACACATTTCACCCCTATTTCATCGCCATAGGGGTTGAAGTACTAATAATATCAATATACGTTGCGTTAGATTTTCTTCCATAAGCCTTTACTATAAATTAAGATTTTTACTTCGAAAATGAAGGATTTTTTCTATACACAACTTCATACCCCTTTTCACCCCTTCGGGGGTAGAATTTTGAAAAACTCTGAGACCCGTATTTATTAATTTTCGATCTTCAGCCTAAACACAAAATTTGAAAATCCTAGTTTCAAAACTGAGGGACTTTCATACAAACATTCATCCCTTATTTCACCCCCTTAGGGATGGAATTTTCAAAAATCCTTCCTTAGTGGATGCCTACACTGTATGAGGTATCTGTGTGCAAAATTTCAAGTCTCTAGGTCCAGCGGTTTGGGCTGTGCGTTGATAGATCAGTCAGTCATTCAGTTTACGATTTTATAT
This sequence comes from Agriphila geniculea, assembly GCA_943789525.1. NCBI lineage: Eukaryota > Metazoa > Arthropoda > Insecta > Lepidoptera > Crambidae > Agriphila > Agriphila geniculea. The sequence goes on from OX038881.1 coordinate 8,972,983, forward strand.
ATTAAGAAGATAAGGGTATCCGGACCTAGGCCTCTCCCGTCCTGCAGCTTGTCGTAGCCGCAGTCACCATGATTGGAAGGCTGGTGAAGATCACAGAGATGGACTGTTTTTACCGGAAAGCACTGTTGTCCATTTTCTGCTCCACGGAGATGTACCTTCACTTAAGGCCAGAATAACAATCAATCCACAAACAAGGCCCGATCTAGATTAATTGTTTGGCAACAACCTAGGCCACTGTCGAACATTCTTTACTTATAACAAACGTTGCATAGCAACTAATCTGGATTAGGCCTCTGACCCTAGCGTCTCTGCTACAGCCTGGGCAAAAATTCTTTCGTGTGTCCAGCGGATGTCTGTCCGTTTGTTCTTTACAGATCACGGAGCCCCTAGTAATTGATTCTGGCCGTTAGATAATAGTCGCTTTTTACGACACCCCTAAGTAAGAAGTTGGTACTACTCCACGCTGCCGGATGCCGCACAGCTTTGTCTTGTTTACTAATGTCATAACATGATAATATTCAACAATATTATTCCCGATAAACTTCTCCCAGGTATCGGTGTCGGTAATTAGTTAATGTTCCAGCTCATCTTCGGTAATTTATTGAGACGGAGCACCTCCCCCTCAATGCTCCCCCCATTTGTCCGGGACCAACTCCCGGGAATTGACGGCGGCGAAAAACTCAACCAAAATATTAATGCATACCGCTAAGGTAAGTATTGGCGCGAATATTATGATGGAACCAATCAACTTGATACTTTGGAGTTTTTAATGTGTTTGCTCTGGGTATACATAAGCATATTAAATGTACATATGTGAAGTGTCTACTACCTTTTTCAAATTGGATATAAGGTTATTTTTAATCCAGAAGGTAATCAAATAAATTCAAATACAACTACTCTGTGCAACTGTTAGACTACGGGAATTCAATAGGGACGTAAAAAAGTAAAATAAAATGATTTGTCAATAGATAGCTACCATAAAATATCTTCGTGGCTGCGTTATACCACTACTGTTGAAGAATTGACTAAATGTATCTACGGCGCGGTGGCTCTTCACCAGGGATGGCGTACCTTTTTGTAACAAAGTGCCATTTTTCTAAAAAAAAATCTTTAATTAGGTCCTACGCGTGCCATCAAAATATAATTTTGACTTTGTGATTATTGGGAAAATAAGTAATAATAATAAATAATATCAACTCAAAAGTCTTTATTTACTACAAAAAATAGGTTTATTTGCAATGTTTTAATCATACGCGCAATTTAAATTAATTACTTAGTTCGTAATTTTTTCGTAGTGCATAATGAATTTTGTGATTCGTGACGTGCCCAAAATATTGTGTCGCGTGCCAATAATGGCACGTGTACCATTGGTTTGCCATCCTTACTCTACACCTTTTAAAACACTTTTGATTTCTCGCAAGCCAGTGGTAGCCAAGTCACCTATAAGATTGAAAATCTGTCATCCATCATACACCGGTTTCTAGTGTGTCTCATTCAACTCTTAATATTTTCAAATCAAGTATCAAAATCATCGTTCCTAATTTCAACGTAGCTCTCTCAATAGTCTCAGGGCGGATTAATCAGGGATTGTTTCATTCCCACTCGCCGGTGAAAAAGTGTCACCATCACTCGACTCGGCGCCTCCTCGCCTCTAATAACTCGGTGATGCATCGCCCGCGATCCTCACTTGTTTCACGGACTTGTTCTGAATTTGAAATATCGCTGCGCCTTTTTTTAGCGCCTTAACTTTTCGATGTTTCAATCGGAGTGTTTCATTTGTTTTTGTAGAGATTCGATTTTTCATGTTAGCAAAGTGGTGAGTTCAATAACCTAACCAAATATTGATAGTTGCTGATAATTACTTATTTGGAGACGAGGTTTGCTTAGGGCACAGTAGTAGTAAAAGAAAGTTCTGAGTAGCTAATACTTGACAGATGATTTGACAGTTGTCGTATGAAAAATATGTCAAATCATTTGTCAAGTGCCTACTAAAAACTTACTTTTTTATTGTGAAACAGGCCCATCTAAAATTCAAAATTCAAATTAGTTTATTGAGTCTAGACTGTTACAAGCACTTGTGTATATCATAGAAGCTACGCCGTCGGTTCGCAAACCCTAAGCGGGAGACCTTGTAATGAGAAGAACCGGCAAGAAACTCGTCAAGAGCTGCTTTTTTCTCCCTGTATATTTCATACAGTCGTCAACATTGAAAAATGACCTCCACATTTAAAGTGAGGTCATTTTCCATCACAATAATTAACAAAAGTTTACACGCAATGGGTAGGTTGAAATTAATTGCCTATACATATCGGATAGGTAATTGTGAGAGTAAATAACTTTCAACTAGTTGAGAAATCACTTCTGTCTGCTACTCAAAAGTGCACCTCAGTATGCAGTATTTACCAAAAATACTTGATACAAGATATAAAAATAAAAATAAAAAACGCAATTCTTACAATTCAATATGCGTTAAGATAGGTACTCAGAAGTAGACCCATTCCCACAAGCAACACCCGTTCACGAGCATGACGCATGAACCAGTCATATCGCTTCACTCAACCGTATTTGAAGGAACGTAACGACCCGCCCCACACGACCCCACCGCAGAAATGATTAAAGAAAGCATAACATACTTAGGCTACCCATCCTAAGGCACTGAACTGAAAACTAATGTCCAAAAGCTTTTCATAGGCCTTTACTTACAAAACTACCGACTATAGAAAGTAAAATGATTGCAATAAAAAAAAAGAGAAATCAATACAAGGTTTAGTTGATAATTTTATGTTTTGAGTAAAAAGTGCTATACATATTGATAATATTAAACAAAAACAAAAAAATATACGACGCCCTTAGTACAAGCAGATAGAAGCAGACCCATTCCCACTGGCAGCACCCGTTCACGAGCATGACGCATGAACCAGCCATGGATTCGCTCAACCATATTTGAGGAACGTAAGGACCCGCCTCACACGACACCACCGCAGAAATGTTTAAAGTGAGCATGACGTACTAAAAGCATCTAAGGAAATGATTAAGCGTGTGCGCAACATAAAAAGTCTAACATCGAATAATCTTTGACCTTATTTTCTTAAACTATTTTTTTTCAGGTTTCGTGTAGCTTTAAATTGCGAATTAAATGTTACTGTTAACTTTTATTCACATAACCACTCATAGTTAACTTTTTGAAACTTGTAGATGTGTCACTATAATAAATAACTTTACCTTGTATTTACTTGATTGTAAGTATTATTTATTATACTTAAATTAACATTTCAAGTAGGACATCTAATTACAGTAATTTAATTGCTTTTTATCATTCGATATATAATTTTATTCCTGTTTCAACTCATAAATTACTAGCGACCTCCCGCGGTTTCACCCACATGGTTCCTGTTCCCGTAAGAATATCGGATTAAAAATTATTTTCTGTTTTAATCTAGGCTATCTACTATCTGTGTGCCAAATTTCAACTAAATCCGTTGAGTAGTTTTTGTGTGATTGAGGAACAAACATCCAAACCCATAAACTTTCACATTTATAATATTAGCAGGATTCAGAGACTTTATCACTATGATTTTTATCGCAATTTTTCATAACGCTTATCACGCCGCAACCCAATCACCTCACAGACTTCTATCACTCAAGGTAATTCAATCCGTTGTACGTATAGGCCGTACTTTTCCCATAATAAGTTCACATCTCGCCGTGATTGGCCCGTCCCCCTCGGGACCGAACTTCGTCAGCAAATGAGCAGCGAGCCGACGCGATCATAATTTATAAGGCTGCCACGGATATTTATTATCACAGTTATGATACCGGACTGGTCTTTTTCGCAGCACTAAAATAATCTGGATCGAATTAAATTTTATTCAGTTTTTTTTTAAACAATATTATCACTATCTCTGCGGTCGAGTTTTGGCACCATTTTGTCGAGTTTAGTTCGGTGACTATTTTAGTTATTGGCAAATTGATTCATAGTGTATATTGTGTCTTAAAATTGGTGCAGATTTGTGGTTCAAAGTGTCTATGAAATGAACAATATGTGGGATAATTGAAAAAGGAGCGATCTTGGTTGTGTGAAGCTGAGACTTTTATTGTAGTGGTGGCTACCTCGGTAAAACTTACCGAGTAAACTGTCTTGGTGTTCTTGGTGCCAAATGCTCTAAGCAACATTGGAATGTGATGAACTATTCAACACTTGACACTGGCAAAAAATACTTCCTAAAAGAGGAGAATAGATTGCCAAACCAAAAAAAAACCGGCCAAGTGCGTGTCGGGCCACGCGCAGTAGGGTTCCGTAGGTACATTATACCATACCATTTTTAATACCGCTATCATTTTTCGTCTGAAAAAATAACTTTGTTTTTCACAGTGTTTGTATGAATGACAAAGTTATATTTGCGGTTTTGGAAAATGTACTATATCTCAAAAACTAATTACTGTATCTCATTCAAACCAATTTTCGTTGAAAGTGTTTATTAAGATCTATAGCTAATATTTTTTTTAGATTTTTCGCCCTCTTACTTTAAAAGTTAAAGGGGGGGGACACACATTTTACCACTTTGGCGGCATATATCTTTCAAACGGTTGACTTTGAAAAAAATTGGTCTTAGAAACCTCAATGCTATTTTTAAAGACCTATCTATAGACACCCCACAAGTATTGGTTTGATGAAAAAAAATATTTTCAGTTTCAGTTCCATGTATGGGGAGCCCCCCCTTAATCTTTCATTTTTTATATTTTTATGTTTAAATCGTAAAGCGGTTTACAGAATACACCTACCTACTAAGTTTCAACTATGTAGTCCTAATACTTTTGGAATAAAGTGGCTGTGACATACGGACGGACAGACAGACAGACAGACAGACAGACAGACAGACAGACAGACAGACAGACAGACAGACAGACAGACAGACAGACAGACAGACAGACAGACAGACAGACAGACAGACAGACAGACAGACAGACAGACAGACAGACAGACAGACAGACAGACAGACAGACAGACAGACAGACAGACAGACAGACAGACAGACAGACAGACAGACAGACAGACAGACAGACAGACAGACAGACAGACAGACAGACAGACAGACAGACAGACAGACAGACAGACAGACAGACAGACAGACAGACAGACAGACAGACAGACAGACAGACAGACAGACAGACAGACAGACAGACAGACAGACAGACAGACAGACAGACAGACAGACAGACAGACAGACAGACAGACAGACAGACAGACAGACAGACAGACAGACAGACAGACAGACAGACAGACAGACAGACAGACAGACAGACAGACAGACAGACAGACAGACAGACAGACAGACAGACATGACGAATCTATAAGGGTTCCGTTTTTTGCCATTTTGGCTACGGAACCCTAAAAAGATACAGACTTGTACTACCATAAGAATTTTATGGCATATCTGAGGTCAATTTAGTAAACAAACTATTATGTACTGTTTTAGGAATGGGTGTTTTCGGTATCGTCACTGCACAGATTTCTTTAATTTAAAATGCTGTAGGTACCTAATTTTAATTAGAGCGATTCATGACATGTGATGTTGGCTAATATATTTTTATTTTACTTATGGTAGATACAAGATCTTTAAAATCTTTCAAAACAACAATAATAAGATTGAGGTTTAAACATTTGTGAAGAGAATGAAAAATCACGTGCTTTAACAAACCACATAAAACTTCTAAAAAGGGAAGAGTATTTTCTGAAAATACTTTTAAAATCCTACTAATATTATAAATGTGAAAGTTTGTGGGTTTGGATGTTTGTTCCTCAATCACGCAAAAACCACTGAACGGATTTGTTTGATATTTGGCACACAGATAGTAGACAGCCTGGCTTAAAACATAAACTACTTTTTATCCCGATATTCCAACGGGAACGGGAACCACGTGAGGGAAACCGCGGGCGGCCGCTAGTATGCTATATTTTTTTAGTCTTTGTGTCCGCAGCCTGTTCTATTAAAAAGTGATTCTGGCACTAAATTTATTTACTCTTGTGTACTTCAAAAACCATTGCATTGCTTGCTTTAAAAAATTCTAATTCTAAAACAAAAGCGCATCGCCATTTTATTTTTAAACTTCTCTTTCTTTAGGAGAAAAGGCACATTTTCAAGTTACGCTACAGAAATAAATAAGTGAAGCGGCGTGAAGAAGATGTATGGTGCGGCGGGGGAATACAATTCGGAGCATAGGTCGCACCGTTAGTATAAATGTAAGTAAATTTGAATAAAACATGGCGCGGGTCGGACGATGTGGTTTTACAAAATACGCGTGATAGAGTACTCCACTTTTTGTGGTACTAAAGAACATGGGGACTGTACTTTTTGCGTTGTTAGTTATATGGGTAGTGTAAATCACACTTGTCACTCTTGGCATTTAAAATTTAACCAAATTAGACCATAAACTACGTATTACTTTTAACGTAAAAATATATAAATTTATTTACGTTAAAATATGTTTTTGGTTGGTGGTACGGCTTATTTCAAGTCCGCCTGGCTAGCTACCACCATCTTACCCTTGAGCGCAGCGAATATTTTTTAAGTCTATGATTTTACCTAAGTCTGAGGCTATAACAACATTTTAAAAATTACAATAATTTTTAAAATGTTGTTATAGCCTCAGACTTATTGTGTTCTGGCAGTTAGAGGTATATATACAAGGTTATTTTTAGTATATACGAAACCTGAAAACTGTTTGTTCAGAATCAGAAATAGAATCGATTGCAATATTTTTTATATCATGTTATATTTCGACTAAATAATATTTACAAAAACACACTACTAACGGGACAACACAAAAAGCTTGTAACTTCGTGAGTTTTTAAGGTATCATTATCATTTTTTTATACTGATTCTGAAAATGAAAATATGTGACCCGTGTTTCGGCTTTCGTATATACAAAAAATAATGTTGTATGTGTAAGGCAGTACTGCAACTAGCCACAAGACTCAAACTTTTAACCAAATAATAAAATAATTACAAGATTTTACCCATAAAACTTTTAACCACATATTAAAATATATATATTTTTTTCTAAAATTTTATAGCATTAACTTAAAACACCTTTAACGCGTAATTCAAGCCCACTGTTTGCTGTTAATTTGTGGCACATCAACTTACAAGACATTAACTTAAAGTAATAAAAGGGGTTACACGATAGACATTATGTTCTTACAACGATCTAGTTTGATTAACTAATGCATTATTAAGGTTTCCAACTACACAAGCTTTTAATTTGAAGACTTTGCATAATGCTGATTCTAGTTTAAAGTACTGCTATGGATATGAGTACATAAGCGATTTGTAAGTTCCCTGTTTGCATTTTGTATTGAGAAACAAAAAAGTAGAAATCAACAATATTACTTTCATTGAAAACAAAAGATAGCCTAAGCATATTCGCCAAACATCCCCTTTTTAAAAATTTAGATAAATGTTTATTATACATTAAATTTCCTCCTCGTAAGGGGAAGGCAATCCGTCGTTTGGTGGGTGTTAAAACAAATGTCACATGTTTATGGGATTTTCGTGTTATGTTAATGTGGCAACCGAATGTATTAAAGTTAAAAGCTAGTGACTTAAATTTAAACCTCTCCAGGGATGTCGTCTTGAATGTGCGACGTTGCAACGTTTAATTTTGCAATAATAGGAAACACCCTAAAAGGAACGAGAATGAAAAAAGATTGACAGTTTAATCCAAAACCAAAATATCTAAAACCCTTCAAGAGACCCCAACTAGATCAAATAAACTGTTTTAAAATTATTGAATGATAGCAAATAATTATTGTTTTAATTATTCTTTCCATATATACTAATTATTTTTCTTGTCAACGGTATTTAAAGTTAATAGATTCTAATAAGGACTGTAATAATTAATGAATAAGGCGGCTGTTCGACAAAGATATACATACCTAATTTCGATCCACACACAATTTCCTCTTGACAGAAGTAAAACTTATACAAACTATATTAAGCCAGAGTAGACTGTGGCTTAATATAGTTAAATATGGTAGACACACTACAGGTTAAATATTGCAAAAAATTCACCTTTTAGTACCTATGTTAACCTTTCTAATAGCGATTATAAAAAAAACCAAAATCAATAATTTGCTGACGCAATCAAAAACTATTGTTTTGTACAGCAAACTAAATTAGCGTCCCCTCGAAGCGAGCTAAACGCTAACCCGATCGGGCATAATTTGTGACCAATTAGAATAATGGTCCGCAAGCCGTGATGTATGCACGACGTGTGCTGACTAACAACATATGTAGAGTGGATTTACTTCAAGAAAAAGTTTTCAAGTGCTTCTACACGGTGCAAGTAGCCCGCGCAAGTTGAGGCACTTGCGCAGGTTACATGCTCCGTAGAAACACGTGAGCGGGTCCAGCTCTATAGCATCGTACCCCTGCGCAAGTAACCCGCAACTCAACGTGCGCAAGCTACATGCACTGTGTAGAAACACCCTAAGTTTTGCTCTATAAGACAATCCTACTAGAAGAACTCCGAGAAACACAACAGTTCGCGCGAAAGACTAAAGTTTTCAGACTTCTGAAGTATAAAACTTGTAAGTTTCAGGCAAACAAAACTCTAATTATTATCTATGATAAGTAAAATTTTGGAGTAACTTACAATACATTCGACTTATAATATTAAAAATTCCATAACTTTTGCTTTTTTCTATATCTAAAAGAACTTTACTGGTCTTTACGCCCACAGACTTGAAGAATTACAAATTGAAATCCCAACTTTGATAGATAAAACACCACCATTTCATTCAGTAGTTCTAAAATCTGTTATCAACAATACATTTGACATATGATAACATTAAAAATTCTCTCTTGCTTTTTTTCATATCTAAAAGATCTTTACTGGTCTTTACGCCTGCAAAATTGAAGAATTACAGATTGAAATCCCAACTTTGATAAACAAAATACCACCATTTTATTCAGTAGTTTTATTTCTTTATTTACATTGATTTTTTTCATCAGTCATCAAAAGCTACTCTACAACATTCTTCGTTCGTTAATAAATGTGTGGGGCACCGTTTGTCCGGCGACGGAGCGTCAATGTCGCGGATTGTACGCCCGGTTATGTATTTATGGCCACTAATGCAGATGCATTTGGATGCACTTGTAAACTTGCATTGTTTTATACCTATCTTACCTCTAGAGATATCCAACTGGAAGAACTTGTATACCCATAGACATAGAAAAATTTTCGCTGCGCTCAAAAAGACCAACAAAACGTGGAAAAGAGAAGTTATCATCATACGGACACGGTCTATGTAAAAAAGAGACAAAGGATCAAGTGACATGTGCCAACATTTTTTACAGTAAGAGCCCCTAGCGTCCCGCCTAGCAAATGAGCAATCACAGTTTGTTTAAAATATTTGTTAATCTTAATTAGAATTTAAAATAAAGGTATCTTGGAGCCATGGTGTCTTGTGCTCTAACTAATTGTGATGTTACAAAAAGAAATAATCCAAGTAATCACACTTTTTACAGGTAAATAAGATATTGCCACACATTTCTCTAAAACCAAATTTCGCTACATTTATTCGTTTATCGACGAAGAAAACAGTATGGAACATAGTTTATTAATTTCTTTTGCCATATATAGTCATATTTTATGAATCTAAGTCATATTTTACGTATCTCATATAAAGTATATGCATTCGTTTTCGGATCACCTGTTTATTGACATTGTTGTTCTTTGGTATTCTATTTCTATGTGTATACCTATCTCAAAGTTATACAATACAATTATACGCTCGATGACTTGATGTTTGCTGCACTTGAAAAAGAAATGTCATGTAGCAAATAATAATGACGTCTTATTTATAGAATTTTTAGTTATTAGGCATGAATGCCTATTGTGAAAAATGATATTTTTATATTAAGATAATTATTATAATTTAGGAAAAAATACTAGAAAAAATCGACTCACCCTTATGTCTTATTTATCTTATCTATCTGTGTAAAAATTTAAATTTTAAATAGAACGAAAAACATTATAAATTAAATTAACAAGGCTTCATTAGATTTATGTTAGCCTCGCTGAAAAAATGTACTTACTGCAAAACTTATCTCATTATAATGTATTTGCTGTCATAATTAATTGCTTATATTTTTATTTAGCTTAGAATTTTAGTACGTTTACAAAATAAAAACAACAGTTTTATTATTTAATTTTTTAATCATCACAATACCGAAATTGCATGTAGTGAGGTGACATGCTGTCCGTCATGTCATACGACTGTCCCGCGTGTCCCAGTAATTAGATTAGCTAGGCTTTGACCTGACATGTCGAATACTATCTATAACTGTTTTGTACTAGGTGCCTACTGTCTTCATTGCTAAATTTATTGTATGTATAATAAGCGATGTTTTTTAGTGTTTGTTTTTTTTGCATAACATTATACATTCGTTACTTATCATTAAGGATTAAAATAATGTTAGGTAAGGTAATATGGTAAGTTTTTTTTTAATAACATAATAGGTAAATTAAATATATATTTGACAACATTACATGCTCCAATTCCAAAGTAGCTAAAGCACTTGTATTACGGAAATCAGAGACAACAGTGGTATACAAATACATGAGACAATATAGAAAAGTTCGTTTTCTAAATTGACCCAGCTGGGGATCGAATCCGGGACAAAGCCACTCGACTACTGAGGTCATCCATTCGTAAATTCTAAAAGTATCAATGAATTTAAATCTACTAACGTGTATTATGAGGCTGCTGGGCCGTTGTCCGTCACTTCATCGGAATGTCCTACGTGTCCCGTTAATTACGTCAGCTTGGATTTGACTTTTTTACTTCAGCTTTTAAAAAGTGACTATGTTCACCTCTCAAGCTTACGTGCTTACTAGATATGAAATAAAACACTTTTTAACGGATACTAGCGCGGTTTTATTGAAAGTAAATTGGTTATTGGTTGATATTTAGTTGGTTTTGTCCGTCCCCCTTTTTCAGTCCCCACGGCAGCTGCAAAGATGTCGAAACGTCGGAAAATAAAAAATCAAACCAAATACCAACTACATAAAAAGTACTTTCAATAAAACCGCGCTAGTATCCGTTAAAAAGTTATGTTATATCAAGTTACTATGTGATATAATCTTTCGTTAAATTTTATTTAAAATAACTGATTTCTTTACAGTTATAAAATAATAAGCTGACTTATTAGGAAAACATTATATATTTCAGAATTATTAATTAAGTATATTTAATTAGAACCTCTGAAGTTAAATAAAAAACTATACTATGCAATAACGAATTAAAAATCTTAAGAATCCTTTTAAATGGTACAAAGTAAACTGCAATCGATAGTAACAATGAGATAAAACTATTTTTAATCAAGTTTTGAAGCTACATGTACTTTATGCGGCTTACATTTTTAAGTTTAATGCAATATAATTGTTACATGTATCGTAATGTGTTCTAACTACCATGTGTCTAAATTAACGTCGCATGTTAAACGGGTCTCAAGAGAGTTTACAAGACAATTGTATACTGCCTCTGATTTATAGGCTTTTAACCCATATAAATGCTTACAATGTAAGTTAATCTCACTGTATGTTTATGTATACATACATACATAAAACAGACCTCATAATCTAAGACATATATTTCTTTCAGTTGAAGCAGTTTCTTCATTCAAAGAAAATCATTCTTGAATGGGCAAAAGATCCGGTTTAAACCCGACCACTGGGTTTAAACCCAATAAAAACCCACATTGAATGTTATAGAAACTTTTTGAGTCTACCCTTTATGGCAGAACTTTTTATGTCATAATTTTATTATGCATAACAGCTAATGGCATAAACTTCATATCGCCGAAAATCGTTTGGTATACACTCATTTATTAAACACTTAAAACGCATAATTTTGTAAGCCAGAATAATCTTTTTGCATACATTACATATCCATAATAATTAAATAGTAGAACCATCTTTTAGCATACATTTTATAATCTATAGTCATTAAAAGGCAAAACTATCATATCGCAGACAGTTTATAGTCAGGATCATTTTTTGTCATACATTTCATAAAAAATCATATTTAGAATAATTTTGTACATCTTACATGTATGTTTCATGCTGCATGAATCCTAACATGCAAGCAAACAAGCAGCATGCAAGCAAGCATGCAGCATGCGAACAAGCATGCAGCATACAGCATTTAAGCAAGCAACCAAGCATGCAGCATGGAAACAAGCATGCAAGCATGCAACATGCATGCAAGCATTGCTGCGAGTGGTCAAAACACTAACCTAACCTACCTAGTGCATTATTTTTTTTCTTTATAGCGGGGGGATCTCAGACCCCCCAACGCTCCCAAGCAGGGGGGCCAGCCCCTTGCATGCCCCGGCAAGCAAGCAAGCATGCATACAAGCAATCAGCATGCATGTCGGTTTTGCAGTGATTCGTTTCTGTTGTTGACTTTTGTAGCACAACATTTACAAAAACACAGCATAATTTGACATTTTAAGACAAATATTTAATTCATTTTAAGGTTTTTCAGAAATTACAATATGCCTAATGACATTATTCTAAATGAAATTCTGCCATATTCATAGTATACCAAGTAAAATTATACCAAATAATTTTATTGACGACTAAATAAACATTCTGCCAAACGAAATTATGCGTATAAAAAATTTGCCAAAGATATTTATGCCAAATGAAATTCTGCCATCTGAATAGTATGCCATTGTAAACTTTGACATATAAACATTCGGCCAAACAATAATTACATTTAAAAAAAATATGCCTTAAAAATATTCGTTAAGGAAAATTATGCCAAGTGTGTTATGCCAAATTAATTTCGGAGCATCAAGATTCTGCCAGATAGAGGTAACCCAAACTTTCTACAGGATTTTATTTCTATTGATATGTCAAATGTGACGTTGCTATGGAAACAAATTCTTGTAAAATCAACACAGAAAAATATTCAAAGGACGAAACAACTCTTATTTCTAAAGATATTTTTTAGTTCAACAAAATCGCCAATGGGCGTCAACTGGGTTTAAACTCAGCAATCGAGCCAAAATCGGGTCCTTTGCCCATCTCTAATCTTGACTGAAAGAAATGAGACTGTGAGAAAGTTAGTTGATCTTAATATTTATATTTACATCATACTGGTAATTTTTTATTGTTTGGCTTTTCATATTCACATTCAGACCATAATAAACTTGTGGCTCCGTGAGCTGTAGACCTCGCGATTAAATAAAATAAAATGTCGCCATGAAGTTTTCAAAACACACAGTAGGTACGTGAGTATTCGCAGCAAGATGGTGCTTCTAATTTTGATAATTTTTCAGAATGGGTGAATATTTTTTTATAAATTTGGAAAAATTGGCTTGACTAAACAGTTATATATAACTAGCGGCCGCCCGCGGTTTCACCCGCGTGGCTCCCGTTCCCGTTCCCGTGGGAATATCGAGATAAAAAGTATTCTATGTTTTAATCTAGGCTATCAACTATCTGTGTGCCAAATTTCAACCAAATCTGTCTAGTAGTTTTTGCGTGATTGAGGAACGAACATCCAAACCCACAAACTTTCACATTTATAATATTAGTAGGATTATCGAACCTACTCACAAAATTTCACCAGAATCGGTTGAGAAATGCGACCTGTAAAGGAGATCAAGCAGCCGGAAAGCTGGACTGAAATATGTTTTTTTACATATCTCCGTCATTTTATTAAATTTAGAAAAATTGCTTCGACTCGAAAAAATCAAAAAACTGGCTTTACAAAAAAATTCTACATCATTTTTAAACCTGCTTACAAAATTTTACTAGAATCGGTTGAAAAATGCGACCTGTAGAGGAAAACAAGCAGAGCTGGAAAAGGGACTGAATCTGTTTTTTTAACATGTCTCCGCTATTTTGAAAAATTTCAAAAAACTGGCTCGACAAAAAATTCTATATAATTTTCAAACCTGCTCATAAAATTTCACAAGAATCGGTTGAGAAATGCGACCTGTAGGCTGGAACAGACAGCCGGACATACGAATGAACTTTTGCCCAAGCTGAAGCAGAGACGCTTCGCTCGCACTTCGTGCTCGCTCGGTCAAAAAGAGAGCAAGAAAAAAAAATCGGGTTGCACTCCGGGAGTGCCGGTAGAAGTGAAAACTTGAATATTAAAGGCGGCTCTTGGTGAAGTGACAGCTAATGATTTGACTCCCCTCACCCTGCCACCCTCTACATTACATCGCGAGTCATTTATTAGCGACATCTATTAAAAAATTTGAAAAACTAAGATGTAATTTATTACCGACATCTATTAAAATTTTAGAAAACCAAATGTGTCACCTACACAATGCTTGGCCAAAATTCACGGACCATAGAAAGTTGGAGACACGGCAGCATGGCATTGTTAAAATATTAAATTTTATTTTTATATAGGTAAATAGAAAAATGATTTATAAAAAACAAGAAATCAGCAATCTTCTGCCGCAATTAATATTAAAATTAAATTATGTATGAAGTCGTTTGTTTTATGTTTTAGTTATTTTACTGTTTTTTTACATTTTGCATAGTACTTATACTAGTAAGTATTTCAACTGTTTTTTTTTTATAATTAACGCTTCGCGTGCAGACTATTGTATGGCATCATTGAAATGATGATGTTAGATCCTTTTCCAAATAATTTTACAAGATCTTTTTTTTCGGAAAGGAAGTATTTTGATTATCTACTTACTACATTTTTAGTGTTTTTTCAATCAATTCATATTCTTTTATTCAGACAACAGAGATTTTGTGGTTAAAGATTTATTTCCCAAAAGAATTATACATTCACTTAAATGAGAAACTTAAAATTAGTTAATACTTACAAAAGAAAGTAACATTATTTTGTCGCACGAACACTTTAAAACACAGTAATTCATTAGTACAAATAATTGATCACAATAATTATTCAACATCGGGGGTAGTCAACTTATCGTACGCACGTACCATCATGACAGGACAAACAAGACTACGTTCTCGTCAATGCATAAACAATACATAGATCGGCAGTGACTAGATGTGGCAAGCGGACAAACAGAGAGAAAAGTACCAGAGATTTAAAATTATTTTATTTCGTTTTTATTATTTGTTTTGAAATAGGAAATGGGACTTTAGTAGTTTTTTAAAAGCTTTTATATTTTTAGTGTTTTTTATATTTTTTGGCAATTCATTGTATATTTTCGCACTTTGATAGGTAATATTATTTTTGCCATAGTTGGTCCGCGGTGATCGCAGTGCTATATTGTTAGCACTACGTAGTTGCATATGTTGTTTTTTAATCTTAAATGTAATATCTGTATGTATGCCCTTTGACAGAATTTTGCGAATTAATATGCATGTGACATACTTAAATGTTTTTTCAATGTTCATCAATTTAGTATTTTTGTACAATTGAATACTCGGTGTTAGATAATCATAATTGAAGAGTGTTTTTATTAATTTATTTTGTGATGTTTGTAGTATTTTAAGATTAGTTTTAGCTGCTGATCCCCACAATTCTATCAAATACTCAATGTGTGGTTTTACTAGGGAGTTATAAATATTATATCGTACATTTACATTTTACTGAAATGATTCACTAATTTATGTATGTTTAAATATTAGTTTTTCATCCAAATATAATTTAGAGAATTTCATTACGTTTGGGCCCGGGCTGTTACCCAAATTTTTTACGAAAGCATTTATTTAACAACTACATTTTGCTTATTGATGGTGCAATTTGTTGGTAAAATAGGTATACGTAATAATAAACATTATCACCAAATTTTTGGTATGTAGGTACTAGGGCATCCAATCTCGGTATACCGAGATCTCGAAATACCGAGATCCCGCGTCATTTTCCAGTCCCGCAAGGAGCGAGATTACTAGCGCGGGATCCGCGGGATTAGCGGGATTGGAAAATAGCATAGAAACGTCCTTTCGCAAGCCTTATTTATTAAAATTCTTTTAACTAAATGCTGCTGCTGTTTGATAAGAAAATACTTCAATTGAATAGTTAAAATAATTAAAAGGAATAGATTAATGATTTCAGATTTTTATTTTAAGGTGGTTCGATGAGCTCAGTAGCGTTACGAACTGAAATAAATCAATTAAGTTTTATCAAGGACTTGGATTAAAAGTTTTGATAATTTTGCACAAATAAAAAGAGTAAAATGCATTTTCTAAATAGAATTTTAAGAACTCAAACTTAAGCAATAAGTCGTACATCTCAATAGTGCCAAAAGTGGCCACATTTAGCAATATCGAAATTAATAACTTATTGCTCATATTTAAAGCCAGAAAAAATATTTAAAAATTGCACTTTAATCTTCTATTTGCGCAAAATAACCAAAACATTTATTCTAAGCCCTTGATAAAACGTAAATGATTTATTTCCATTGGTGGCGCTACTGAGCTCATCGAACCACCTTAACATATAAATACCTCTTTCATCTTACACCTGCGGGATCCCGCAAATTCCGAGATCTCGCGGGATCGTAAATCATCGGTCCCGCTAATACCGAGATCACAAATCACATGCGGGATTGGATGCCCTAGTAGGTACTTTATAATCTAACCACTATGAAAAAAAAAAAATAGAATCTATCTAGACTAAAACCTATATCGATTGACGAAGTTTGAAGCCTGAAATCACGACCGTTTAAAAGATTTTAATATTTTATAAAATATTTTTTATAAATTATGAAATTGGATAACCAACAGTAATATGAAAAATTTACCTGTCTAGATAGAGTGTTGCGCTTTTGACGTAGGTACTAAACAAAACAGGCCAACTTTTTTAGGTAGGTGTGTGTTTAGCATCACTGCGTCTAAATAGTAAATTAAATATACTATTAATATAAATATATATAAAAAAAAATTAAAACTAGCGAGTGATGTTTTGAAGTTGACTTTGAGAAAAAAAATGTCTTAGAAACCTTAATGTCATTTTTAAAGACTATACTATATACACGCAGAAATTTTAATCATTTGGTTTCCGTTGTGGGGTGGTTCCACTCATAATTACAAGCAACTTTTACTATGGGGCCAACTTTCCTGCTTGCAAAAAAAAATCTGCTGTTCCATACATTAGGGCCGCGTAGGTACTGCACTTTTGTATGGAACAGCTGTTTTTTTTTGCGAGCAGGAGAGTTGGCCTTATAGTAAAAGTTGCTTGTAATCATGAGTGGAACCACCCCACGGCGTGAACCAAATGATTAAAATTTCAGCGTGTATAGACACCCCGCACGTATAGATTTGATGAAAAAACATTTTTTCAGTTTCAGTTCCTTGTAGGGAATCCAATCGCACTTCAGAATCACGATCCCGCAAGCTTGCACGATTGAGATTTTTTTATAATATTTTTTCGTTTATGAAGTCTTTTCAAAAGAAAATGAAACTAATTGAATGTTATGATATTATAAACGTTTATATAATCAGATAAGATACTTACATTAGTAACAATAGGTACTTAATTATAATATAACAAATTTTCATTCATTAAATTTGTGTCTTTCTGATTCGACAAATTAACATTTTTATTATTTTTAAAGGCTTTAGAGTCAACTTATTGTTTCTGATAACACTTTCGAAGAAATTATTGAGTATCTAACGTTTCATATTTTATTTAGTTGTCTGTAAAAATTAATTAGTTGTCTTTAATTTTTATTTAGTTGTCTGTTAGTTTAAAACTGATATCAAAATTATTTTCCATACAAATTATATAGAAAAGTCATGAATCAAACGAGAAAGTTCACGAATTAAACGGGAAATCACTTATCAATATTAGGCATTGCGATTTTAAAATAATCGAGTTATTTTTTCAATCCCGCTAACGTGCGGGATCCCGCATGAGCAATTCCGCATTTTTGATCCCGTAAAAAAGGTGCGGGATTCTAATTTTGCGGGATTGGATTCCCTAGTTCCATGTATGGGGATAATAATCTTAATAAAATAACTTTTTTATTTTTTCATTTTTGTGTAAACATCGTAAAGCGTTTCACAGAATAATGTACCAAGTTTCAACTGTGTAATCCTCATAGTTTCGAAATAAAGTGACTGTGACATACGGACGGATGGACAGACAGACATGGCGAATCTATAAGGGTTCCGTTTTTTGCCTTTAGGCTACGGAACCCTAAAAAGGTGCTAATAATCCAGACCCTGTAGCTAAATGTCACATTACAAATTTTCGCGAAGTTACCAATTCTTTATGTTTTTCTATAAAACTGAACTCTAATTATTAATGAAAATGAAAAATGAAAATGAAAAAATGTTTATTTCAACAATTACACAATACATAGATACATTGTACTATTGGAGCCACCCAGTAAGCATAATGATATACTTGTGGCAGGCAACCCAACTCCTTCGTTAATTAATATTTTGAGTTTATTCAATAATGGTTATTTAATTTTAGCACAAGACAGAATACTAAGCGAGAGAGGATAGGTATTTTATTCTGATTTGTTCACTAAGATGTGTTCAGCAATTATAATTTGCATTCAATCAGTCTGATTCGATTCGATACCAAGTACTTTTTTTCGATACCGAGTAAGTATCGCAAGATTGATTCGATCGATTCGAAAAGTATCGAGTACTTACTCGTATTTACTTGTATCGAAACATACATCCCTACCGTTCAGTTGAGCGCGCGCATTTAACGCAGATAGACGTATTTTAGGATACGCTCTACTTCATACAGAAATTATCCGAAATGGAAACGGAAGCTGTTAAGATGAAGGCAAAGAACTATCCCGTTGTATATAAAAAAAAATACCGAATTATTGAATCTGAAAAAAATTATCGCGCGTTGAGCGCTTGTCATCTGAACGTACCCTATGTCAATCCCATACAGTTTCAAAAGCGAAGCGATAACGATTTGCAAATATTACTTTGACTTGGGGGTCTGATGAGTAACCCTATCGATTGGTATCGTAAAAATAAAAGAATGTTTTTTTTTCATATTTGGTGGGTTCGATTCCTGGATAAGGCAAAGTATTTGGACAGCCTGTAGATCGCGTGATGCGTTTTATCGAAACCCTTGTCTTCAAAAGTAATTAATAGATATTATTATGGCGTTTCAGTGGTCACTGGTTTGCTAGGGGGGGCAGGAAGCAGGATGGTATAAACATTCTTACCTATACCCTACCTGCATGCATCCAAATCTGTTCAGTTCAGGCATTTAAAAAGTTATAGTGGAATAAATTAACTCACAGTCGTGTGATTTATTACTTACAAATGTTTGATTTGAAGACTCATATAAGTATTCAAATTCACAGTCGTGTGATTTATTACCTACAAATGTTTGATTTGAAGACTCATATAAGTATTCAAAATTAATAGGTAGGTATTTTATACTAACCGTCCTTACCCGTAATGTTTATATCTATGGCAAAACAATGCATCAGAGGGTCTATTACAAAACAAAAAAGAAACCGATAGTCGGACGCAATTCGTCGTTCAATTTACTTGATATTGAACCTTATAAATGAGGCACTAGTGCCACCGTATTGGACGAATATCGTACGTTTATCGCGATGCTTTTTTGTAATAAGTCCTTCAGTTCGAAATGAATTTTCAAAACATAATTAGTAAAATTCTGACAGTGCTAAAGCAAGGCTAAAACAAACGAGCGAGGCATAGAGACATGTGTAGCTGTCAGTGGGAGCATGAGCGATACGTGTTCCCCGTTCGAGCGCCGGTGGCGGTCTGCCGCCCGCTCCCCGTGAGGACACCCTCTGTCAAAAATGTATCTGAATTTTCGAAACATTGTCGCGAAAATCCCATAAATGGTCTTTTCGAAAATGTCTTTCGTGGAATTTGTAGCATTTTTTCTCCTCTATCGATTGGTGGTAACGAGATTTCCATAGGACTCGTAGTTACGGAGGAGATGCACAGAAACAAAAGTGTTAGTCGATTTTATTTATGAGATTTTTGGCTTAATGTAAAATATTTTTAACAAATGTTAATCGTGGAATCGATAGGCAAAATGTTGAAGATTCTTATGGTATATTTACTTTGTTTTAATATTCATTAAATAAAGAGGAGATAGAGAATGAAAACCTACTAAAAACCACGTTTTGCTAGTACAACGGCCTTTTGATATTTTGAAATGGTTAGGGAATATTTTTGCATGAATTGCCGTCTTACGAATTTACTCTGCATTTGAATTTACGAATACAGAACAGTATTATACGAAATTCTTATCCATAGCTTGACAGAAAATCTAGAGTTTTGACATTGAATTAAAAAATTAGCGCGTTGCTATGGTGACACAAATGTTTACGTCTTGAAATGACGTGCCGCCATTTCACCACACCCCGTAGGAAGAAAGGGGGATACTGCCGCCGCCGGCTGTCTACTCTCGATCCGTCACACCCGTCTTACGAATTTTCGATCAGGGCCACGTGATTCTTACTGACGCGAGTTAAGCATTTTTTCCCCATTACAAAAAAGCGTACAACGCCGCTAAAGAAGTTTTCACTTCAAAAATTAACTGTAAGTTGTTTGGTGACTTCTACGGGTTTTCGTAGCGCATCGTAGCAACTACGAACTCTGAAAACCAGCGAGGGCCAACTCCAAAAAATCTAGACATTAATAATCGGACGTTAAGTTCGTTCCAGTTCGTAAAAAAAACCTGAATAAAGCTGTTGTGCAAGCGAGCATTTTTTGTTTGTCACGTTACTTTTTTAAAGTTGGCCCACAATAGGCATAATGAATATTTTTTTAATTTTATGTTACATAAATTACCTCTCAAAAAAGAAACATTAGTAAAATAATTATTTAGCAAGCCTGAAAACTGCCCTAGATATCCCAGTTTGAAATGCACACAAATTAGATTCATCCAAAAACGCTCCATACTAACGGTTATTTAGTTATGACGTCACGCTTAGGTAGTTTGTATGCAACACGTAGCTCGGCAGCTATATTCAATATTGTGTTTATCAAAATGGTTTCTTAGACAAATTTGCTATACATTTCACAATAAATTTTATACTTTTTAAATGGACTTGTCCACCCAACTTTGAATGGTCATAAAACAAATAATACGCAATATATAAAACCAAGAGGTATACAAGCTACTCTAAAAGTTTAATATGTTTACGATTATTAGTATTTTGTTATTTTATTCATTAGTCGTCATCTCTATTCTCTAAGTTTCAAATATTTACAATATTAAAATTAAAACAAAACCACTCCAACGGTTCAGTTACGTTAACAGACCCGGGTCTTGACTTTTAAGTAAGTACGGTCACGAGCAATAAGATATACCACACTTTAGAACTATGTCACATTCAACTCTCACAGTGAAAATGTCATAGGTTGTTCAATAACGTAATATAGCATAAGTTCTAAAGTGTGACCATCATATTGCTCGTGACTGTACACAAATTTCATAATAAAAAACTCATATTAAAAATAATAAAAAAACATTAAAAAACTGTTTAGAAGCTTCTACGAGTAAGTTTAAGTAAGTAAAATGATTATAAAAGTAAGCATTTTCTTTATATTCTCGTATCTGGATAGAAGACTGAATCTTAAACTTATTATTGTAAAAGTGTCTAAAGTATTCTACGAAGTTTAAGTTTGATAAAGCATAGGTACTATGTCGGATTCCTTACAATCACATTTTAATCGAGTTTTATAAATATCTCATTATTTGGTAGGTAATGAGCCTATAAATAAGCTCGATAAAGTCGCAACCGAACGCGTTATTATTTACCGCGGAGCGACAAACAGTCGCTCGTTGTCGCGATTGGCGGCAATTTGTCGTCGATATTTATGACCGTTTTGTGCCCTGCATGTGCGAAAAAGTAGGAGTAGAGGAGTTCGGTGGCGCAGTGGTTTAGCACCTGGCCCTGCGATTGAGAAAGTTAATCAACTTTCGCAAAGGTCGGTCATGGGATGGGTAACCAAAAGTTTATTATATCAAGTGGCATGTTAAGTCGTTGGTCCCGGCTGCATATGCAGTAGTTAACACCCACTAATCCGCATTGGGCCCGTGTTAACGCGCAAGAGCGAGACAGCATCGGCAGAAGGGTGCGCGTCTCTTTTTCTCACGGCGCGAGAAAAGGACTACCGATCTCGCGCCCTTGTCACACCGACGAATGGTCTGTGGTTCGTGGCTCTCGTCGCGAACGCGCTCCACCTCATATATATACTCTTTGTCCACCATCTTTGCGATATTTTTACAACTTGCATGTCCTCCGTAAATCAATTCACATCTCATTAGAATATTTTATTATTTAAGCATAACAGTGTTAAAAGACAATAAACTGTCTATCGGTTACATCGGCTACATTATTTCAAGTCCTCGTCGTGTTCCCGTTGTATCAGCCAGCGGCACGAGTCTTCAACAGCTCGCGTGATGGGTTATGGCCCATCCTCCTTGTTCACCCATAAGAAAGGCCTGTGCTCCAGCAGTTTTCTGGAGTTACTTTTTAACGAGTTTTTTACTTACTTTTTTGAAATTGAAATGATGGAAATGAATTGAAAAGATCCAAAGTTAAATTTTAAAGTGATAGATTTAAAACTCAATAGATCACTTTATTTTATGTTAAAAGTCAACTCAAAGACTTCTACATAAGTAAACATGAATATAAGATTGACTAATTAAATAATAGTTTTAAGTTCTGTGACGAAACTAAATCCCTGATTACACAACGCGGTTTGGTTACTTAATTCTAGTTTTTTTTTTCAAAAATTATGATTCACCATCAAAAGTCTAAAGACATGTCCAACTTCATAGTTATATTATTCGTGACTGAATGGCAGGAGCCATCGTAAATACTGATTATTGCATACAATTTATGCTCGGGTAATTAAACGGATCATGTTAATTTCGTCCGTGTATAATGTTGTTTAATAAATACATGCATTTGCGTCATGTTTTTTTATATTTTTTTATACGATTACAAAATTGACAAACTAGGCTTTTGTAGAGCTTATATCAAATTCAAGTGACCGAAATCTCTTAACCAAATCTCTATAATCACTCAAGCTCTATGGTTTTTTTACTGTTTATTTTATTTAGTCTTGTTTGTATTAAGATTAGTTAAACGTAGTTAGACTTAAAGGATATGTGGTAATAAGATATAACACCATTCACGATTCATTTGAATATTAAAGAAAATCGGTTGGCACGCCGGGAGTGCAGGCAGAAGTGAAAACTTGAATATTAACTTTGTGCATTTTTGATATTTTGAATTAGCGGCAAAGGATTCAAATTATTTCTTTCCTATTACTATACAGTCACACAAATCAATCAGTTTGTAATTAAGAAAAGTTCTAAAGATTGAAGAGAAGAAGAGTGACCTTTTTAATTTTTACATGCACGCATTCTACGATTTTAACTTATAGTCACAGAGTATAAGTCTATGATTTCACCGAAGAGATCGCTGCTATTAGTTCCATTATCAAAATTAGCGCGTTGCTGGTGACACAAGTGTTTACATGACGTCTTAAAATGACGCACCGCCATTTTTAACGCGCCCCGTAGAAAGAGAAGGGGATACTTCCGCCGTCAGCTGTCTTCTCTCCATCCGTCACATCCGTCTTACGCATTTTCGATCAGCCATGTGATTCCTGACGCGAGTTTAGCATTTTTTCCCCACACAAAAAGCGCACAACGCCGATAAAGAAGTTTTCACTTCAAAAACTAATACACATACATGCTTGAACCCTGAAAAGTGTCTTATAATAAAAAAAAAACAAATGAATGCTGTTTCCATATCGTAAGCAAAAAAAGACAAGCTTTATTTAAAACTCCTTGTTTGCCTTGTTCTTATTTGATTCCACAATCCCCAATAAACCGCAAACTTCGTTAAAAAGTCCGCTTGTAAATTCACGTAATCCACGTTTGCGACAAATTTTCAAAGCGGAAAAATTATGCATGAAGCAATGTTATTCAATGAGGTGTGCGGAATGCCTGCAAACACCCCACAAGCCTTGAATATTTGAAGGGCTCCGTGTCTCGCAGAAAATTCATTATGGCGGAAAAACTCCGGCGTTTTGTTTAAACACAAAATCGCCGTAAACTTGCTTTGTAATGGGCTATGCATTTTAAATGAGTGAATGGAGTTTTTGAAGTTTTTTTAAGTTATGCTGTGTGGGAGAAAATTTAATCACAAACATAAAGCAATCTACTGCCATTTTGGTTAATTTTATTTTATACATCGTAATTTTTGTCGACTTTTACGCTTTGTTTATTTATTTTTGTGAATAAGTATTTCTTAATTTTTTCTTGTTTGCCAAAGCCTTGTGTCAGATAAGCTATTAAAATTCAATAAAGACACTTCGGAAGTTTTTAAAAATAAATTAATAAACAATGCGGAAAGCACGCTTCGGATTTTTTTCTATGTTAACACAACCATTTGTAAGATAAATATTTTGAGTTTGTCTAGCTATCTTCTGTATTAATTTAAGAAGGAACAATATTTCTAGAATATTAGTCGCAAAGTAAATTAATAAGAAATCATCAAGAACCTTAATGTAGTTTTTGTTTATAATGTAATTTTTGCATAGATAGCGTAATATTGTACACCTAAATCAATCTCTTACGAATATTTGTTCTGTCAAAAAACACATTCACATCTTAAACCACTAATCGCAAGCCAAACACACTACGAAACGAAACATTATTATAACAAAATAATAATATCCAAAATCCGTCTTCGTCCGTAATCTACGCAAAACAGATTATACCGTCTGGCCAGCGAGTCCGTCTGGGCTGTCCCCTAAGGTTTCCACGCCGAAGTATGCAATGTCCCCTAACTTATCTGACCGTCCAATATGGATGTTTTAAACCTGCGGCCATTGTCTTTCTAAGGTTAATTATGAATTTGAGAATGTTTGTGAAATAGGTCGTCTCATTAAGAGTAATTTAACTAATATGGAAATAATAAGTCGCCTATAATGGTGTGTCCCCACTTAGGTTCGCGAACCTCCGCGCTCCGCGAACCTAGGACAGTGATCCATAGCAAAAACAAATATTTTTACTTTGGCTACAGTGTGTGCCTGTGCGAACCAGCTTCGCATACGAGTTCCCTCACGTACACACCTCGGCGCCCTGTTTCAGCAGAGGATAAACGATATTTTCGGTGCAGGTTCGCGGAGCGCGGAGGTTCGCGAACCTAAGTGGGTACCCACCCTGAGAACCACTAAATTGAGTAATACAATTTTTTTTCTACTCAGTAAGGAAACTTCGTCATCGTGAGCCATTTAATTTGAAAAATAGTAATAACTGAACTCCCATCTTAATACAGCTCAAGCTAAACAAATTCGAGAATTAATCGTTTTTGTCTTAGCGTATGAAATCAATGTAAAAGGCTTTAATTTACAGTCACTTGTATGAAATGTATAAAACATGAACCATGTCATGTCATTATCTGTCATTCGTTCTATGGTGTGTACATTTTATTGCTCGTGTCTGTACAATTGTACATGTGGTCAATCGCTGAGCTCCGTCTAGCTGGATCATCCCTTGTGGTCGCTGCAGCCTCGGAGTACTGATTTATCCAGTACTTTGAAAGCTTCCGGTTCAACTCCGGAAGATATTCCCGATACGTATGCTTTCATGTGTATTGGTAATCGGAGGGAGGGAAGATTATTTCGTACTCAAACTCAGATACATTGAAATGAAAACGTAGTTTTATTGTATTTTAAACAATCTATCTACTACAAAATTTATCTCTAAATCTTTGCAAGATTTCGATATGAACCGAGCTATGCAATAGAGTCTTGCATAGTTCGGTTCATATCGAAATTCTGTCTTGGGTTAATTTTATATTTATTTTAAAATGTTCGATCGAAATAAGCAAGTACCTGATTCACAAAGGACCGAAAACTTTTCTCAATGAACTGTAAAACGTATCAATTTGTCGCAATTACGTTCAAATAGAGCGAGCCTTCCCAATTTGGGATATTATTGGGCAAATTGGTCGATTATTGGGCAAATTTCGGACATTACCCTACCTGCTGGATAGTTTTAATGCACATCTCGTGGGGATATTATGCGTAATATTCTATTTAATGACACAAAGCGCGGTCAGTTCGGTTCGTTTAACACTTTTCAGCCAATCAGGTTTCAATGACGGTATAAAATAAGAAAACAATTATGCAATAAAATGTAATATGAAGTTGTGAACTGTCGCTATGGTTGAATGGTTAACATGAGATATATTTACTATATCTGAACCACATAATATCACAAAAAATAAACATACTCTAACAAAGTTGCCACGTTAATGCTTATAAAATAAGGAATATGTCACAATTATTTAAAAAAATACAAATGGAATTATTAATTTTGTTTCTACGTATAATCAAGAGTTCAGTACCCTTAGCACGAACAGCTATCGAGAAAAATAACGCGCGTAAAATTACTCGAATCTCATAATTTTGTATGGAAATTGGTACAGCGCCACTACGTCCGTAAACGGAACTAAAATTTCGAAGCACGAAACATTTTGACATAAGCTATCGAGCAGCCTTCGAATCGAATTCGAATAGTAAAGTTACAACTTGTATGGAAATCGGTAGCACGAACCCACTTTTGACATACGGTATCGAGAAACTCGCAAGCTGGCTATCGACAACTTACTCACTGACATTTTTTCAGTGAGAGTCATTTCGAGCGACTTTGTATTATTTATTATTAAAATTTAAAAGCATATATGTAGTTACAAATATTAAGTTTGAGAACTATGACATGTCCGCTGAATTATCCACAGGCAATATTACTTAAATTGTCCTCATTATACAAAGAAATTTGTAAAATAAAAATCTCGTAATTTTATGCTATCCACGGTATCCCCCACATCCACCATACCTATATTTTAGCAATATTTTAGAACTTACCTACAAAACTCTAATAAAACCAGAGGATACGGTGTTTACGTTTTATATTTGTTTTCAGCAACAACATCATACAGTTTGTACACAGTAAATTATGTTTCATTTAGGTAGGTATTCAAAAAATAAGACCTTAAAACTATGACGAAAACACTAAATATAACAATGCAAACATAATAAAGTCTTTAATTTGTCGAATCTTCAAACACTATACCTAAGCACTAATTCCGATGAAATTCACATATTTTCATAGCACGTTCAAATGTTTTATTGTTTATGTGTAAACAATTTCTTATTCATTGACGATAATCCAATGTTATTCTTCAAGTTCATAAATAATCTTCAATTAGGTAGAACAATTTGATGAAATTATGACACATTGTAGTTTACTCCTACCTAGGTCATAATATTATTTCCTCGCGATTGTATTATTTGTTAGCCGACACAGATAAATCAATTTAGATAAAAACAAAATAAAGAAATGGCTTTACGGTTTTCTATTTTAGGTTATATTTTTCATTAAATCACAGGATGAGAAAGAAAGAGAGAAAGAATAGACACACTCTTCTTTTTCAAACCAATCACGGGCAAGGTGCAATGACCGTTCAAAACCATGGGCAAAATCATGCACAAATTGAAAATTATAATAGTAATTTGCAAATTAATTAAAGTTATTAAATTAAATAAATATTGCAAACAAATTTATTATTATTAATAAGAATAATAAATGTAAAATTATGATGAAAAACAACTAGATTGAATTTTAATTTACATATTTATGATTTACATAGATATTAAACATGGTTTTTAAACGCACCTTGCTTCAATTGGATTGATAATTGGATTGTGTCACGTTAGCTTTATTTATCGCTACTATCGAGTTGACGTTAGCCAGCTCTGTACCCTTAGTACGAACAACTATCGAGAAATCTTACGCGCGTAAGAAAATACTACTCGAAAACGTACTCGATTCGAAAGCTAGCAAAATCGGCAGCACCAATTTTACAAAGCTGGCTAACGTCAACTCGACAGTAGCGATAAATAAAGCTAACGTGACACAATCCAATTATCAATCCAATTGAAGCAAGGTGCGTTTAAAAACCATGTTTAATATCTATGTAAATCATAAATTGGTAAATTAAAATTCAATCAAGTTGTTTATCATCATAATTTTACATTTATTATTCTTATTAATAATAATAAATTTGTCTGCAATATTTATTTCATTTAATAACTTTAATTAATTTGCAAATTACTATTATAATTTTCAATTTGTGCATGATTTTGCCCATGGTTTTGAACGGTCATTGCACCTTGCCCGTGATTGGTTTGAAAAAGAAGAGTGTGTCTATTCTTTCTCTCTTTCTTTCTCATCCTGTGATTTAATGAAAAATATAACCTAAAATAGAAAACCGTAAAGCCATTTCTTTATTTTGTTTTTATCTAAATTGATTTATCTGTGTCGGCTAACAAATAATACAATCGCGAGGAAATAATATTATGACCTAGGTAGGAGTAAACTACAATGTGTCATAATTTCATCAAATTGTTTTACCTAATTGAAGATTTTTTATGAACTTGAAGAATAACATTGGATTATCGTCAATGAATAAAAAATTGTTTACACATAAACAATAAAACATTTGAACGTGCTATGAAAATATGTGAATTTCATCGGAATTAGTGCTTAGGTATTGTGTTTGAAGATTCGACAAATTAAAGACTTTATTATGTTTGCATTGTTATAATATTTAGTGTTTTCGTCATAGTTTTAAGGTCTTATTTTTTTAATACCTACCTAAATGAAACATAATTTACTGTGTACAAACTGTATGATGTTGTTGCTGAAAACAAATATAAAACGTATAACACCGTATCCTCTGGTTTTATTTGAGTTTTGTAGGTAAGTTCTAAAATATTGCTAAAATATAGGTATGGTGGGTGTGGGGGATACCGTGGATAGCATAAAAATACGAGATTTTTATTTTTCAAATTTCTTTGTATAATGAGGACAATTTAAGTAGTAATATTGCCTGTGGATAATTCAGCGGACATGTCATAGTTCTCAAACTTAATATTTGTAACTACATATATGCTTTTAAATTTTAATAATAAATAATACAAAGTCGCTCGAAATGACTCTCACTGAAAAAATGTCAGTGAGTAAGTTGTCGATAGCTAGCTTGCGAGTTTCTCGATACCGTATGTCAAAAGTGGGTTCGTGCTACCGATTCCCATACAAGTTGTAACTTTACTATTCGAATTCGATTCGAAGGCTGCTCGATAGCTTATGTCAAAATGTTTCGTGCTTCGAAATTTTAGTTCCGTTTACGGACGTAGTGGCGCTGTACCAATTTCCATACAAAATTATGAGATTCGAGTAATTTTACGCGCGTTATTTTTCTCGATAGCTGTTCGTGCTAAGGGTACTGTACAATTGGTGCTGCCGATTTTGCTAGCTTTCGAATCGAGTACGTTTTCGAGTAGTATTTTCTTACGCGCGTAAGATTTCTCGATAGCTGTTCGTGCTAAGGGTACTGTTCTCGATGACTTGAGTAGTGCAGTGGTCAAGATGTCGCCTACCACGCAAGAGGTCCCAGGTTCGATTCCCGGCTGAGCAAAAATTGAAATAATTAATTTAATTTCTATGACGGGTCTGGGTGTTACTATGTATAATAAGTATATATTTAAAAAGTATATAAGTAGTATATCAGTTGTCTAGCACACATATTACAAACTTTGCTTAGTTTGGGGCTAGATGGCGCTATGTGAAATTGGAATAAAAAGTTCTGAAACTTTTGAGACTAACAAATACCTAAGTGACTTAGAAAAGTATAACTTTTATTTCACTCTCAAGGCAAAAAATATGATTTATGGCTATATTTGTATATGCCAAACTTATACCCCCATCGGAATTCCAACTTTTTGGGCTTTATTAGTGAAGCCAACAACTATAACTAATCTAATATCATGTCGGATCATATCCTGAGGGAACGCCGGGAATAAGGATCAAAGTTGTCGCTAACACTATTAGGGGGACAGATTAGATTCGGCCAGAAGTGGCCCGACTTTACCTGCCTCTGATTGCAATTAATTTGACAGATAAGTTTTGTGGATTAACTATTTTAGGGTTAATTTCGCAAAATGCTTGCAGACCCTTTGATAAGGCGTGTACTCGTTTATAATTATTTAAGTGTACATATGAAGTTAATATTAATATTTTTGATGACAGATTTGAATTAATGAATGAATTGAATGAATGAATTTATTGAATGAATTCATTTATTTGTTTGTTTTTGAATAGGGTAGAATTAGGATTACAAATGGTTTATAAGAACCTTATAGCTACAGACAGTAGCATGCAAATAATAATTAATATCGAAGCTAATTTAAAACATTGTCATAGCGGTATTATTAATAATTAAAAAATAATAAAATTAAATACAAAAAATAAACTCACATCACAAAATGTCAAAATAAATGTCAGAAATTTAATCGAAATAAATGACATAGATAGCCACTAGTCAGAAATTTCATTAATTGTAGTATTCGTTCTCATGACAAATGGGATCAAAGAATTTTTTCAATGACGCTATGTAGAATGTACTTATCAGACCAAACTAACAAACTACACAGTAATAATATCAAGGAAATAAATTTATAAGTTTACCTCATTTAAGTAATATTAATTTTCTAACAAATTCCTTTTCTTAGCAACTTAAAAAACAGAGGCAATACTCGTACCTTTTTTAGACCCTTTAACGATGCACATCAGGTGCCAAAACATTTGAAAAGAAAATGGAATCGAAAACCTTAACAGG
Organism: Agriphila geniculea; assembly: GCA_943789525.1. Taxonomy (NCBI): domain Eukaryota; kingdom Metazoa; phylum Arthropoda; class Insecta; order Lepidoptera; family Crambidae; genus Agriphila; species Agriphila geniculea. The sequence continues at coordinate 9,003,678 of OX038881.1, forward strand.
CAATCATGATTACCAAACATGGCCGTTCTTCTAAAATATTGAAGAAACGGATATCGAATCATAACATGCGTACGTAATTACATTTACGTCTGTACATCTCCTTAAACATTTAAAGACGGCGGACCAAAGGATGCAAGATGGGGCTCCAAATTGGATCTCCCTATGAATTTTATAGGAAATGCTTGTTTAGGTCTGTATTGCCGTTATTGGTTCGTCCATTTTGTATTACAGCTGTTTTTATTTTGTTTAGGAAGAAATTCGTAGACCGTATTCGTATTACCGTAGTGTTTTAATAGTTTTTTATGTAACTGTATTATAATGTGATAAACCCACATTCGTGTTTAAATGCCTAATTATGTACAGTTGCATGCAAGACTTTAGCTACATCCATTGTTTATATTTTTTATTTGGGAAACAAACAATATTTTAATACATATGGTTTAAAAACACCCACGATGTTTATCTACACTCATGATATGTATCCTCTACAAAGGGTTTTGACTTGACCTTCACCTTGACCTTGTATTTGACCTTGACCTTGTATTTGACTTTAACTTTCTCCCCCTTCTCGTCATTTTATCATCCGAACAATTGTTATAATGTTGTACTGAATTTCATAATTCATTGGGCGGATACTGTGGTACTATGACACTGGTAGTTATATTGTTGGCAGTAAGCTGTTTTTAGAACTCTTTACAGAGGATTTAAAGCATTGTAACGTTGCATTTTTTTTAACGTTACAGTTCTTTAAAAATAGTTATTCATTTTTCTACAGACTCGTTAGTTGAAATGAGTTAGTGCTAAGATCTTGCAAGAGATGGCGCTAGCTGTATTTGAAATTGCAATAAAACACAGATTTCTCTCTGGTTACAATCATTTTGTTTTAAAAAGTAAAATGTCGACTGACGTTGACGGCTGTCCGTGCGGACAAGAGAAATGTCATTTTGACTTCAGATTTTGGCTTGCGAAGGTTGAGAGGAGGTGGAAATTAATTGTGAGAGATGAGGAAGCTAAAAGTATTTTAAATCAAGGAGCATCAGCTTATCGCTCGGGGAATTATGTAGTAATCCGTTTTATAATTTAATTTTGGTAAGTAAACCATCTGCCCACACGATGTATTTTTGAGAAAACCAAAATACTGATCGTGGTTTCGACATGTGCTTTTTCAGGGTGGAGGGAATGTCCCGGAGACAGTCATGCTGGCATTCTTCACTTTATAAGAAATATTAATAAAGAAGATGCCGTTTCCGTGGTATGTACTTTGATATTTAAATTTGTCGAAATTTGGTATAGACACAATGTTCTTGATTCTAACCAAATTCTTTTCAGATTGGGTCATCATTTTTGCTTTCTTTTTTACTCTTTTTCGATGATTATATAGTTGGGATATAGTTTAACTTCAGGTTAGTTTCTTTACCTACTAACCTTTTGCGATGGATCACATGCTGAGATGATAACGCAAGTAAAACTATAATGGGTTACCAAAAGAAGGAAGGTACCCGTGTTGAAAGATCTTTGGTATGAAGCCGTTACCGAGTTTCCACCAAGGATTCCTGAAGGTCAGTTCACCACTTCATCCAGTCGACAGACGCTGGGACCGTCTTATAGAATGATTCTCTCCCAGCCGCTGCCGCCTGGGAGCTCTTGGTAGGCTGACAGTCGTTTTCTAAATTTAGAGTCATTTATTAAGTAATTTACCTTTTGTGAATTGGGATGATTTTAATCATGATCGCGAACCAACATTAAAGCGACCCAGCCGGTCTTATACGTCTGCAATGCTTACATTGAAATAGTGATATATTCTCCACTAGGGTTTTCTTTCTTAATACCTACATCTCATAGCACTTGATTTGTATTTGGTTAGTACCTTAAATTTAAAGAAGAAAGGATGTTGTAAAACTAATTAAGTACCTACCATCATAATCGGATAGAGGGAAATCCTTGTGAACTTTGTATCATCAAAACGTGTTAAAAAGCAAATAAAACATAGGCCTTGAGACAATGCACATCTTTCATTTCTGTCCCAAGTCAGTCTAAGTCACACAGCGTATAGTCTTCAAATACTTAACAATTAAGTAAAAGTATAGTTTTCAATACCTAGTCAAATAACAAGTTTTCAATCTACTAGTTAAAATATTAAGTTTTCAATGGCGCCCCTTATTGTGATTAAATAAATCCCAATTCAATTAATTTTAGTGAATAATTTGGTATTAAAATAGTCAATTTTGAACGTAAACTTGAAATTTGTATTATTTTTTTGTTCAGTAAACTCAACAAGGCATGGTTTGTGGACATTTGTTATTGGTTTTGATTGGTACCTATCATTTGTTTTGTTTTATTAAATTGGTACCGACCTAATAACAAAAACTTAATTTTGTAAAATTTGTAATGCGACAAACCTAAAACCATTTTTTTTGTAGGTTTTGTCTTATTTGTTCACAAACTATAACAGTGTGTAGTAATTTCAAGTCAACAAAATGTTGTGTTATTTTTGATTAATAGAATTAACCATTCTATTTTTAGAATCTAAAAGGTGATTGTTTCTGTACCTTTTATATGGATAAATTTTACGGTTCTTAGTAACAACGTCGACTAACATTGTACTGGCAGTAACGCATTTTGTTAAAAGTTTTGTTAAAAAAGTATTGAATGTTAACTTTAAGTAAGGAATTTAACATGTTAATGCATACATTTTAACAATAATTAAGTATTTAGTGTTAACATAACAGTTTAAGGATATTTTCTTTATTGGTCACAAAGACTGGTAAAAATAATTTTTTGTTCATGAAGTAGGGTGACCATCAGTTTATAAAAAAATTTTAGGACATTTTTTTTTGTTTTGTTCAACTTTAGTGGAGAATTTAATAACGATTAATAATTTTAAAATAATATAACTAAACTATATTTGTTTTAAACTTAGGTTTTTTTTTTGGTATTTTTGGAAAAAAAATTTTTTTTTCTTCGAAATGGAATTGAACACAGTGCACCTTTATTCTCTGCATCGCGACGAGCTGATTTACGAGGTTTCTATTCGTGGCGAAACACCTGAGGACACAGTCCACAAATTAAGAAAACTTAATATTTTAACTAGTAGATTGAAAACTTGTTATTTGACTAGGTATTGAAAACTATACTTTTACTTAATTGTTAAGTATTTGAAGACTATACGCTGTGTGACTTAGACTGACTTGGGACAGAAATGAAAGATGTGCATTGTCTCAAGGCCTATGTTTTATTTGCTTTTTAACACGTTTTGATGATACAAAGTTCACAAGGATTTCCCTCTATCCGATTATGATGGTAGGTACTTAATTAGTTTTACAACATCCTTTCTTCTTTAAATTTAAGGTACTAACCAAATACAAATCAAGTGCTATGAGATGTAGGTATTAAGAAAGAAAACCCTAGTGGAGAATATATCACTATTTCAATGTAAGCATTGCAGACGTATAAGACCGGCTGGGTCGCTTTAATGTTGGTTCGCGATCATGATTAAAATCATCCCAATTCACAAAAGGTAAATTACTTAATAAATGACTCTAAATTTAGAAAACGACTGTCAGCCTACCAAGAGCTCCCAGGCGGCAGCGGCTGGGAGAGAATCATTCTATAAGACGGTCCCAGCGTCTGTCGACTGGATGAAGTGGTGAACTGACCTTCAGGAATCCTTGGTGGAAACTCGGTAACGGCTTCATACCAAAGATCTTTCAACACGGGTACCTTCCTTCTTTTGGTAACCCATTATAGTTTTACTTGCGTTATCATCTCAGCATGTGATCCATCGCAAAAGGTTAGTAGGTAAAGAAACTAACCTGAAGTTAAACTATATCCCAACTATATAATCATCGAAAAAGAGTAAAAAAGAAAGCAAAAATGATGACCCAATCTGAAAAGAATTTGGTTAGAATCAAGAACATTGTGTCTATACCAAATTTCGACAAATTTAAATATCAAAGTACATACCACGGAAACGGCATCTTCTTTATTAATATTTCTTATAAAGTGAAGAATGCCAGCATGACTGTCTCCGGGACATTCCCTCCACCCTGAAAAAGCACATGTCGAAACCACGATCAGTATTTTGGTTTTCTCAAAAATACATCGTGTGGGCAGATGGTTTACTTACCAAAATTAAATTATAAAACGGATTACTACATAATTCCCCGAGCGATAAGCTGATGCTCCTTGATTTAAAATACTTTTAGCTTCCTCATCTCTCACAATTAATTTCCACCTCCTCTCAACCTTCGCAAGCCAAAATCTGAAGTCAAAATGACATTTCTCTTGTCCGCACGGACAGCCGTCAACGTCAGTCGACATTTTACTTTTTAAAACAAAATGATTGTAACCAGAGAGAAATCTGTGTTTTATTGCAATTTCAAATACAGCTAGCGCCATCTCTTGCAAGATCTTAGCACTAACTCATTTCAACTAACGAGTCTGTAGAAAAATGAATAACTATTTTTAAAGAACTGTAACGTTAAAAAAAATGCAACGTTACAGCATGAGTGTAGATAAAAATATTTGGATACGTTAATTATAATAGACTTATTTGGTTTTATATTTTCATGCGATCTGGGTTTTTTAATGTTAGGAAATATTTATTTATTTATTTATTCTTCAGGAACAAACAGTTACAATTTAAATTACAGTTGTTTTTAATTAGCTCAGTAAATAAAAATGTAATACAGAGTTGTATTTTCATGGGAAATTTCTTATAGGGAAGGCAAGAAAAGATTGCTGCATCTTTTGTAGACTTTTTTCTCTTACTGTTGTATAATGAAGCCGGTGTCATACTTTTTTCATGCATGCGGCTTAGTCTGCCATAAGAATATCACCTAGTGCTATTCAAAAGCATTAAAAACTTCAATATATTTCCTCATTTCCAGATAATTCGCTGTATGTAACATTCCTGGCTACTCCTCAGGGAGACGATTTGAGGTAGCCAGTAGGTAACTGGCTTGTTAACTCGTCTCATATATTATGAAGCTCTGTCAAATGTATCTCACTCACTATGTAGAGGGTGTTGGGAAATTCACTTCCTCTAAAGTTTAAAAATAATGTAATGTGCAGCTTTTTATTGTGAAAATCAAGTTTGTTTTTCATTTGTTTCTACTACGTTATTTTTACTTTAAACATCTACATATCGAATGACTGGTATTTAGGGTTCTTTGATTTTAACAGCAAAAGTGACACTAATAGTCACTGGCCTGCGACTGCGAATGAAAAACTGTTTAATCCTTACTATCCTTACTAATATTATAAATACGAAAGTCCGTTTGTTTGTTTGTTACGCCTTCACGTCTTAACTACTGAACCAATCATCATGAAATTTTGCATACACGTTCTCAGGGGTACAGAGAAGGACATAGGGTACTTTTCATCCCGCAAAATAGTATTGTTCCCGAGGGATAGCAAAAAAATCTTTCCACGCAGACGAAGTCGCGGGCGGCCGCTAGTAATATTATAAATGCGAAAGTCCGTTTGTTTGTTTGTTTGTTACGCCTTCACGTCTTAACTACTGAACCGATCATCATGAAATTTTGCATACACGTTGTCAGGGGTACAGAGAAGGACATAGGGTACCTTTCATCCCGAAAAAAACTATTGTTCCCGAGGGATAGCAAAATACTTTCCACGCAGACGAAGTCGCGGGCGGCCGCTAGTATTTTATAGAAATTCATTCCTGTGGAATCAGCAGGCCTATTACATTGAAAAATTCGGGATCGGACAATTTTCGTCCCACTCCGTGACACTATTAACTCACGAATAAGGTTAAATATCAAGTTCATTAAACGAAGAATTGCGTCCGATTATCGCGATATTTTTATGTCATAGGCCTGCTGACGCCATATTAGTATTAAGTGCACTCCAAGCGACATTTTAGTATTCATTTCATCATGGTCAAATTATTTCACTCGATTTATTTAAAAAAAAAAACGTAATTTCAGACTTTTTTACTAGAACTCTTCCAAATGGCATTCCAACATTCCAAGTAATATAATTGTCGAATTTTAAAATAAAACCGGAATAAAAAAAAACTATTAATAATAAATTACTCTACCTTTTACTTTTCTTGCCAAACTATTCCGTTTAATTTTCGAAGCTTTTAGGGAATAGGAATAAATTCATTCATTCATTCATTCAAATGTCTGAATGCATTTCCCAATCACCCTGTGCACCAGTGGAGGTAAAATAAAGGCAGATGTCGCAAACCTTGGGGACGCGGGTACTTATTTAACTTGAGCTGAACTATCTCTCGTCCAATATTTGCATGCCGGCCATGCAGGGTTGAGTCTACATTATTTAGCTATCTTTGAATGTCTCCCTTTATAATCGTGTTTCTTTTCGAGACGAAATATTTCTTTGAGTTATTATTTCTGGTTTTTGAGACTTAAGGGCAAAACAAGAACTTAGAATATTCGCGATACAATAAAAATAGCATAGGGTGGCGAAATATAGTAATAATAGTAGTGAGACGAGATTGATACTAAAAAGAGTCCGATTGACAAAATGTAGCTGAGAAAGAGTTTACAAAAATATTGTGACAAGAATCAAAAGACGGCTCTATCTCGTATCACTATTTTTTTGAGAGCTCGCTGATGATGTCTTGTATGATGACTTTTGTGTCGAATCAATCCTATGTGACGACTTTTTTTGCGTATCTTCTTCTTACCGTATGAGAATTAGTGGCCATGGGCACCTCTGGCGTTAGAGTTTATCAAGCCGCCTGTAAGGCCTCTAACTCGGCTTAACGACAGTTATCAGATGACAACCGCCGGGACCGACGATTTAACGTGCCCTCCGAAGCACGGAAGCGCTCAGTTGTAATGCCACTTTAACGGTCACCCATCCGACACCTGACCGCACCGAGCGTTGCTTAACAAACGTGATCGAGTACGATTAGTCTATCAAGTTCCACCATGAGCGCTTCATTTTACGTATCAGTTTCATGTCATGACATTTTTGTAAAAATCATTTTTAAGAAAACTGTCAAATCATAATCATACAAAATTAACATTCATATGGCTGATTTTGGTAGACTAAATATGTCATCAATTTAGTTAAACAATAATGGTTTTGTTATAAATAATCAGACCTTTACGCCACGGTGACGAACTTAATGCAATATGAAGTCGGACCTACATTTTGCGGATCTTCAATTTGGTGGCAAAAAAATCCTATTCATCTCCGCAACGCTTTTACAGATGAGATGAGGGTGGATGATTTGTCAAAATAAATTAACCATAAGACAGTCGGCGGCGAGTCGTCACAGCTAACTCAAATATTTACGAGAGACGGGGGCGGCCGACCGCACCGCACCGGTGCGTGAGGTAACGAGAAGGTAACGCCTTCTATGGGGTACAGAAGTTGGGGAGCTTCCGCTATTCAACATTGCTGGCATTACTGTTACATCCTTACTATGTTGTAATTGCGAAAGTCTGTTTGTTTGTTTGTTACGCCTTCACGTCTTAACTACTCAACCGATCATCATGAAATTTTTCATACACGTTGTCAGGGGTATAGAGAAAAACATAGGTTATCATTAATCCAGAAAAAAGGTACTTTTCCCTGAGGGATAGCGAAATAACTGACACGCAGACGAATTCGCGGGTGGCCGCTGGTTAAAATTAAAAGTTCAATGTCTCCTATAATTGGGGAGTGTTATTTCACTTCAATAAGTAATTTAAAAAAGTGGTCTGCTTATCAGCAGCTTTATTTGTTACTTTTGTTTGCTTAGATAATTAAAAAATTAATGCATTATTAAGTCTATAATTGAAATACAATTTTCTATTGTGTAACTGCAGTTAACGTAATCGCTTTCTGCTTGATAACGGGTGGCGCAAAAGTACTGGCACTAAAGAAAATACTTTTATTTTTTTTATATGACATTTTCTGTCATTCTGTTGTTGAAAATTGTGTAGTGAACAAATATAAAATACACTGAAAATAAACATGGACCGTTTTACTCCCCAAGAACGTGGAATAATTGTGTCAATGTTCTTACGGAATAATTCATCAGTGATAAGAACACAACGTGAATTTCGTCGACGATTTCCCCACCGTCCGGCAGGACTGACCAGTCCAGACTTCTTTCTTTGGGGTTTTTTGAAATCTCGGGTGTATGTGAACAAGCCACAGACTCTCGCAGCTCTAAAAGAAAACATTCGTCAAGAAATAACGAACATATCGCAGGAAGTGTTACGGCAAGTTATGCAAAATGTCATAAATAGGGCTCAAATGTGTATCAACTCTGGAGGTCACCATTTAAAAGACATCATCTTTAAATCCTAATGGTACGAAATTTAATGGCACAAATATACATTTAAAAAAACCTAAATCTAGTTTTCTAATTTAGAAAAAATGTTATAGCTGAACCAAATAGGGTCTTTACTTTTGCGCCACCCGTTATATCCAATTCCATTGCTAGGTAATACAAATTACTTCAAAAACTGTCTTTATAAGCCAGTGATGGATTATACACAGATTGTCATAATTAAAAGCGACTGGGATAAATGTTGTGTTTACTCAATTAGGTTGGATTTTTCTTTGGAGTTAAATAAGTGACCAAGCGCGAGCGATTGGGCTAAAATTCTTTCGTATGTCCGGATTCCGGCTGTCCGTTTGTTCTCCTCTGCAGGTTACATTTCTCAATCGATTCTCGTGAAATTTTGTGAGCAGGTTCGATAAATTTTTAATCGAGCCAGTTTTCGAAATTTATCCATAACTAAATAATTCACACATTTAGAAAAAATATCAAAATTAGAAGCGCCTTATAGCTGCGAATATATCAAATACTTAATATACCAAACAGCACGTATATAGGTACCCTACGATGTGCTTTGAAAAGAAAATCTATTAATTAAACGACTTACAATTTGAGTTATTTTTCAACGCGAGGTCTACAGCTCACGGAGCCACTAGTTTTTTTTTTATTGAAGAAGAAGAACTCTTGAATAAAAATAAAAATACTGGCACCGTGAGCTGTATGTCATTTCGTGTACCCCGCAGTAAAACCAGCGAAATCTCCAGTGATTTGAACCCACGATCCATCATCGTACGTCCGTTGGCGTAATAATAGCTGAATATCAAATACAGAAGAATGGCCGAAAAGAAAACAACATAGCAAATATGAATGCATATATTTCTCTTACATGGTTTGTATTTTATTTCTTGCAATGAAAGCTTTTATGATTTGTCCATATTGAATTGATATAAACACGTCAAAAGTGTCTAGGAATCAAGCACGCATTTACCCATTACTGAAAATCTATCTTTTATGATACCAAATTATTTTTAACTCTCATGGATTCTTTCTTATTCTGTTTAGTTTGAAACTAAATAGTGTTAACCATATATTTTTAATTTTATATAGTTTCCAGATTCGTCCAAAACTACTAACTATAATAAACTAAAAACGCTTTTTCAGCCTACCCATCCAAACCATTATTCATGTAGATACATTACTTGCGGTGATGACGTCATTATTCAAATCACAGAACGGGTGCGCGTGCGTTTAATTTTCATTAGTGCGGCTTCGAAATGAACAGACTCACTGTTCCGCGCCGCTGGTTCGTCTTCATGTGTATTCTTGTTGATCTGTGTTTGTAAACACGCATCCATTAGGCTAAGCAATGTGTTATTGAGGAATCTCGTAAGTCATTTTGCGTGATTAAACGGGTTTTTCCGAATGTAATCAAACTTATTTGTAAATATTTTCGAAGTTTTACGCACTTTTAAAACGGTTTCGAAAGTTGTGCAGTTTGTGAGTATGAATACCTACCTGATTAATTGATTAAGGGCTGATTTTTCAATGCCCAGATGAAGCGTTATTCGTTTGATAACATATTATGCCGCCAAATTGAAAATGATTTTCATGTCTGTTTGACAATTTTTTTGAATGACTTTTATGTTATTCGGATTATAATTTAACTGACAGATATCTGTTATCTGAGCATTGAAAAATCAGCCCTAAAGTCTTTGCTCTCTAACTGCCGAGAAGATAGTTTTCAATAAAGGTCACTGGGCATATTTGACCTGCTTGATGAAAGTTCGCGTACAGAAACCAAACCAGTTTTAAATTGAAGAATTCAATCCCACTTTTCAAAATATGTATTATTTTTTATGTACCGACTTGCAGCAAAAAGTTATTTCACACATGTGTGTGAGTATATGTTTAATGTTATTAAACTTTTGTTAATAAAACAGAAGTTTGAAATTGCAGCATTGTGAAAATGTGTTGTACAAGCATAATAAACGTTTGTATTGTCTTTATTTATTTAATTATTTTAAACAATACTAAATAATATACTAGAAAATATACGACTCGCACCAGATCAATACTCAGACGGGAATCGAACCCGCGACCTTTGGATATCCGGTCCAATGCTCTGACCGCTGAGCTACCGAGTCACTAGTGACATCGTCGAATTTTTCCTAGTATATCCTAAACTCTTATGCTGTAAGCCAGCGTTATTTCACCAATGTGAGGAATTACCTCGACATTCAATTGAAATATCTTTCCAGATATTTTAACAATTGATTAAGATGAAATAGCTATATAATTTTTAAATTTGATATTTTTGCATTTACAATGCTATTTTTATTCAGCGGTCAGAGCATTGGACCGGATATCCAAAGGTCGCGGGTTCGATTCCCGTCTGAGTATTGATCTGGTGCGAGTCGTATTTTTTCTAGTATATTATTTAGTATTGTTTAAAAATAGCATTGTAAATGCAAAAATCTCAAATTTAAAAATTATATAGCTATTTCATCTTAATCAATTGTTAAAATATCTGGAAAGATATTTCAATTGAATGTCGAGGTAATTCCTCACATTGGTGAAATAACGCTGGCTTACAGCATAAGAGTTTAGGATATACTAGGAAAAATTCGACGATGTCACTAGTGACTCGGTAGCTCAGCGGTCAGAGCATTGGACCGGATATCCAAAGGTCGCGGGTTCGATTCCCGTCTGAGTATTGATCTGGTGCGAGTCGTATTTTTTCTAGTATATTATTTAGTATTGTTTAAAAATAGCATTGTAAATGCAAAAATCTCAAATTTAAAAATTATATAGCTATTTCATCTTAATCAATTGTTAAAATATCTGGAAAGATATTTCAATTGAATGTCGAGGTAATTCCTCACATTGGTGAAATAACGCTGGCTTACAGCATAAGAGTTTAGGATATACTAGGAAAAATTCGACGATGTCACTAGTGACTCGGTAGCTCAGCGGTCAGAGCATTGGACCGGATATCCAAAGGTCGCGGGTTCGATTCCCATCTGAGTATTGATCTGGTGCGAGTCGTATTTTTTCTAGTATATTATTTAGTATTGTTTAAATATAGCATTGTAAATGAAAAATCTCAAATTTAATAATTATTTCAATTATTATTGAAATGCTATGATATAATGATAAAAATGAAACATATCCTGCAACAATGCGACCCATACCACTGAGTAGCAGATACATTTATCTACATCATATCTAGCAATATTTCGTTTGTGTACGCCGCAGGTCAAACGTTCGAACAAAATGCCAAAATGAACTTTTAAATAAATAACATCAGATAGGTACATTGCTCCGATTTCAAAGTAGCTAAAGCATTACTACTACACACAACACAGCATAAGCAAAGGTGAAAGTGAGGTTATTATGTAGATTTGCAAAGACAAAATTAAGATAATTGATATATTATAAAAATAGCACTGTGAAAACGTAAAATCTAATAATTCAAGATAAAATTAGATTAAAAAATACGTTACATCGTATTTTTTACTATCATTGCTTTTATTTATATCCAGCTTTTGAGAACACTCGTCGCCTGAAGAATTTACTTAGCATTCGATTCTTTTCAAGCCAACGAATTACACTATTTTTTTTTAAATCAAGTGTATTATTTGTAAAAGAGTTTGAACTAATTGCACATCCCCAACAACGGACTGTCGATGGAACCTTTAACAATAAACCTAAGGCCGCTATTACATTATCATATATTTATCATTTATATATGATTTCATATCTGTCAAATTCTATGATCATAGTTAAATGATGCTGTCCTTCATTTTTACATATTACACTTTATCATCCACCTATGATCATATAAACAATGTCATTAATCAAGAAGGATAACGATTTAGCTGTGTTTTCCGTTGCTATGAGTGCTATTTTTATTAATAGCATTAAAAAAGAAGAAAACTGTTAAGAACAAAGCAAAAAATAAAAGCCGTATTTGGGTTTTGTAAAAACGTATTTCGTAATCCGGAACAAGATTATATAAACACTCATTTTCCTCGTAAAGAGTAATTAATATTTTTGTTATTTCAATATTCCAATCAAAATTCTTGCACTTGAAGACGCCATTTTTTGAAGTTAGGCGAATAGAGGAAAGAATCCCTACTGGGGCAACGAATATGATCCTACTTGTACGCACGCTGTCAAATAGGATCCCATAACTATGATCAAAGACAATATGAATCACATGTAGTTATTAAACCGTCCTATGTTCTTCATATAAAAATGACTCATACATATATGATCATATTTCTATGATAGTCTAATAGCACTCTAACTGTTAACCTTGTACAGTCTCCAAATTTCAAAACTATCAAAAACTAAGCCGTCGACAACCCGATAACAGGGAACGAAGCAAGAAATTAAGAGTTGACTGCGCGTCCCGCGGGAAATTGCGCCAATCGCGTCGGCGAATTCCTCATCATCGCACGCACGGACTCTCGGAAAATGGCGGGAAGAACGTTGTTATAGTTACGGGAAGTGCAGGAGAAAAGCCGTATCATGGACGGTAATGAAAGATCGGAGACAGGGCAACTTTTAATAATAATATGTATTGTTAAGCTGAGTAGGTTTAGTTTATGGCTTTTCGTTAAAAAGGAACAAAACTTCTATGAAATTGTTTGTGGAATAAGTTAATTGTAATGTATGAAATTATTTCAAATTCGAGCTGAAGAATGACTTTACTAAAATAACAGTTGAGCATGAAAATGAGTTTCCATAATCACAATCCCACGTTTCGTTAGGACTAACTACTTCAATATCTGGCTATAACGCACGGAATCCCGGAAAATGGCGAGAAGAACATTATTATAGTTATGGGAAGTGCAGGAGAAAAGCCGTATCATGGACGGTAATAAAAGATCGGAGACAGGGCAACTTTTAACAATAATGTGTATTGTTAAGCTGAGTAGGTTTAGTTTATTGCATTTCAAATTCTACTTATTTCAGGTTTTTCGTTCAAAATGAAACATAACTTCTATGAGATTGTTTGTGGAATAAGTTGATAATTGTAAAGTATGAGATTATTTGAAATTTGAGCTGAAGGATGGCATTATATTTGGGCATGAAAATGAGTTTCCATAATCAAAGATGATTTCTTGATGCTTCCACGTTTCCTTAGGACTACCTACTTCAATATCTGGCTATAACGCGCGGACTCCCGAAAAATGGCGGGAAGAACATTGTTATAGTGTAGGGAAGTGCAAGAGAAAAGCTGTGTCATTGACGGTATTGTAAGATCGGAGACAGGGCAACTTTTAACAATAAGTGTATTGTTAAGCTAATTAAGTTTAGTTTATTGCATTTCAAATTCTACTTATTTCAGGGTTTTCGTTCAAAATGAAACATAACTTCTATGAAACTGTTTGTGGAATAAGTTGATAATTGTAAAGTATGAGATTATTTCAAATTTGAGCTGAAGGATGGCTTTACATTTGGGCATAAAAATGAGTTTCCATAGTCAAAGATGATTTCTTGATGCTTCCACGTTTCTTTAGGACTACCTACTTCAATATCTGGCTATAAAGCGCGGACTCCCGAAAAATGGCGGGAAGAACATTGTTATAGTGAAGGGAAGTGCAAGAGAAAAGCTGTGTCATTTACGGTATTGTAAGATCGGAGAAAGGGCAACTTTTAACAATAATATGTCTTGTTAAGCTGGGTAGGTTTAGTTTATTGCACTTCAAATTCTACTTAGCTTACTTTAGGTTTTTCGATCAAAATGAAACAGAAATTCTATGAAAAATTATGGACTAATTTAAGGTATTATTTATTTTAATAAATTTTATACTTTTTAAATGGACTTGTCCACCCAACTTTGAAGGGTCATAAAACAAATGATACGCAATATATAAAACCAAGAGGTATACAAGCTACTCTAAAAGTTTAATATTTTTACGACTTTTATTAGTATTTCGTTATTTTATTCATTAGTCATCCTCCCTATTGTAAAGTATGAAATGAATGCAGGATGCTGAAGAATGCAGGTTTTACCAAAATAAATACCTGTATTAACTAAAGACCCGTTCCTTCCTATATTGCTAACGGATAGTAGTATTTGTACATAAAGTCCATAGTAAAAGTGTCAAAATTTTACCATCAGTAAGCTAAGCAAATGAACCGTTTCTTGTATAAAGAAATGTGGGGTTAAAGGTCTGATTTACAGTTGGGTATTAAAATGAGTTTCCATAATCACAGATGATTTTTTAATGCTTCCACGTTTCATAAGGACTACCTACTTCAATATTTGGCTATTTCAAAATCGCACCAGAAATAAAGAATGGCGTCCAGACGTAAGGCCCTGCCCACATTGTCTTGCCGTCGCGTCGTGCTCGGAATGCATAATCAATCAGCACCGTTCGTTTGTGACGCGCGATCCGCCTGGGATTGCGCCCGACAAAGCTACGGAATCTTTATTTTACTTTATGGCTCTTGATATAGACTTGGAGATAAGATGCTGTCCAGCGTGTCGATTCTTTAAAAATAACTCTACGATGCGGCAACGCTGTCACATAGACGCTACCGCTCAGACGACGAGCTCGCTGATGGTCGGAACAATTTTTCTATACAAAAATGACGGTTCCGCTGCGTGCGCTCGACGCTGCTGATGTTTTTAGAGAATTGAGGGGCTGTTTGCACGATAAAGCATTGATGCTGAGTTTTCAATCGCTTTCCAATATTGTTACATTGTGACGTCAATTGTAAATTCGAAACTAAATTATTTATCTCTCAATAAATACCTACTTCTGCAAAATTACTTAAAAATAATGAAAACTTTGCAAAATGCCCGTGTCAAATCATAGCTGCAATATTTATAATATTGTGAGTTTTTATTTATCTGTCAGAACAAGTAAAAAGGTTATTAATATTCTGTACCTCTAGTCAACGCTGGAAAACTTCACATTGACTTGACTAAAATAGTTTTATTACATTAACTTGACTGTACTTGATCTTTTTTAAATTTCATTGATAAAATGATAAATAAAAGTCTTTTATTTGAATATTTCATTGAAGTAAGGTTATTGTAATACTAAAGGGTAAAATCAAAAACAGTCGACAAATTTTGTGGTAAGTATGGCTAGACCGTCAAACTGAACAACTTTGTAAATGGGACCAACTTAATCAAAGCAAAAAATAATCAGTTATTTTATGGAAAACGTCAATATCTACTCGACCAAAATGTATATTAATTGTGACTTAAATAACGAAGTAATGGCACAACGAGTGCCTCATAAAATGTACACTGTCTCTTGGTCTAATACATAGCGTCTGTTTTTTCAACCATTGTTTGGTTGACTAGAGGGAGCCCAGTAACAAAGAATCGTCGATTTTGAAAGGCTGTAATTTTGAAAGCTTTCGCGGCTTAGGCGTTCGTCTCCAATCCTCGGGGATTTCGCTTCGATTATTGATGTTATGACAAGTTGTGTTCCCTAATAATTATGGTAATCGACATTCAAATGTTTTGAAAATTATAAAAAAGCTGGAATAAAAGGTTGGGGTTTTCGTAATAAGTAGTGAAAAAGGAATTTTTTTCGTTCACTTTCCTTTTTAAGTTCGGATTTGTTATTTACTTTGCTAAAATGGGAATTAATAATAATGTATGCGTTAAAACTTATTTTTTTACAGAGAGACTGGGCTTATGACAAGAGTCAATGTCACATTACGAGGTGAAAAAATTATGATTTTTTATCAAGTGGCCAATAATTAAAAACCCACCATGTTACTTACATGAGAACCTACATTTTAAAAAGAAACCG
This sequence comes from Agriphila geniculea, assembly GCA_943789525.1. Taxonomy (NCBI): domain Eukaryota; kingdom Metazoa; phylum Arthropoda; class Insecta; order Lepidoptera; family Crambidae; genus Agriphila; species Agriphila geniculea. The sequence goes on from OX038881.1 coordinate 9,019,734, forward strand.
TAGAGTTGTGTTTAAGTTTATAAGTTTTAATCCATACCCAACCATTTTTTTATAAAACTGTTTATTGTGTAACAGTCTCAAATATCGCGCGTGGTAAATAACACGATTTGTTGTAACACCTTTATTTTTACAATTTTGCGTAAATCTTTTGACAATAGTGTAAGTTCAATACTTATTGTTGATTGAAAGTATGCAATTGTAATTTAATTGGTTGTAAACATTACTAATTATTGCTCAATAAATGTGTCTTATTATTTAATATTATTATTTGCCAATAGCCCGATTTAAATATGAATTCTCATTAGCGACCCTACTCATAACCCCATCTTGACACCCCGACTTGACCGACTCTACCCAAGATGTCCGCCACTGATAATTCCTGAATCCCGAATGTCCTGCGTCTGTACTGATAAAATGTACCAAATTTTAGGGCATCAAGGGAGCTAATTAACCATTTTCACATGAAAGAAAATATTAAAAGTATCTTTATTTGTCTATGTAAGTCTTTGGGTAAGTCTATGACCAGTGTGTGTTGCCAGTGATGACTTACGGCAGTGAAACGTGGTCGCTAACTATGGGTCTCATAAGGAGGCTCAAGGTCACCCAGCGTGCAATGGAGAGAGCCATGCTCGGCGTTTCCCTGCGTGATCGAATCAGAAATGAGGAGATCCGCAGGCGAACTAAAGTAACCGACATCGCTCGAAGGATTGCTCAGCTAAAGTGGCAGTGGGCTGGACACATAGCGAGAAGAACCGATGGCCGTTGGGGCGGAAAGGTTCTGGAATGGCGACCGCGCACCGGACGACGCTCCGTGGGTAGGCCCCCGACAAGGTGGACTGACGATCTGGTGAAGATTGCCGGAAGCCACTGGATGCGGGAAGCGCAGGACCGATCGTCGTGGAAATCCTTGGGGGAGGCCTATACCCAGCAGTGGGTGTCGTGCGGCTGATATGATGATGATGATCTTTATTTGGAATGATTAGTATTCAAAGTGTATGGGCTGTTATTCTATATCAGTACGATATTAGTACTAAATAAGATTTATTCTACAAAAATGCTTGTAATATCACTAAGGACTTTATATGAATAAGAAAATCTTCTTATTTTGATCCACGAATTCACTTTATTAATACGACAAATGATTTTGCATTTTGCATTATGAGTAGATAATTGTTTATAAGACTTTTTGTTCTCTAAACTAAAACGAAAAACCAATAAATCATTTTAATTATTACTCAAGAGCTGTTTAAATATTTAAATGTCTCATATGGTTAAAAAAATATAGGGTAGGGGCGAGGATATAAACGAACTGATGAGCTGTCACAAAATAAATATCGATAAAATTCAAATATTAGGTCTTTACCTATGAAATTGCCGATATTTTGTCACATACAGAGAAAATAATAACTTCTATAATTTAAAATTTTAACAAAATCGTGAATATTACATCGAATTATGATCATGATAGTTAACTATCAGTAAAAATAAAGTCCATATTTTAGCTTTCGTGACATTAAAAAAAAGATCTTGAAAGTGACTCTTTTTTTGTGAGCAAAAAAAGGGTGACCGAAGGGGTTGTAACTTAACCAAAACTTATTTTTTCGCTTATCTTAAATGGAAATAAGTTAGCATAGTGTTCAAACATTAGTACATAAAAGTTTTGTTACATGAGTGTTCATGGTTGTTAAATGAACAAAGAAAATGCTATTATGAAAAATGCTACTTCTTGAAAAATCTCCATACAAATCGGCAATTTCATAGATAAAGACCTATTATGACCCCATCTTGACACCCCGACTTGACCGACTCTACCCAAGATGTCCGCTGCTGATAATTCCCGAATGTCCTACAGAAGATAAGTCTTTTTGTCGCTGTGTAGAAATATGTAAGTAAACACAGTCACGTCTATATGTATGCGATTTAGAATTTTGTTAACTGCTATGGATTTCTGTTCAAAAAAGTAATAGATTTTAGTTCTGAACTGTATACATATTTTTAGACGTGACTGTACTGTACTGTATTAAATAAGAAAGTCACATTAAGTTGTGCTTTTATTGCTGTCACAGTATCGAAAATAAAACTACCTATACAACGACTATCTACAACGGTTGTTTGTCAACTACAAGTTTGATTGGTTGCATTTTTTTAAATGTTTTCTTGTCTCAAACATAAAGTATGAGCAAATACTGACCAGCTTGCATAGCATGACTATCCAAAAACTACATGATATAGTGAAAAGTATATAGCGTTTTGTCGGTCATGCTAGGGGCAGCAGGGCATAGAATATTAACTATAACAGGAGGCACATCATTAAAATTGATTTGTATTAATTAGCCTATTTAATTACATTTGACTTATGTAAATTATCGATATTGAGCACTAACAAATTCAGCACATCACTATAATTCGATGATCCCTTCGGTACCATGTGGCGCTTAACCAACGAGCCCTTGTCCAAATTGAGAGCTACTTTAGTGCTTTTAAAAGAACATGATTTAATTTTTTTGTAAGAATAATGCAGTTTCTCTGTTGCAGTTGTACCTACACATTACATAATTTTGTACTTAATAGATGGATTAGATATAATCACTATTGTGTATTAAAGATTATGTAAAACCTAATACTTAGATACTTACATAAAACAGGAAAACATTACTAAAATGTTATATTCTTTTAAATAACATTAATTTCTTAAAAAAAATAGATAAAATACAGTTTGTTACATGAAACGTATGCCTTCTTAAAGTTTGTAGTGTAATCTTTCTTGATGTCATTATTTACAGTCTGAATATATTTACGCATTTTCTTTTTGTTTAAGAAAACGATATTTTAATAATCTAAATTCTAATGATTCAGTTAAGTCTATTTAGGAAAACTCGATACTTGTGTGCAGCGAACTAAAATCTAAGGAAGTGTGATTGCAAACAAATATTGCTTAAAAATGGCACTACGGGGCCGAAAAAGTACAACCCGGTCAGCTTTAGTCGGGCCAGCCACGCACCCGGTGACTGACGTTAGTGTTCTTTTCAATAAATTGCACTTTATATTGTAGAGAAAAGATAGAAGGGGAGAGTTTTATTAGAAATGATGTCCTTTATTCTCAAATGGTGTAAAAGATGCACAAAAGACATTAAAAAGATGCAGAAAAACGTATCTTATTTTTTCGTTTGAGTACAGAAAAGATCTATAAGTATACAATTTATGGTCGCTAATAAGCAACTAGGGTTCAGATGCTTTGTGCTGCATAATTAAATGCCAGCATTTTTAGCTCTATCCACTAAGTTGTACTTTTCGTGTGGTGCCATTTTTTAAGCGGAATGCTTATTCCATAGCTTTAGTTCGCTGCTTGTGTGATAGTATATTGTCTACCACACAAGCATCGGGTTGTCTTGAATCGTTAGAATTATATTTTTCCTAAATACAGTTAATTGATTATTACACGTTTTCATAAACAAAAAGAAAATTTGTAAACAGGTGTTAGCTCTGTCACACAAACCAATAAAGATCAATATCTCTATCCAAATAGCCAATTAAAAACTTGAACTCCGCGACAACTGTTTGACTTGTTAGCAATATTTTTAATTGAGCCAGACCGCGCGTATGTTGACAAACAATAGTTGGTACCACCAATTTATATCGACCCCCATCCCCCTTATAATTTAAACCAGTTCCTTCCACTCTGATTAGTTTTCAGGGGTTTGCGTAAGGTGGTTTCCTTTCGGGTCATTGTTTACTTAAACCGGGCAAATAATTAAGACTGTTCATTGGTTTTGTCAACACAATCTGTGGTTCGTGATTATGTCGGGGATATTGTTTGATCTCATTCCGTATATTGTTTCCACTGTATTCAATCTCGCTTGCGTTCTGAACTAAGGTCCTTATTTATAAACCGCTCTCAACGTTGAGATGTATCTTGAGATCATGCTTGAGATGCACTTCTTATAGGAACACTAACTCAACCAATCTCTGGTATTATCTCAAGATAGCTCTCGTCATTGAGAGTGGTTTATAAACACGGGCCTAAGCACACGTTGATAAAAATAATCTTTTTAGCAATACAAGCTTCAGGATACAATATTAATACGGCAAATGTAAGGCTGTTAAAATAATGGAAACTATTTAAATCAGGATTTATTTTATTAATACGAATCACGAGACAAAATTGTTATATTCACAGTAAACATATCAATTAAATCCTGAAAATAATTTTGTGTTTTAATTATTGTTCAAAATATTGTTTATTTTCCTAATGTCTTTCTTTTAGCTATGTAGATGGCATTATTAAGAAAACTAAAATTCAATAATTTACGCACCATTAGAAATGTTTGGGCTAGGAAGCTTAGTAAAAAATAAAAATAAAAAACAAACCTCGTTAAGTAATTAACAAAAAAAAAACTTCTGCTTGGATTTTAATAATAAATCATCGAGGTAAGTAAACAGTCCATTTTCTTCTATTTAATTTCAGCAGCGGTCCTCAGAGGGTACTTTCAATTTGTCTACCTCTTTCTTTTTAATTCCACGTTTTTCTTTAGGGAGGCCCTTATTAAGTGTTTGCTTGGGCCGCGAGGTCATTACGCAGAGTCGCGGGCCATGCGATGCGTGAAATTATTTTGTACTTTACACAATCTGGGGGCATGCGTGCGAGCGGGTTCGAGGGGTGCAGTTATACTTAGGTGGATACGCCGATTTTTGGATGAGCACTAATTTTTATACCTGTAGTGTGTGTACTAACATGTAGTAACCTATACACACACGCATCTTTTCTCATATATATATAAGCTCTTACGGAGCACAATAAATCATTTATTAATCGCAGTCAGATCTTTCATTTAACGTTCCGAACCGACCAACATTGCAACCCTTTGCAGGAAAAACTAGAGACTAGTATCCAGTACAGTAAGAGGCAAACATCTTGACACTTTTTCGACGGAGTGGGGATAAATTCGCGCATATGCACGTGTGAGCAGCCAATAGCGCGCGCCCTTCTCCCACCGCCCGCGTAGTTCACCGCTATGCATAATCAAAATATGCGTTCTGCGCAATCCCCAACCGACTTCAAGATATTTGCCTCGTACTGTACAAATCCATAAATTTTTCTACATTTTGTGTTTGACAGATAAAAATTAAACATTATTTTAACCGTAAACTAGTTGCAAAATCAGACTTTCAATAAGTTTACTGTAAAACAATTGACTAAGTATTGATTTGTTTGCAGAATTATGCTTATTTCTATTTTTAATGTTTTTGGTCTTATCCACACAATTTCTACAACTGTAGGGTCACAAAGACCCCGCGCGATTGCGTCTCTGAAATGAAGTTGTAATGTGATACATCTGCTTAGCTCGACACCATGATACATTGTACAATGACAACTCGATTTACAATTGTACAATACGATTGTACTATTGTCGCGCCATTCCGTTCTTTGTACCCAATGAGCCGTTTATAAACATGATTATGTACTAAAGTGGATTTTAATTCCGTGTCAATTTGTTGACTTTGTGTTATATTTCACTCTTTATTTGAAAATAACAGGTATCTATAATGTAAAAGTTGGCGTTTTTGAATGTTTTTTTAACACTCATCACTTATGTGTCTTTTCCTATTCAGCAAGTGCTATTCTATACAATGTACAAAATTAAGAAAAACATCAGAAATTGATAGAAATAAAAATATTACAAAGGAATGTTACTCGTTTGTAAGATCTTGAATAAAATCATTAGTTTTTTTTATTCACTTAAGTAGCTCACATGAAAATACACTTAAAATTCAAAAAGAACCCCTAACGTTCGCAGATTAATATACTTGATAAAGAAAACGAAAAGAGATAATCGTATCGTAAAATCTGGGTGTTAACACATTTCCCGGCTTCCCTGTCGCCTCCTGTTTGGAAAGAATAATAAATTAAATTCACAAAGAGATGTAGATGCGAACAAACTGGCGTTTCTTAAATAAGCCATCGCATGAATCCGCTGAATGTGGCTGGTTACTGTCGACGAATTGAAAAAAAAATAATAACTGAATTTAGAGTGTTGTGGCATTGTTGTTTACTGTTGATGGTTGGATATACTATTAATTTTAAAAATACGTTTTTAACTCATGTTTTGTTACATAACGCATACACTATTGTATTAGCAACGCAGCTTCGTATAAAGTAGTAAAAATCTTCGAGATGACGCGTGGAGTCCGTTTGCCGCATGCATCTTCTGCAGCTAATGTCTATGTCTACTTGAAGTGCGGCTAAACCTTGTTTTAGCCGGCTAAAACTAGGTGTAGCCGATAGATGTTGGCTAAAACTAGGTGAACCGATCTGCTTTACCCCTGTAGGTCCCGAATATAGGTTAGGTTAGAAATTTAAGGCGAGCGCGAAGCGCAGCGTAGCGTGAGCCTTAAATTTCGAGGTTATTTTTTTTAACAGACAACAGAAATAACTTTTTTTATACCCCATGCTACACCTATTTTTAGCCGGCTACATCTAGTATTAGCCGCGAGTAAATCGGCTACACCTAGTTTTAGCCAACAGCTATCGGTTACACCTAGTTTTAGCCGGCTAAAACTAGGTTTAGCCGCACTTCGGGTATTAGCCGTAACATCTACACCAAACAGCAGGAGCAACGATCGATTATTAGTTCAATCAATATTATGTACCTATCTGATGAATTAGGGTCTTTTATAGTTATTTATGCAACTCTAGTAAAATGAGGGATATTTTCGCCTCGTGTGATAATAGTATCACACAAGTGTTTTAATACTTATAATAAAATTATGTACAGTTGCATACAAGACTTCGGCATCTACACCCATGATATGAATCCTTTATACAGAGTTTTGAAACGGTGACTTATTGGTAACATTAAAACCACCAGTGTCATGGAAGCCGTAATATCCGAGTGAGTGGCTGGTCGTCCCGTCACCCGCGCTTCTGTTTTTTTTAGTTTCATAATGTAACTCCTTCTTGCGTGGGTGCGAGGAGCGCGACCGTCTTTTGTTCGGGCATTGTGGTTACTATGACACTGGTTGTTTTAATCTTGGATATAAGCTGTTTCAGAAATTAGTTTCGTTCGAGGTCCGTTTTAAGAAATGAAATGACCGTCGCGGTCCGCACAACATTTTATAGAAAAGAGTATTTATTACAGAAACGTAATTATTAGGTACTTAAAGTAGGTATTTTTGTAAGTTCCTGTGTTCTCGCGGTCTGCACAAAATGGGTCGGCGGCGGTCCGGATGCGGACTACGGTCCGCCATTCGGCGACCCCTGATTTAAAGCATGGGTGTAGATAAAATACATAATTTACAATTTGGAACATCGATTTTTCGTAAGAAGAGCGTTAAAATAATACGCAGTTTTTTTGTGACAGGCACTCGGTAAACACCCGTCGGGAGAGCAAATCTGATAAGTGCGTGTGTTTATGCGATAGAATTTCAATCGGCCCACCTGCCTGCCCGCGTTACGGCGGAAGCAATATTAATGGTGCGCGAGTCCCCTCTACGCCATGAGACTGTATGTTCACAGCTAGGTAGGTATATGTTTAACTAAATTTGAGTCTGAAAAAAACTTAATATTTATTATACGACTTCAATAAAAATAGCTCAACGAGGAAAATTATGAAAAAGCTATAAGTATCTACAGTGCCTGAAAGAGGTTTGCCCGAAACAGTTTTTTAAAATCTGGTTTTAAAAGGTCACCATTTTGCTGTAGCTTAAGAAGATAAACCAATCTGCACATAATATTCAGATATTAACACTTTTCTGATCTGTCAAACCTTTATGTTTAGTTCTTGCGTATAAACATTTTCGGTTTCAAAAATATACCTAATGTACTGAATAAAATATGACGTTCGGAAGCTAGACCCAATCTTCGTTTAAAGTAGTTAGGACTTTACAGGTGTTATTAAACGGCATTTTCATCTAAAAATTTGTGACATATTTAGAAAACCCAATATACTTAGTACTTTTCAGTTTACATAAAGATTAAAATTAAATTAAATATTCGGGTGAGAAATAGTATTTCAAACAATACTTTATTGCTTACGATTCTTAACCCGCCATAAGTTCGTCTAAACTAAATTTCGCCGTCCATTGCTCGGCAATAACAACATCAGTTTACTGCAAATTAAATTTATTGCCTGTCAAATTTCGCACTTGTTATTGTAGCATTGTGATGCGGTACCATTGGTGGTAATGGCTGAAACACATGCTATTGTGACGCGCAAAGGGTTAGTTCGATGCTCGTTACAACCCATTCTTTGGTATTAAATCAATTATTTTTAGTGAAATAGGGTAAGCATTAAACTGTTCAATGTTTTGATTATTTATTTGTAATCACAATAGAGATTGTAATCACAGCATGATTACTTAAAAAGGTGGCGAAAGTCGGCCTATGTTCGGCATTGTTTTCTGAAGGAGTACTTACATACTTTTTCTGCGAATTCAGTATTAAATGAATTTGGATATGTTACGGCTAATACCCGAAGTGCTGCAACACCTAGTTTTAGCCAGCTAAACTAGGTACACCTACACCTACACCTAGTTTTAAGCAAAACGATCGGCTACATAACAGCCGATCGTTTTGCTTAAAACTAGGTGTAGCCGATTTGCTCGCGTCTAATATTAGGTGTAACCGGTTAAAACTAGGTCTAGCTTTCTTTGTGCTTCTACTTAGGGGGAGTAATTTATGGGGTATTAAGAAAGATATTTCTGTTGTCTGTTAAAAAAAACAACGAAAAAGGCTAACAACTAAATTTATAACCTATATTCGGGACCTACAGGAGTAAATCAGATCGGTTTCACCTACTTTTAACCAACGAAGCGGTAGCTGTTGTTTAAAAGTAGATAAACCTAAAACTAGGTGTAGCCGAACCTAGGTGAAGGTGTAGCCGGATTTCGGGTATTAGCCGTTACAGATACAATATAATGTAAACAGAAAATAAGCATCTACTTTATTTTATGAGTACCTACCTACCTAAAGTGGTTTTTCAACTGTAATTTATCTATATATATAAAAGAGAAAATCACTCACTGACTCATCACGAAATCTCAGAAACTACAAGTGCTAGGAGTCTCAAATTTTGCATGGGGGTTCCTTTTAGGGTGAAGGTGCTCACTAAGACGGGATTTTGCGAAATTCAACCCCTAAGGGGGTAAAACAGGGTGGCAAAGTTTGTATGGGAGAAAGCGATTCCTTGGCCCGATTGACTTGAAATTTGGCATAGACATTCTTAAACAAATTTAATTGAATATGTGTTTCGTATTTTCTTGAAATGTATCCCCTAACAGGGTTGAAAAGGGGTAGAAAGCTATTTTTAGGGTGGTTGACTTCGATATCGGAATCAAAACTTCTTAGTGCATTTGTACGATTAAGAAAAATAAATGTCAGTTGCCAGGTTGTCACCTCCCCTGAGATTGTAATTATGTCACCGCACGAGCTGACATTTCATGTTGTATAAGATTTTATCCTGATTTTCACTACCTATTTTACGAAATATTAGTCTACTTATAAAACGTGGCAAAATCTAGCAAATATCAGATATCTAACGTGACAAGGAATGTGGTGTAAAGTGTTGAAATTGAGAGCCGGATAATAATGCACAACATAAGTTGCACCCGACGTAATTTGCAATGTCACGTTATTTTAGCCAGGAACCAGGAACAAATAAACATACATAGATTTTTATTTAAAAAGAAGATACCTACCAAACTATTAAGTATGAGTATTAAATGTTACATAGTATTATTATACTTATTTTGTTATATTACTGCTAAGAAATTTTATTAAGTACCTACCTACCTACCTAATACAAAATCGTGAACAGTAGGACGTCGGTTCTGTAACCAAACTCGAACCCCACTTTGAATCTCACTTCACTGCACGGGACGGGAACTTTAAATCATAAATAAGATAATGATAAGATTTTTTTTCATCACAAAATATTTTAGATAGCTACCTAAATTTATTGAAATCGGTAAAATTGCTCATTTAGTTAGCTAATTTCTAATAACAATTCACGCGAAGTGAAGTGAGGTTCGAAGTGAGATGCGAGTTTGGTTACAGAATCAACAGATTGCGCAGGTAAAACCGCGGGGTGCAGCTATTACCTACATATCACAAAATTGTAAAAATGTGAAATTTTTTATGTTTGGATATTGTTCATTTTGTACCTCAATCACGTCTGAACGGGTGAACGGATTTAGAGAAATTTGCCACAGGGATAGATTATAGTCTGGAATACTTAACACAGGCTTCTTTTCATGCCGATCATTGGTTTCCAAGGGAAGACTTACAACTAGGGATGGGCAGGGAAAGAAAAGAAAAATATGGGGAAAGAAAAATATGGGAAAATACGGAAAAATACGGGAAAATATGGTAAAATTCCAAAAACGCGGGAAAATACTCTTTGCTATGAATTCAGTTACTTATGATACAATATTTTTCTTTGGAACGTGTTTTTAGTGATATTATACTATAATATTAATGATCCAAACATATTTTTCTAATTAGCAATAAAAAACAACTCAATAAATTCAAACACTTGTACTTGTATCTGATTAAAATAGCATTTATTTCATCATCATCATCATATCAGCCACATTTATTTAAGTAATTATAATTATATTTTCCGTCAATGAATGTTTAAAGAAATAAAAAACTACTAATCAACAATAACAAAAGCTTTCGAGTTTAATCAAAAAGAGATAGATAGACAAGCGCTTGGCCGCTATTAGGGTTATTATTCTTTATGCGGACGCATAAAGAATAGCAGGTTACAGGTCGGTACTGGTCGGTACAGGCGGATGTATGTGCAAACCGGTACCGACAACCTGTTTTATATATGCGGCCTCCCATAGAAAAGTATGGGCTACTTTACCTTTACCGAACGGCACAGACCTGTACCGACCAGTACCGACCTGTAACCTGCTTTCTTTATGCGGGCACCCTTACGCCTGATGGTAAACGATGATGCGATCCACGATGAAACGCGCTTGCCTAAAGATACCTATTTACTCGTGACTTGAAGGCCCACAGATTGTACTTATCGGGTAACACAGACTCGGGCAAGGAGTTCCACTCTCTAGCGGTAAGGATGCTAGAAACAAAACGCTTAGTGCAAGTTTTTTAAATATTTATATTTACTAAAAACAGTGGCGCTGATTTCTTTTCTAGCGATATCTCAAACAGACATAGAACGGTTTCTTGCGCTTCTGGAAAAAACCAGTGTTGATTTTGGTCTCACTATGAACCGCCGCGATAAAACAAAAATGAAGGTGTTGGATCGTAAGAATACCTAACAATCGACCTGACTTACGTGAAATTGCTAATTGTGAAGTAGTCCAGAGTTACACCTACCTGGGATCCACAATCACAAATACCGGAAGTTGTTATAAAGAGATCAAAAGATGGTGTGCCATTACACGATCAGACATGAAAAAACTCACGAAGATATGGAAAGATCACCGCATACATAACTAAAACACCAAAGTTCGCTTGATGAGATGCTTAATATTTTCCTATTTTTCTATATGGAGCTAAAACATGGATAGTCCACCAAAAATATCATAAAAAGATTGACACCTTTGAGATGTGGCGGTGACAGACTTAATCAAATCATCTACAAAATTATCCCTTACTGAATGTACACGCAGTGCCACGAATACACAGAGATGGAGGAGTATCTCAAGAGCGGCAACAAACCTTACAGACAATCTATGACCGACCACGACAACTCCACCAGGAGTGTAAGACTAAGAAGAAGACAAGAAAGATTATTATTTCCGATGAACTACCTGGCCCTCTGCTCAATGGACTCAAGCATCTGGAGCTGGAGCTGGTGTTTGGCAGGGCCATTCCAAAAATATGAGAGCAGTAGGTACTCACTCCATACACGATCAAACTTGCATTTGGTAAATATAGATTAAGCAGCTGTTCCAGCGTGAAGTAGGTACTTTCTCATCTTTGCCAGAACCCAATTGTGATTTACTTTAATAAAAAAGCAAAAATTGTATGTTGGAGTCAATGACATGCCGAAAAGCTCTAGTTGTTTAGTAATCGGCACGGATATACCTCAGAAAGTTGGAGTTAGATCGAAATGACTCCGTTTAGCACATAACAGACACGCCTGGGTTCTTGACGGATTGAACCTGACCAGTTGGCATCGCCCCAGTCGGAACTGCCTACAACGATAGGTTCATGCGTCTGACCATATCGCCTCCCTAAGACATTAGACCTGTTCTGCACCGGCTCGAGCATCAGATATGTAGCTCTCTACAACAGTGCTATCATCAGCGTACCCCAAAATTCCAGGCATTAGCAGGTCACTAATATGCAGCAGGAATAGCGTTTCAGAGAGTACCGATCCCTAAGGGAAGCTAGCATTGATAGCCAACTGGTCGGACGAGCAGCCATCAATGACAACTCGAATCGATAGATTCTTCATGAAGTCTGATATCCAGACTTCATGAGGAATACATACATACAAAGCGGTGCTCGTCCGGCACGTCGGGTAGCCGCGCGACTTCCTCGCACTTTTTTAGGGTTCCGGTACCCTAATGGCTAAAAACGGAGCCCATGTAGATTCATCATGTTTGCCTGTCTATCTGTCCGTCCGTATGTCACAGCCACTTTATTCCGAATCTATTAGGATTACACAATTGAAACTTGGTAGGTAGATAGATGTATTCTGTAAACAGCTATACGATTTTTTACACAAAAATAAAAATAAAAATTAAGCACGGCTCCTAATACATGGATCTGAAACTGAAATTTTTTCATCAAACCATGCGGGGCGTTTAAAGATAGGTCTTGAAAAATGACATAGAAGGTCGTTTCAATATATAATTGAATACTTCCAAAGTGGTCACCGCGTCGCGCCGCTAGCCTAGGAACTACTATTAAAATTAAAAAAAGTCATTTCACTTAAATTAAATATCGACATAAATCTTAAAGATCATACATAAAATAGAAATATGTAGTCGTTTATCGATTAATTTAATCAAATATTGTCAAATTACTATTTTCCCGGCCATCGGGAATATTCCCGGGTTTTTTCCCAGTCGATTGGAAATATTCCGGAACTTTGGAAAATTTCCGGGAGTAAACCCATCCCTACTTACAACGATTACCGACTCCCACGCGGGCGGAGCCACGGGCAAAAGCTAAACATAGTATAAAACAAAGTCGCTTCTCGCCGTCTGTACGCTTCTCTTAAACTATACATAAAAATCGCAATAAAATCGATCTTTAAGTTTGGGAGCTAGGTGGCCTCAGACAGACACACACACACTTCAATTATATTTTAACACCCCTTGCGTACATCGTATATATGTAGATATCCTGTAGTATAATCAAATAACTTCACACTGACACCACATTAGCACAGTTTTACATTAGTAACTACATTGCACTGCACCCGTGCGAAGCCGGGGCGGGCCGCTAGTATGATATATGGCCAAAAACATTTCAAAACTAACACCTATATTAAATTTACAGCGATTGAAATTTCCTTATTAAGTTAAAATTGTTAATTGCAAAGTCTTACATCACAAAATTAAATGTGTCTAAATCACGAATACTCCCATATTTTCTATAAGATAGGTATACAAAAGTGTAGTGTAACAAATAACTACTGAAAAGCATTCGCCTGCCATCCAAGTTTAAAGTCGCGTATCCCTTAAAAGTGCTAAGCCGTGTTGAGACCGAGCCGTCCCTTGGCGCCCGGATCCATCAATATCTTTGCATACGCCAGTTATAGTTTTAGGGGTTAACTACACCTTAGGAAATGCTTTTACCTACCTAAAAGTTTGGTTATGATGAATGTTACGACTAGTGATGTGGTTTTACGATACATAACTATTTATTGTTATCTATACTTATGTAACATTTTTGTGTCTTATAAATGTATCACATGACACATCTCACAGATTTAGGAATTCGCGGCTAATTCGGCGTGTCATGCTAACCATTGACGAACTAATGTAGATTTGTTTATTTACGTTGCAATAATAAAAGGGTTCACCTTTATGGTATGCCGTATAGAATTTACGCATTGTAATCAATCTCACGTTATTTCAGAGCTTTATAACAATGATATATAAAACCTATCATACCCATTCAATTCGGCGGACTGTAATAACCCAATTTCACGCAGTGATGACACAAACAACAATTACGTCATAGGACACCATTCAAAATTACCTATTGCCAACATTTTTCCATCCAACTCCCAGTAGGCATCAAAAAGCGGGTGGGAGTGGTCGGAAAGTTAAGACACTCCCATTGGTTGCTGCGGTACACACCCACCGTCGTTACAAAAAGGAACGCTTTGACATTTCCCAATACGATGAGAGCCTTGAGACTTTTTCCTTCCCTTTCTGCAGCATTTCGAGACGGAGCGCAGTGAACGTGGGTTCGCGTCGAAGTCCCGGGAGATGGAAAGCGCCATCTAACGGTATTTTCATGTACTACTTACTAACGACTACGTTGTAGATGGCAGTGTGGAGCTGGCTTGTATTCCGTTTTTCATGGAAAAGTTAACTTGTCTGTTTCAGTTCCACGGACGTAAAAACTGTTGATAGAATGTTTCCCCTTAGAAACAATTCACTAAACTATATTTAGTTTATCTAATAGTAACTGAACATTTTTAAACACTATTATTGTATTTTCCGGAACACGTTAGTACATACTATTATTATTTTTTGCCAAAGAACCTAATAAAATATTATATTAATAGTAAATAAGTAAATTTCGTTTGTTTTGGGTTTCAATCTCCGATGGCACCATTTATTTAGACTTATATTTTATCACAATATAGTTACCATAAAATCTCCAGTTTTCATGGTGTTGCCATCTCTAAGAATTAATTTAGAAAACTATTTTTCCTATATTTTTTCACGTCTGGGTATTTATGGTATCCTGTATTGCTGTCTTCATTTCTCATTTACATAACACAAGGTTATTTAGTACTTACTTAGATATCGGAGTAATGTACTTTGCTTACTAATTAATAAAGAAATTCTCAAACTTCACGATTCAGAAAATTACGACATATACCTACATTTGAATGTATTATATTATTTAAACATAAATAGTATAATTTAGGTACACAGGATGAAGTCATAAAAAACAGTGACTAAGATTACTAATTATAGTAGGCACTTAAATGGAAAAAAAAAATTAAATAATTTTTTTATGTTTAATTTTTTCCCTAAGCGTTAAGCGGACCAAGATGATCGGAAAATGATGCGGATGATTATGAGACTATTCTTATTTCAGTCATGATATTATTTTCCTCCTTTAGTCACAAAAATAAAAATTGAAAAAAAATCAGCAAAAAGAAAAATTCTACGACACAAATATATATTTAAGCGAGGCGGAGACGATCATAAAATACCGCGGAGGTTGGTATCGACCTCGGTAAGAAGCTTATCAATTTGTGAGGCTTAGCGACCGCCGTGCGGTGCCATTTACAATTGCAAATTAAACTTGTGAAAATTATTTAATCAAACTTTTTAAATAAAATTGTCTTTTTAATAGTAAAAAAAGTAGAGCTAAGATATTAAAAAGGAGAAAGTCTGCAAATTAATCATTCCTTTGAATAACGAAATCATATCCCACTATAGTAAATGTTTTACGGGATAATTTCACAAGTTCAGGATTGCACCTATAATTTAAATATCGAACAGAATTTGTATGAAATTATATGACAGGTCTCTTTACAAGAGCTCTAAAATAAAAAGTTGCATTCCTTACAAGGTAAACAGCTCAAACATATAAGCTTCTAAGTATGAAAAAAGACAGTTGTATTAAAAATAAAAATATGCTGATTAACTAACATACACAGAAAAAACGTCAAACACAGATTTTACTCCCTATTCCAAAAATATACGAATGATATCAAAAATTTTACATAACATTGTAATCATTACAAGTATCGTTATTATTTTAGCAGTCACTCAAGACCTACCAATCTGAGTTTATCCAAACAAATTTTTGTCAAGTAAAACGTAACCAAAATTAGGATCGACTGCAGCTGCTGCATTATACTGGTAATAGCTGATTCCCATACAAAGAAAAAACACACACATTTTACTACTCCAAAAATATATGAAATCAAAAATATTATGCAACATAACATTGTAGTCATCACAGATCGTTATGATTTTAGAGTAATCACTCAAGACCTGCCAATCTGGGTTCACCCAAACAAATTGTTACCCGACCAAAATTAGGATCGACCGCATTATATCGGTAATAGCTAATTAGCCGTAATCCTGTAATCGGTCAGGTTAGGGAATCGCCCACCGGGGTCCTATTTGCGGTTGCCGCGATTAGTCCCATAAAACTCAACCGATCTTGATAAGGGACGCGCGAAAATCGACAACGGACCGACCGACGCACCTATTCTGCATTGTTGTACATGTGAATCCGAATTTATGGGTTGTTGCTGCCCGCGGGTTTGCTTATACGTACGGCGGTTTCGATATATCACGGGTTTGGAGTCACTGGATATGCAATCCTAGCTATACACATAGACTGTATTTCCTTGAATTCAAAAGCAAACTCACTTTGTGATTCCGATTAAGGTAAAAAGCTCATCTTTGATGAATTCTATTTTTATTACTTCAAATGACACAAAGTTAAAAACGTAGGTACACATAGCTAGAAAACATTTCGTAACAAACATTTTTCAAAGTAAGTAAGTATCCTATAAGTAGCCGATACACATAAGTGAAAATATTTATTTAAATACACTCTTTTTAGAGATAAATAAAACGTGATATAAAATTTCATGAAGTTTCATTAAAAATTAAAAAAACGTTCATTAGTGTTTTATTACTTACGTAATCAAAAAATATGTATGCAATCAGCAATAATAGCAATTAATTTTCCAAAACATTTTTTTTCACCGACGTTTTACTTAATTAAAGAATAAATTATCAATTCGAGCAAAACTGATAAAAAATTGTTTAAAAAAACAAAAAAACCGACTTCAAAAAACCTACCTCTGAAAAGCAAGAAATAATATTCGAAATAATAAAAACACGTCTATTGAAGTCGGGTGGGGCTGGAGTAAAAATTCCTTTTTTTTATTCTAAAAGCCACACCCGACTTCAATAGACGTGTTTTTATTATTTCGAATATTATTTCTTGCTTTTCAGAGGTAGGTTTTTTGAAGTCGGTTTTTTTGTTTTTTTAAACAATTTTTTATTTTTTTATTTTTAGTGTAGGTACCTTTTTTATTAGGTAGTGTAGGTATATTATTTAAGTAGAAAAATCGGCTTAGCCAAACGTGAGTTAATCGTGGAGAAACATACATACATGCGGGTCGAACTGAGAACCTCCTTTTTTAAGTCGGTGAAAGAACTACACTAAAGATATCCCTTTTCCAACAAAAAAATAATTATCTTATTCAGTTCATACACAAAGAAGTTATACGACTGATCATCGAGGTAGTTCACACAAAAGCATACTATTTTCGTGCTTTTTTCAAGATTACTTGAAAAGTACGGAACCGATTTCAAAATTTTAAAAAATGGGACCAACTTGGAAGTTTATCTAATGTAATAACGTTTGAATCATTTCGATCGGTTCAGCCGTCTTCGAGTAATCGATGTACATACAAAAAACAAAAAAAAAAAAAAACGGGTCGAATTGAGTACCTCCCTCCTTTTGAAGTCGGTAAAAAGTACTGACTGATAGCGTACATCAGGAGAGCACTTATTATTTCATTCAAACAGTACAGTACCTTTCTCTACAAAAAGCTACTATTTTTGTAGTCGTGTAAATTTTTAGACAGTTCTCCGTGGTAGTTCTAAAACATTCGTTAGTGGCTGAAACTCGTATGATTTTTGAACAAACTTTGGTCTCGGACGGCCATTCCTGGCGTCAGTTACGAACATTCAGACTGCATTTGAATACAGTTTTATTAAGCCTATGCATATTCAAACAGTTTGTCTATGTTCGGAAACTTCGGAATGAGTTGCATTAGCTTACATGCTACTCCACTCTGGTGTTGATTATGAAGTGAAATGAAGTTTTTTTTATTTCACTGACTCTGTACATTAGAGCAGGGGTGTCAAACTGATTTTTAAAAGGGCAATTTTTATGTTAAGAGCGTGTTATCGGGCCAGACTCAAAACTAAAAACTCAAAACATACTAAATTAAGATCTTTATTTTCATACAAAGGTAATAAAAAGCAGTTATCTTGAGCTTGAGGATCCAGATACTGAGGTCTCATATTTGATTATCTTACAAGACGTAGTGGCATCGAATGCCATCTAAAATCCTCGCAGGATAGATTCTGGTCGCGGGCCGTATTGAGATAGTTTGCCGGCCGGATGCGGCCCGTGGGCCGTAACTTTGACACCCCTGCATTAGAGCATTAAAATATGGTTAATATTGTTTCAATCACTGTGAATGACTCAGGTTTGTGGTTGTTTGTGTCTAGCAGGGTTATATGATGGCTCAGTTTTATGTTTGTTAAATATCGATCTAAGTAGTGTGAGAGCTCCACACTGAAAGGTAGCAAACATTGTCCGAAAATAGACCTATTTTTTATTAGATTTTTTTATTTATTAGAAAAACATATTTGCAATTTAATTTCATGCAAAATTTGTCATAAACCTTTTTAATCTGTATTTAAGGGACTTAAACACAGAGTACGTTAGTTCCGTTATAGGCACCCTACGCTTATAGACCTCTTATAGATTGGTGATGCAATAAAAACAATTTCATTCACCCAATAACGCCTGGAAAATAATTTGATACCATTTTTTTTTGTACCTTTACTTATCTAAATGAATGTTCATGTATTGCTTATTTCTCGTACATCACAGAATCTTACATCTAACAAGGAAATTTTCTTAAAATCATCTCCTCAATATCACTTTTTCCGAAAAATCATTAAGTAGACTTAGCCTAGCCTAGACTAGAGCCTACCAAACAATAGTAAATATCACAAAATATGTAGTTTGTTTGTGTACGCTCTACAGTAGAGTCACAAAATATAAGCACCGCCGCTACGTTGTACTTTGTGGTACAGTGCAATACAACAGCTGTATTGACTATGACCCGGTTTGGTCTAAGAATGCCTGTACGGCTATTTGTTCCGGGTGGATCTTATCTACTTTATATTTTGTGATAAAACTGTAAACTTGTAAACAAAAACACAGACCTCTTCAGCTTTAGCGCAGGTCCAACATGTATACAATACATTACCGTGGATACACCGTACCGTCAGACAGACACACAACAAAGTGCTACAATTAAGTCGCTCTGGCGAAGTTCAACAGTTTTTCCCCCGTAATTCTATTACATTATTAACTTACACCGTGTTAAGGAAATGGGGATGGGATGAGTTCTGGTAGAACATAGAATATCGATAAAAATAAAATATATTGATAGCATCGAAACAATCACATATTTACCTATAGTTATTATCTGTGCTATAGCATAATATATGGTTGAAGACTGCAGAGTTATCAGATCTGCATGATAGGTAGGTATTAAAACGCGAAAATAAAAACAAATCTTTATATGAAACAACATACAATACAGCTATTTATTTTAAAAATAAATAAATATAAATATATAGGTATATTAATAACTAGAAAAAAAAAATAAAAATAAATATATTAGAAAAAATACTACAAAAAATATTTATAGTATTTTTTCTAATATATGAATTATCTTAATATAACAATAGCATTGTGAATGCCTAAAAAAAATAAAATAATTATATAGCTATTTCATCTTATTTTTGTCTGACATCTGTAAAAATGTTGCATTCGAATGTCGGCTAATGGGAATGTCCGAAAAAAATCAAATTGGCTGAATATTTTTTATAGGTAGGAATAAGCTCCCTTAGTAATAGAAAAATGTTTCAGAATTTTCCGTTGTGAAAAAAAAAAAAAAAATTAAAGTCTCTTCGACTTTACAAATGTGTAAAAGTAACAGCAGCTTATTTAATAGGAGCTTATTCCTACCTACAAAAAAATATTCAGCCAATTTGATTTTTTTCGGACATTCCCCATTCTCCAAATTGCTGAAATAACGCTGGCTTACAGCGAAAACGTAAGAAATACTAGAAAATTTCGCCGCTCTTACTAGCGACTACATAATTGATCAGTGCATTGGGCAGGAATCCCAAGGGTGCTGGTTCAAATCCCGTCTGAGGTGCTACGGGTGAGTCAATTTTTCTTGTATATTTTTTAATATATTAATTATCTTAACATACAAAACTATATTTCCTCTATTTATTATTTAAGATATAGGTTAGATTAAATCTAACGTGCACCGAATTTGAAGTCCGATTCCTGAAGTAATAAAGGATTATTCGAACAAATCCAATTTATGTAAAGTGGTGGTCTCTGGCAAAAAAGTTTAGAAATTATGCACAGTCAACGCCAAAATGATCTGAGTTTTTAAAACTACCAAAATATCTAATCATTTGACAAAAGTCAACATTATCTCAAACCATTAAGGTGCACTTTCGTTTGTTCTCAGATAACAACAGACAACAAATGAAAGTGCACCTTAATGCCATGAGATAAGGTTGAATTTTGCCAAATAATAAGCTATTTTTGGTAGTTTAAACGCTCAGATCATTTTGGCGCTGACTGTATCTAAAACAGAAATTATAAATTTAGGATACTAATCTTTTCATCTTTACCTATTTTTCTTAGTTTTCACAGGACTACACTATATATTGAAGTCGCATTTGATGAATTTTGATATAAATAATACACCTTATGACCAAAACGATAAGATCCACTTTCAAAATATAATATCGACAACGATAAATTTGGACATCACTACTCGCCTCCGCCTCGCTTGACTCGCAAAGATCGCTAGCTGAAAACTTTTAATACTTTAACTCGACTTTCACTCAATTTCGCTCACGGCTCCGTTGACACGCCGCGATCTCAGCGCGATAACGATAAACCTTTAACAACCGTGAAACCTTGCTAAAAGCCTTGTTTGAACGAGGCTTTTCCAAATTGCTAACATTTAATAAAAAATAAGTTAACACTGTCATTAAGAAATCAAGTGTTTTACGACTTGATTAGGTATACAACGTGTTATTGAATTAACGCAAAATGAGAAAACCGTTTCTTCGGACCATCAAACTGAACAACTTTTACTATGGGACCAATTCTAAATCTGCTGCTTCATACATTTTTATGTTTTCATTAATAATTTTTGTAAGAAACAGCTATTTTTAGGGTTCCGTAGCCTAAATGGCAAAAAACGGAACCCTTATAGATTCATCATGTCTGTCTGTCTGTCTGTCAGTATGTCACAGCCACTTTATTCCAAAAGTATTAAGACTACACAGTTGAAACTTGGTAGGTGGATGTATTCTGTTAATAGCTTAACGAATTTAATACAAAAATTCCTAACACAACTTTTTCTAAAAGTCAACCGTTTGAAAGATATACACCGCCAAAGTGGTAAAATGTGTCCCCCCCCCCTTATATTTTGAAATAAGAGAGTGAAAAATCTAAAAAAATATATGCTGTAGATCTTAATAAACACTTTCAACGAAAATTGGTTTGAACGAGATATAGTAATTAGTTTTGAGATATAGCACATTTTCCAAAACCGCAAATATTACTTTGTCATTCATACCAACACTGTGAAAAACAAAGTTATTTTTACAGAAAATGATAGGTGGTATTAAATATGGTATGGTATAAGGTAACTACGGAACTCTACGGCGCGTGGCCCGACACGCACTTGGCCGGTTTTTTTTTCTCGATTTCAGAGTTGGTCCCATAGTAAAATTTGTTCAGTTTGATGGTCTGAAAAACGGTGTTGTAGTTTTTGTGTAAAAGAGAACAGTGTGTTTCAATATTTTCCAATTCGACTTAATAGACTTAACTTCTTTTAGATTAAAAATACACATAAGAAAGTAAAAGTGTCGCGATTGTATGACAAATGACCGTCCGATAACGTAAAATAGTCAAAATTTTAGCAAAGCAGAAACAAAATAAAACCCCATCACGACACGACAAATGGATGCCATCCATCCCTCTCTGGCTAACAGTCGCAACATATCACTCGGCGCACGTCCTCGACATTTTTCCTCTATATATTATTAATATATAAGTACGATCAGATGCACTCTTCGAACGCACACCGTCTTACGAGTCCGTCCCTTTCTATATTGTTGGTTCTAGTTTTCCCAAGCGACCGAGCCCCGAGGGTAAAACTCCCCAGGGTCGGTATTGACTCTATGGAAGGAAAGTTATCTGTACACCTATTGTCGACCCCCACCCACCCCCCTCCGCCCGACGTAGTCTTCTTATGCGTTACGTTTTTATTTTCGTAGAAGTTGGACGTTTTAATTCGTGTCGGCACTTGTTGAGCTACGGTGCTACGAAATTTAAGATCCGTAGCACACGTTACGTTGTAGCACTTAATAAAAGTTTTAAGTCAATGTAGATTTTTAATTGTTTCATGCTGCTTTCTAGTCTAACAAAGGACGACGAGATCACAGTACCTACCTCTTAACTAATCTTTTTACAAGCTTGCTTTTGTAGTTTTCAAGGTTTTTTAACATAATAAACAAAGTGTATTTTTACACTTTTGTTAAATATGAACTTAATATTCATGAACTATATTACGTGTTGACATTATTGTCAATGTTACTTTTAGTGATCTTAACTATTTATAAGCCAAAATATCTTTATTCAAATAAGCGCCTTTCAATCGTTTATATTTTCCTACCTCCTATTTATAATTTACTATATTTTTATTTGTTAGTCCCGTAGTGGTTCCCGTTTTCCTTAAAGGATGGCTGGCTTTTTGGCTGAACCATACCTAATAATTTATTATTTTATTTCATTGAAAAGAAGCACATGTGTAAATTAAAACGAAATCAACATACAAACCCAGTTATAATTTTTTTCTAAGTTATCATTTCGTTTGATAATTTTATTCTTATTAGTCAAGCTAATCGCTAACAAGCTTGGCCCACAGCTAATGCGATACAAGGCTAAGTGCACACCGGACGGTAATTCGGTAATGCGCGACACGACACGCGACCGGCACGCGCGCCCGCACGACAGATTGACGCAGACCGATTTGTTCGCTCGGCTTGTTTATCATAATCACTAATGTATGTAGACAAATAAAAATGTCATATGGCCCCTTTTTGATATTTGATACTCAATCGAATGTGGATGTATCAAATTTGCAAATGCACATTGCCAATTTATTTTTATAGTAGTTCACACGTATTACTTTTCAAAACTTTTTAGCAGTAGTTACATTCAAAAGTGTACTATTAGAATGCAGTACACTTTTGACTGCAGGCTATCCGTACAAAGGCTGTACAAAACTTTAATAAAACTTATTTTGATTTGAAAATAAATGTCAAAGACATTTATTTTCGCCGTTTGATTTGCCTGCACTTTAACAAAAATGAAAATCACCTAAACAGTTAAAATGAATTTCGTTTCCGAGAATGCTCGTCTTACAAAAATTGATGTAAGTGATTAAATACAATACTCACACAGTTCTTATCCAAATAGCATTCCAAACCACCGTACGCTGCTCGCACGTGCGCCGCACACGCCGACAAACTGCCGCCGGCGAACGCCCATTCCAAATGTTGTAGCGTAATCAAGTTATACAAACTACAGTGTGTATCCCGCTTTACAAGATTGTGTTTCAATTAGCTTGAAGCGTTTTTCTAGGTCAGGGTAATGTAATGGTAGTTGGGATTAATGTAGCTACCTTGTTTTATTACTTTTTTTTATTAGAAACCATGCAGCTTTATCGATACAAAAATCCACTTCTTTATAATGTTACTTAATAGTGGAATTTTAACTAAGTCGATTTTAAGATGAATGTTCCATCGTTTGAAAAAAATTGGTTCCATAACATGTTTTATATTTATTTTGTTAAATGTATGTACGAGTATCTACTTATTGATAATCTTCAGATTTTCAGGCGGTTTTCAGTTTATGCCAAGCCATAATACTTACCCAATTGGCATAAATAACTAACACATGAATTTCGGATAAAACCAGCTAGGTATTAATTCAACACCCCAACAAAATTGCCATAATTAATTTAAGTTTGCAAAAAGTGCCGCCGTACCAAATTGCATTCCTTCTATTTTGATGCTAATCTGGTAGTAACACGATCCCCATTCTTCGCTCATACAATTAGAAGCAAGATAAACCCATGCATTATCTAGTCAGAAATAACAATGGAAAATATTACCCTTGCTGTTGGACAAAAATTGTTAGTATAATATTTCAAGAGGGCGCAAATGGGAGCATGTGGGACGTCAGAATGGCTCAAAATGATGTTTTGTGTGTGATGCGTGATCGATGGAGTTGAATGAATCTGATAGTATTATTAGCTGTGATGTTTTAGCAGTTTTGGACGACCGTTTACTGCAAGCAAACTCTGCATAGGACTCCCTTTTGGCGATCCCACATATGATCCACCTGCTCACCTGCAGGCGGTGGATGTGTAAAGGGTATTTTATCCTGGCCTAAAAAAGGCACTTTTGAAATAGTAATTTGGTGTAAGTTTTTCAGAATTACATTATTATTTACTTATTAGAGTTCTCCCACACATATTTTGTAGGACTATTATTGAATGACACTTTCTTTTTACAATCCTAGTCCATAGTTAGTGGATCTCTACAATCTAGGTGATTGCGTAAAGTCAATCGTATTAATTTGACAGTTAATATTGTATATCATAATATACAGGGTGGATTTTTACTCTATGGGGACCATTTAAGGTATGAGTACTAGAAACGACAGAAATCACCAAAAACTTTTCCCATACATTTTGTACTGAAAAACGAGAAATCAATTCGAAATATTTTTTATTGCCAAATGATCCTATTTCTTACTGTGATCAAAATGCTCTTTAAGGCCAACTGAAATTTGAGTACAGAAACTACTTTAAGTCTCAACAGTCAACATCGTCTTCACACGCAGGCACAAACTTCTACAACATTAAATCTAAAAAAAAAAAACAGTTTCTGTACTCAAATTTCAGTTATCCTTAAAGAGTACTTTGATCACAGTAAGAAATAGGATCGTTTGGCAAAAAGTAATATTTCGGGTTGATTTATCGTTTTTCAGTACAAAATGTATGGGAAAAGTTTTTGGCGATTTCTGTCATTTCTAGTACTCATACCTTAAATGGTCCCCATAGAGTATTTTGATCCCCACACGAAATAGGATCGACTGGCATAAAAAATTTTTTTTTGGTATTTTAGCTACTTTTTTGCTAACCGTATTTTTTTTCCAAAATCTGTGAATGCAGTTCATTATATCTTAAAAAGTTATGGATGGTCTTCTAGGAACGTTTTCCTGTAACTATGACGGTTAAGGTACCTGCCCTTAATGTACCGTCTCAAAAATCCACCCTGTATATCATCTCATACAAACTGCAGCCGATGGAATACGATATGAACTGTCAAATGAATACGACTACCTTACGCTATTGCACCGCAGTTCTACAGATAGTTGGTCGCCTGCGAGCACACTTATAATTAAAGGAACACAAAAGAAACAAACATAATATTAAGATTAATTACGCAATTTAATCTCTTATTTCGTGATTCGTTTCATGATCGATTACAATGTACAATTCTTATCAGATACATAATTGTGATAAACAATACATCTACACGTTCGAAATTCAAACAATATAATATCTCTATTTATGTTGTTCGCATTCCCTTCAAAATCCAAGCGAAGTGATCAGGAAATTTTATTTTCGTATACACCTTTTTTCGTATTGAAGTAAGATATTTCTTTTCGTTGTATCCTTATTCAAGTAGAGCCTCTATTTAATAAATACAGATATGTTTTGTTACGTGATATGGTCGATATTTCAAAGACATTCGATGATGGAAACAAGCGATCACTATATCTTGCCGAAATTAAAAAAAAGGTAAATTTACACGTTAAGTACAAGTAATTTTAAAATACTTACAATAAATATATCACAGATTTTACAGAAACAAAATTTACAATTACAGATTGTTAAAATAACATTTAATCAGTATTCTTTTTACATGACCCTTATTCTAGCCCTGAGCATTCCATGAGGTCCTGGTTGGGCATAAGTAGTTTTTATAAAAATCTACAACTACACAAACCTAGCAACCGATCTATGAAAACATTCAATTAGGTATCTATTATTTACATTAAAATTACAAAAGTTATTTACAATTTCCCCTACCTTAACCTCAGCTTGCGTATTCCCGCCTTAGAAAAAAAACTAATATACCTACCTAATCAAAAGTTTTAGAAACAACCAAATCAAAACAGGAAATAACAATTTCCTGCATCATTTCATTATTCTGTAAATAACATTATTATTATGTGGATATTTAAAAATCTGTCTACTCAAATCAACAAAAAAGCTTCGAATACTTAAAGGCGCATCTCGGAACTACTTCTAGGCGGCCAGTGCCGCCCACAAATCAGCAATATACAGGGTGTCCTAAAACTTTGCCAGACGGAGGGAAAGTACCTTAAATATTGAAGATAGCAAATATTACTGAAAAAAACTTCATTTATTTTTAAAAAGAAACAGAACTGCATTCAAAGTTTTTTTTAAATCGCATACGATTCGATACACAATTTAATACAATACATAACAATTTAAATTTAAATTTCATGGTCTTACTTTTGTTTAAGATACTGTGTCACTTAAGAAAAAATAATCCTTATGAGTAACCCTTTCGATTGGTCTCATAAAAATAAATATTTTTTTATTTCGTTTTTGGTGGGTACGATTCCTGGTTAAGGCAGGTGATTTTTCAAAAATCTTTGAATGCAGTTTCAATTATTTTTACAAACAAAATGAAGTCTTCTTTCAGTAAAATATCGTATCTTCAATATTTAAGCTATGTACTTTCCCTCCGTGTGGCAAAGTTTTGGGACAGTCTGTATATAAAAAAAATCAGCCTGTACAGAAATACGAGATTCAAAATCCTATCCCATGAAAGAAGCAGTTTGTACATACTCCTTAATTGGTGACACACTACAGTACGAGGCAAACATCTTGACACTTTTTCGACGGAGTGGGGATAAGTTCGCGCATGTGCACCCGCGACCGACCAATAGCGCGCGCCCCTCTCCCGCCGCCCGCGTACCTCACCGCTACGCATGCCCAAAATACAGTTTTGCGCAGTCCCCACCCGATTTCAAGATGTTTGCCTCGTTATTATCTTGATTATCAAAAAATCAGCCTCAACAAAGATGTAATAAAATTCAAAACCCTATGTCATTTTCATTACCAGGCCGAAGCATTAACCCGCTGCTACTTAGACGCCAAAGGAGCAGTTTGAGCATATTGCTGAGCGCTACAAGTCGGCAGTGAGAACGGATTCACGGAGAACGGTGATGAGACGAGACCTGTCATTCCTGTGGACAAGAAATTAAGTCTAAATTATCGTGAAATATGTCAACTGTTAAGGATTTTTGGGACTATGATAAAGAGAGTACAAGTGTCTCACGGGGTACCTATTTAAATTTATAACCTTTTCGACTACAATATTGTATTTGAGGTTTGTTATAAAGGCATAGAAAGTTACAAAAGCAAATGAGAATAAAATACTCGTGAAACTTATAGGATTTTGAAAATCATTCAACATCATAAAAAATTAACCATTTTGAGTCTTTGTTTCTCGAAATAAATTGAATTGAAAATAAATTATTCTGATAAGCATAAATTTGTATCCTGCCCGATGGACAGTTCGTAACAAAGTTCACCAAAAATTACTTCCAAATAATAACCACTGTATGATTCGATCCTAATTTCGAAACTACCACCACAAAAAAAATGGTAATCAGCAAAACTTATGATTGTTTCAAAATAAAAACAAAACTAGCGAGCAAGAGAGAGCAATTAAACAAAAAAGCATCAAAAGAAGCAGACAAAAAAGCGCGAACAAAAACAAAAAAGCATCAATAAAAACAAAAACGAAGCTACTAACACTGCACGGCGAGATGCTGCCAGTTCTGTTGGTGGTGAACATTGTGCCGCGGCGGACTATGCCTCACTACCGCAAAGGCGCTTCTCAGTTTACTCTCTCTACTATGAGCCCCTTTCATATCACTCTCGCTGCATTTTGTATGAGTGTTTGCCGGACAGTCAGCGCTCTTAGAACTCCCATTTCTTTCACTGTAATGACCGCTATCTTTCGTGTTATACGCGTTATAGTGATGGTCAGATGATAAATGTCCATTCATGTTCGCTGGATGATACGGGCCAAGGGACACTGGACGGAACAAAAAAGTAGGGTTAACACAAAGCAGAGTAAACGAACAGCGTGCAGAAAGCGTTGGTAATGTGAAATCTCTTTTGTTTCAGTAGTTTAAGGTGGTTAGCGTATTGAATCAAACTGATTTTGTTTTATGGTTTTTCATTTATATCATAAAACTAGCCTCTCACTTTCTATTTCTAACATAAATAGAACTGTATACACCTAATAATTTTACATATATTATCCTTGAAGTCATGAATGACAGACAGAAACAGAAAAGGTGAAGATTTAGTCACTATGATAATACCGCAGTGAAACTGTCTTATGCCAACTGCTTTACTAAAATTCCACTATGTTTACTTGGGTTACATAAATCATTTGCACACAATACTTTGAAATATTTCGTTAAACTTATAAAAAAGAAAAGTAGGCGGTACGGGGTACCAACCGCTTTGAAACGGTTCCACTAAACATAAACTAGATTAGCGCTAGTTTGTATTCAAAGTTACTTGAGGTAGTGTTGAACAGCGAGGTAGCTGCGCCACCGGGTAGTGCTAATGGAGGGAGGTAAGATATGCTACTTCTAAAATAGTAGTGTTACATTATTTTAACTACTTATTATAATGTCACCTTTAATTGAGGTAGTGTGGACGCAAGCACTATCGCGGTGAAACGGACCCAACTTTGCGCGCCTAGTAGTGTGATAACCACTACTATAATGTACTGAAACTTATGTGAGGTAATGTTGAACAACGAGGTAGGCGGCACGGGGTAGTACTATGGAGGTGGATAAGATACTATTCCGAGTAGTGTTACGCTAGATTTCTAGTATTTATAATGTAAACTTTACTAATGTGGACGCGAAGCTCCATCGCGGTGAAACGGACCCGACTTTGCGCGCCTAGTAGTGTGACAACTACTACTATAATGTACTGAAACTTACGTGAGGTAGTGTTGAACAGCGAGGTAGACGGCGCGGGATAGTGCTGCTGAGGCAGAAAGGATAAAAATCCCTTAGTGTTACGCAAGATTTCTTCTACTTATAATGTAAACTTTACTTGAGATAATGTGTAGGCGAAGAAGTACCATCGCGGTGAAACGGACCCGACTAGTGCGCCTAGTAGTGTTACAACTAAGTACTACTATAATGTAGGTACTGAAACTTACGTGAGGTAGTGTTGAACAGCGAGGTAGACGGCGCGGGATAGTGCTGCTGACGCAGGTAGGATAATAATTCCTGTAGTGTTACGCAAGATTTCTTCTACTTATAATGTAAACTTTACTTGAGATAATTTGTAGGCGAAGAAGTACCATCGCGGTGAAACGGACCCGACTCTGTGTGCCTAGTAGTGTTACAACTAAGTACTACTATAATGTACTGAAACTTACGTGAGGTAGTGTTGAACAGCGAGGTAGGCGGCGCGGGGTAGTGCTGCGGGTGCGGGTAGGAGGCTGGCGCGGCGTGGGGCGTGGACGCCGCGGAGCAGTACCGCGGCGAAACGGACCCGCCGCTACGCGCGTAGTCCTCTAAAAGAAAAAGCCTGGGGTCAACACGAAACTAGCGTTAGGATTTTGGAGTTAGTCAAGTGAATAACAATTAAAATCACAATGAAAAAAATGAACAACTGATATTTTCCTATTTTTGATGTTATACCTCAATACTTCAATAATATGTAGTCACTAGAACGAATTTCTTTAATGTAAAATTTCTTAATAAAATATTGCCATTGACCAAGGAAAATTTTGTTACAAACCATTATGGTAAAATGGAAATAAAAATGTATCGAAATATCTAGTCAACACCAACCTTCGGTCCACTGTGAGGCAGCAGTGTCTTGCACGCTCACAGCGAGTTGTCCAGTGTACGAGTTGAAGGGCATACTAGCGGGTGGGGAACGGGGTGCACTCAATCCGAGTTGATTGTTCCGGGGCATCGAGTACAGCGCTTCTGCTAGATCTGCTGCCCGCTTGAGAATTATTTCCTATCAAAGAAAAATTATGTTTAAAACTAGAATTGATGTTTTATTTCAAGCTTTGATACGCTTTTTCTAATTTAAAGATATTGCTTATATACTCAGTTGATGATACTATCGGGCAGGGAGTGGGTTGCGCCGCGCGCTCAACCCACTCGGGTTAACCAACTCTGGTTGTTTCGGGGCATCAAGTACAAATGCTTCTGCTAGGTCTGCTGCCCGCTTGAGGATTATTTCCTATCAAATAAAAATGTTCTTTGGGACTAGAATGTATGATTTATTTTAGACAAGAGTACGCTTTTCCTAGTTTCAGAGACATTGGTTATGTGCCCACATGCCCAGTTGAAGTTAATACTATCGGGTGGGGAACGGGGCGCACTTAACCCGATTTGGTTGTTTTGGGGCATCAACTACAATGCTTTTGCTAGATCTGCTGCCCGCTTTAGAATTATTTTTTATCAAGATGACAAATGCGTCTTAGGAGTGCGATTTAGTTGTGTTTTATAAACTGCCCAGTTGGGAGGTATGCCGTACAAGGACACACTCAACTCGAGTTTGTTGTTCCGGGCACTAGCTTTAGCTGGGAAGTTTTATTTTCTTTTCAAACAATTTTGAAAGAGCAGCTAATAATAAATGTTTTATGAAACTGCTAAAACTCACCTTTGGTAATTTTTCAGGGTCACCAGGATGCCTCGGGATGAGTTTCTGCAGCCTTTGGAAGCCGTAATCTATCGTTGGCTCGTTGAGAGCTGCTATGCAAACAGAATCTTTAATCATTAAATGAAAAACAAACAAGTCTATGAAATATTATTTCTTCAGGAAATATTTATAAAATAACAAAACTTAAAAGATTTGTGAAAAATTGAAACCAAGTAATCGCTTTAAAGAATTTCATTACAGAAAGGTAAATTAAAGTACTTTTACATTTTCTTAA
Organism: Agriphila geniculea; assembly: GCA_943789525.1. Lineage (NCBI taxonomy): Eukaryota > Metazoa > Arthropoda > Insecta > Lepidoptera > Crambidae > Agriphila > Agriphila geniculea. Next base: position 9,050,889 of record OX038881.1, read on the forward strand.
GGGCTATCATTAATGAGCGTAAGTGTAATAAACGTAATAAATAAAGCGTAATAAACAAAATCAATCATGAATTGGCACTAACGAATGGTAAGCTAATTGATGGATCGGCCAAGACATTGTGGCCTATCGAACTTCCCAAATTAAGGCAAAAAAAAACTTGCCTACACTTTCCTTCTATTGTAATAATTGGTAGCAAATATTGATGTATTGTTGAAAGTAGCATAAAAAGCTAACTTTTTGTAATGGTTCCAGGGAAGAACCTAAAACGACTTCCATAGTCCACGACATCCATTCCATTTGTCTAAATTCTTGAATTTCGTCACAGTGCAATAATAAAAGTTCTACTTAAGAGCGGTCACTCACAAACATAGACAAATCTACCGGGCGCTCCTTTGCAGAACTGTTTGCTTTTGTAGGACAGCGTGACTTCCACCACGCCTGGTATGTGCCGCGGCGGTGTCTGCACTCTTATCGCGTGCGATGTGATTAGCTGTCAAACAAAGACATTACGTTAAAAAATCGTCAAAAGGAAATCGAAAGTGGCTTAGGTAAGCTACCGAGGCCAACACACATGTACATTATACACAGTAAACACAGTTTTCCTGACTTGTCGGGGGCACTTTTGCGCCTCCAGTCAGATGATTACATTCCAAACATGCATCGTTCCAGAAACAACTTCGTAGTTCATTGAAGCACTATAATGAAAGTAGACCCCCTAAGGTCCATCCCTCGTTGGGGGATATCGCCTTGATGCAAGGCGTTACTCACTACAGGATTTGTTCAAAATACATAACTCCACCTCGCTCCATACTAGCATCGTCCCGAACACAATTTGTAATCCATCGAAGAAGTTGTCCCTAACTATAATGACAGTAGACCTCTAAGGTCCATTCCTCGCTAGGGGTAACGCATTGATGCAAGGCGTTACTCACTATAGGACTTGTTCAAAATACATTATTCCTCACCTCGCTCCATACCAGCATCGTCCCGAACACAACTTGTAATCCATCGAAGAAGTTGTCTCCCACTATAATAACTGTGGACCCCCCAGAGGTCCATCCCTCGCTGGGGGATATCGCCTTGATGCAAGGCGTTGCCACCGGTAAGGGGGGGTACAGGCCCGCTGCATTGGACAAATACACTGTTCTATGTTATAAAGCACTTAAACAAAACATTCTCAACATATACACAAATTTAATTATTTCAATGACATAAAAAGTAGTTTATTTTAGACCTTGTTAATTATCTTCTACAAGCATCGAGATATTTAAAACTAATGGCTTAGCAAACAAAATGAACTAAAACCATGTAGTAAATGGTAATTGAATATTATGTAGGGACTTATAATACGGTTTGGTCGTTTCCAAATCAATGTTACTTCAATGAAGAATTTACAATTTAACCTTCGTAGTTCGAACGGAAAAGTTTTAAAAGCTACTTGAATAGAAACACGACTGACCTGGAATGTTTCCTAATACTTAACATTCTTACAAAGCTAGAAGTATCAACTTTCAGAACGTATAAATAGCATGGTACAAATGGCTCCAGAAAAGTCGTTCGCCCCGCAAAAGTAATGCCGAATTGTATGCTCGAGAACTTAAAAGTTGAATAAACGCCAAACTACTAAAAGTCGTTCCGTCCTATTCGGACGTTTATCTTTGACTGCTTCGGAAAAAGGACAATTGCACGGTGCCACCTTAACAAGGTGCGAAGAGGTTTGTCACCGTTAATTGAAAATGAATTTTGATGTCATTGCTTAAAGTTGATGTTGGGATGGAGTTTTACGGTTGTTATGACGTTGTTAAACGCCGACGGGATGCAAGAAGGTTCTAGTAAGGGGGACACGCGTCGTAAGACAGGGGGAACTGAAATCTCGCTAACAAAACGGCTCTGTAATAAAGACGAGAAGAGAAAGTGAATTTAAGGGGACGAAAGGGGATTACGTTCGAGGTTCTTTTTTAATTTGACTGATATAATATTAATTTTGCCGTATCCCCTCCAACGAAAGACTACCTACTCTTATTAAAAAGAATGTTGAATTCAAATCACTGCAAACCAACTAAAAATAAAGCTACGTGGGGTAATAAAATAATTCCGTTTACATTTTCGGTACCTATTTAATTTAATTACAATGAAAACCCTGTAAACATCGTATACACGCTGAAATTATAATCATTTGTTTCCGCAGTGGGGTGGTTCCACTCATGTTTACAAGCAACTTTTACTATGGGGCCAACTCTGATATCACGAAAAATAAACAGCTGTTCCATACAAGAACGCAATACCTACTCGACCGGAACAGCTGAATTTTTTTCGCGATATCAGAATTGGCACCATAGTAAAAGTTGCTTGTAATTATGAGTGGAATCTCCCACTGCGGGAACCAAATGGTTAAATTTTCACGCCGTATAAGTTGTACCTATCGAGTGAAAATGACGTTATTTTTCAGACATCGATAAGAAAATAATAATTCTAAAAAACTTTTGTTCGACGCTGGTTCGGCTGGTAGACTTAAAAATTATATCCATCTCACTTTATATACCGAACATGTATTTAAATAAATGAAATAAAACAGTTAATTACTTTAGGAACCAAAATTATCCGTGCCAGTTACAGCGTAACAGTGGCGGTAACGTAAGTAGCTGTGAGGGGCGGGCGGGAAATTCAGCCATTCGCACCGTGTAATCCGGTGAGCCGGCATCACGCACCTAACTTTACCGGCTCATTTAATGTGGAACGGGCCTTTGTTTTAATTGCCCGCGTTATTCGATTGTTTTTAAAACAAGTGAAAACTCGGCACTGTGCAGATTGTTGTTTGAGTTTATCTGTATTAAAATGAATTTTGCAAGTACCTAAATGATTAATATGAAAATCAGTGAACATAAAAGAAGGAAAAAATTGGGTTACACTCCGGGAGTGCCGGCAGAAGTGAAAACTTGAATATTAAGTTGTGCATTTTTGCTATTTTGTAATGGTTAGGGAATAATTTTGCACGAATTGCTTTAATTATCAGTAAAAAAATACTATCATTCATGAGGTAGAATACAATATTTATTTATTGCGCTATCGTACACAAACATGACAATTTATCTCTCAGAAAAATCAACCCGCCGAACGCCAAAATGACGCGCCGCCATTTTCGCCGCGCCGTAGAAAGAGAGGTGGATACTTCCGCCGCCGGCTGTCTACGCTACATCCGTCTTACGAATTTTCGACCTGACTGACGCGAGTTTAATTTTTTTTACCCATTACAAAAAAAGCGTACAAAAAAAATCGGGTTGCACTGCGGGAGTGCCGGCAGAAGTGAAAACTTTTTGCACAAATTGCCGTCTTACGAATTTACTCTGCATTTGAATTTACGAATACAGAACAGTATTGTACGAAAGTCTTATCCATAGCTTGACAGAAAATCTAGAGTTTTGACATTGAATTAAAAAATTAGCGCGTTGCTATGGTGACACAAGTGTTTACATATTCTTACAAATTTTCGATCAGGGTTTTGAATTATATAGTGTATTATCTATGATCAGGGTCACGTGGTCCTGACTGACTGACGCGAGTTCAACATTTTTTCCCAAGAATATGAATATAAGGTTCTTGTTTTTTCCCCATACAAAAAAGAGTACAACGCCGCTAAAGAAGTTTTCACTTCTAAAAGTTTTAAAATTCTTAATCCTATATATTTTAACTTTCAAAGAACTGTAGAAAAAACAAAGTTAAAAGGACCGATTAGTTTCTTTTAGGATAAGGAAAATTTTAAAAAATCCGATACCTATCTCAGTATAGCAAATTTCAATGTCACCACATTATAAGAAAATACGATCTAACGCAACGTGCAAACTTTTTTCCAGAAAGCATAATTCCTCACTATATTATCCTCTGTCTCAACTCAACGCCCAACTCACCCCAAGTTCTTTGCGAAATGTCTACAACGATTCCGTGCATACAAACGACTTCTGACATTACATTATGAGTTTTGCGCATTTGTTCTCGATTGACTGTGCGTCTAGATAGCAGTTTGCCATGTTTTACTCAAATCACGTGTTTTATTATCTAGTATAAACCTTTTTCTCGGGTGGCTCATAAAAGGTGTCTTGAGTCAAGACTGAATCAAGCCATCAAGCCCTGCATGCCATATGCCCTTGGATGAATTGATTCGTCCAAGCCTATGCCCTATTGAGAAGACTCAAAGTAAGTGCACTGTTTGGAGTAGTATATTGCATGCGTTCGCCGCAAGTTGAGTAGAAGAAAGTTGAAGTGGTGAAGACACACCAAAACACGCATTAATTTATTGTCTGTGCGTATTTTTTGTCATTTTTTTTAGACAAGAAGTTCAAAAATTATGTTTTGTTACATCAACGAATCTGCGAATTGACTTTTGTAAATTCCCAAGGGAAGTGAAATTCCACGTTTCCACTTTCTCCCTGAATTTGTACAACAAACTACAAATTTATGAAGTGTAATTGCTTAAAAATAGCACCACGGGGCCAAAAAATTACAAACCGTACATCATTTAATCGGGCTAGCCAAGGCGGTGACAAACGTTAGTGTTCTTTATTTTATTTGGGACAATAGGTCAAATCGGTAGATCCACGAGTCCTTAAGGCAAAAAACAGTTATACAATGTGTTATAATCATACAACTGTACGTTACAGGTGACGTCTTATATTGTTGTACAACCAACTTCGTTATCCACTAGTTACGAATACTTTCTATAAGTATATACAGATTATGATCACTGTTATTCAACCAGTGTTCAGTTGCTTTGTGCTGTATAACAAATTCCAAAATTTTTTACCCTGCCCAATTTGTTGTAATTTTTGAGTGTTGCTATTTTTTGAGCGGAATGCTTGTTCCATAGATTTTAGTTCGCTGCATTTGTAGGACCAATTTACGTAAGCGTTTTGCTAAGTAGTTGTGATATTAAATTCAAATGTTTAAGGTACAATCCGATAAAACTTGATCATGTGCGAGGATTCATGTGAACCAAAAAAAAAAACAAAAAAGTTAAAAGTAAAAAAAGGAAATAAAAAAACGTACAAGTGGTCTCTGGCGCTGCGTCAATACCTTCAGTCGGGTCGAGGCGCTTGGCGCGTCTGCCGTGCTTGCTGTTGTTGTGGACGAACATGTTGTCCGATATCGCTAGGAGAGGGCCGTCCACCATCACTTGTGTTGAAATCACCACCTGCAACAAAATTTATCATTGTGAAAAAATAAAATATTATGTACTTAGTTTACTTCCGCAACAAACAAATTTTTTTCTTTGCGGAAGCAAGCTACGTTATTTCTTTTTTCACAATGGTTTGGGACTTCCGACAAGTGACGCCTGATTCAATCAAATACAAAATGTATCGTCAATACCTATATTTTGTATATTTTTGCCGTAACTTGAACTTAATTCAAATACTGTTGTGTCTTGTACTGACCTAGACAGTTAAAAACGAATGAACGAACGAAACCGTGGCGCGCAAATCGTAACCATTTCCTAAAGACTGTTGCGTTTTTCCTACTAATATTATAAATGTGAAAGTTTGTGGGTTTGGATGTTTGGATGTTTGTTCCTCAATCACGCAAAAACTACTGGACGGATTTGGTTGAAATTTGGCACACAGATACTACTATCTGTGTGCCAAATTTCAACCAAATCCTATCTACATAGGCTAGATTAAAACATAGAATACTTTTTATCTCGATATTCCCACGGGAACAGGAACCACGCGGGTGAAACCGCGGGCGGCCGCTTGTATCTAATAAGACAAGAAAACATTTTGCTCAAAGGTACAGTAGGCCGCAGAAGTAAAAGCTGAACCGCCTCTGTGGTCTAGTGGTCGCCCACCCATGTAAGACGCAGGGATACCGGGTTCGATTCCCACGGTCGATACGCAATCGTTTGCACTTCAAAAGTGTATCTACTTCTGAAGCCGACCAACTATCTTTGTGACGTCACGTGAATATTTTTAGCACTCTATATCACTACAAAAGTCATTATGTTACCCATGTTTACATTCTACACGTTACGAAAATTTTAAATCGCGTAAACATTCCAAAGTTCAAGATCACGGTACGGTCGGCGAAAATAAAATCCTTCCGCGCTCACGCACACACGCAGACGAGCGATAGGGAGAGTCCCTAGGGAGGGGCCACTGTCTCGATACGGCTCCAATGGGTAGGGCTCCAATGGGTACCGAGTGCATTGTGTGCAGGGACCGTGGCGTGGGTGGCCGAAGGTTTTCGATTGATACACTTTTTTACCGACCGTACTTTAAGCTCTGTTGTGACGTGCGAGTGATATGTAAAAAAGGTTATGTGGCGTTTTAACCCATTCTTTGCCCGCGATGATCATCATGATCATAAAAAGTAAAAAATACTATCAGGTATTTTTAAATTTCCAACTAAGAAGATATTTTCGTATAAAATAACTTGAGTAAACATTTAAAACGTGAAATGCTATCATATCCGTAGATAAACATTTATGAATCTTACATTACTGTATGAATATAACTTCCTAAATCAACCTTATCATGTGAATCGGAAGTAGGTACCTAAGTATTATTAGACTGCGAAACACCAAATTCAAAACTGAAACGTGCACACTAAAATGCATTCGCGAATAACGCCCAATATATTATTCAGGCCGATAAAGAGACTGCATTATTTCGATTCCGAGAGCCATAAATATGTACATAGATATATATTATGCCCATATATTCTTACCCTTGAAACGGTGGGGAACGACCACTGAATTATTCAATGACACACAGTAAGCCCAAATATAGACATAACTACGCACACAAACTTAGATATTGCTAGTACTTCTAATGCATACAGAAATGTGTTCTATGTGAGTAGGGTAAGTTTCATGTTTGGTTAAAGTTTGGCAAAGGACACGTAAGACAAATATGTCTTAGCCAACGGTGGAAGCAAATTTGTACTCATAAGTAGACAGTGAATGCACCTTCGCACGCAGTTGCAGGGTTGCCCTTAATCAGAATTAAACACGGGAGTTTGCTAATTTCAACTTGAAGTACTTATTGCAGTCGCAAATTTTAAAAGTTTATCTTCATTAGTAAGTAATTAAGTACTCGTATCTATGTTTTGAGGATATAAATTGGATAAGTTGAGTTTCGAAACGTGGTCGCTAACTATGGGTCTCATAAGGAGGCTCATGTCACCCAGCGTGCAATGGAGAGAGCCATGCTCAGCGTTTCCCAGGGTGATCGAATCAGAAATGAGGAGATCCGCATGTGAACTAAAGTAACCGACATCGCTCGAAGGATTGCTCAGCTGAAGTGGCAGTGGCATACATAGCGAGAAGAACAGCATACATAGCATACATAGCGAGAAGAACTGATGGCCATTGGGGCGGAAAGGTCCGAAAAACTGACGATCTGGTGAAGGTTGCTGAGCGCCGCTGGATGCGGGAAGCGTAAGACCGATCGTCGTGGAGATCCTTGGGGGAGGCCTATACTCATCAATGGATGTCGTGCGGCTGATATGATGAGCTTGATTGAGATTTATTGAGCGGAAAAGTATTATACTTTTCCGCACTAGCCTTGTCAAGTATCAAAATGCATGCTTGTCATGTTAAACAACGCCAAATTACAATATTTTGTAGTACCTATGGTACCATAATTAATAACATATCAGTGGCAGGATAAAATGAGTTTCCCATGTAATTTAACAAAGTTAAACAAATTAGTAGTAAAGTAAAAGAAAGGCAGAGATCCTCGAAAAGCAAATAAATAAACTGGAATAAATAAATTTAATTTCATCCCTTCGCAAATTGGAGCCGCTTCAAATATTCAGCAGTCGTGAACGCAACCCTTCACGTTAAGGGCAGTACACACTAATAGACATAGAGAATAGAGCAATAGAGATGCACAAGTGCAAATGTGAGGATCGTTTTTCACTTTAAACTTAACGAAAGTTGCGATTGATTATCGAATAAAAAAAAGAGTATTTCGACTTAAAAATATTTATTAATCGCAATATTAGAACCAGGATCCATATGCAACGCCTAGTAGGTGCTGGATAGTTTAGTATTAATTAGCCCCGATTCACACAAGAGTTTAAAAAGCGTCGCCATTAAATCCGACGCTTGCGCTTTTTTAGCGTGTTCGTGCTCAATTTGATTTAACGTTCAACGCTCAACGTAGAAAATCAAACACTGGTTGTTAAAAAAGCGCCGCGTTTTAAAAACGCTATCGTGTATAAATACATGGGTGTCCATTTGTGTCATTTAAACATTTTTTAACGCCCGTTGAAAAAGCGCTCGTGCGAACCGGGGCTTATTTTGTTCAAAAAATGAATCTCTACAACCTTATTTATGTATTTCTATCCGTTTTTCATTCATCATAGTACAAGCCTTGCTTAATTTGGAATTAAATGATTGGTGTGACGTGATCGTAAAGAAAAAAAAAGAAAAGAAAGTTTACAAAGCTGCTGTGAAGTCCACTTAAACTACCTACCTACTACAAGTCTCAACTCTTTAGTGCTCTAAGATCGCAATTCACGAGCAATACAAACCATGGAAGGAGGCAACGTTCCCGCGCTTATCCTAAATAAGCTGCCATTTTTCCGCCGACAGCTGAGTTGTAGACACGGAAGTTTATTAACTTCTTGTATTTCCAAGACTACCTACATACAGGTTGATTTTAAAGTTATGTGACGAACTATTAGAATATATTCAGCTTATTAAACTGAAGAAATATCGTTAAGAAATACGAAAAAAACTGTGCAACTTACTTGAAATCTTCTCATGTCCCGTGGATTGCCTGCATTCTTCAGACAGTTCTGGTTGCATTTCAGGAAAAACTTCAGAAAAAATCTGCAACAAAATAGAACTATTAGATTTTGGTAAAAAAACTTTCTTGTACTTATAATTGAACAATTGTTTTGTAAGAATAGTCCGTTTAAGCTCTAGGCAAATATCAAATGTAGACAAATTGTGTTCTAAACAGTCCAAGCAAGACCTACCCGTTAAACGGCTGAAACACATCAAATTGCAGCAGCAAACTTTAGCAAAGCCGAGGAGGAGAAACCAATAGAGAAGCGCCTCTTCAGCACTTGTTGAAATCATTGAATAAAAAATACCAGATATCAGTAGCTGTCACTAATATCGAGTACTCCATAAATATCACGTGGCGGCCGTGTGAACAGATAATGCGACTCAAATGATGCGGACGCATAAATCAGTTTGAAGTGTTTCCTATTAAACGCGCGCTTTACACCAGATTGGGGGAAATAAAAGCTTTTTGTCGTTAATTTTGTACATGTTAACGATTGTTGTTACAAAACAAAAGACTAACTTTAATTTTTTTATTAGTTTTACTAACTATCTGTGACGTCAAACCTGACTATCGGTATCAGTCTATTTTTAAATAACATATTTTTTAAGCAATGCAACATGATATTAAGAGAAAAACTGTATTTGTAATATTTTCACCTGTCTTGCAGTCTTAAAACATTAAGTATGATTAAAAATTATATTTTCTGTTTATTCACACTTGGTTTTTATAGAACTAAAAGTACAAAAAATAGGAAACGACTCGTTAGGAAGAAATTAACACAACAAACAAGTTATGACCGTTGATTTTTTTGTCGCCACAGAAGCCACGTGTTTCCACTTGAAGTGTTTCACATAATTTGTTTCTCGTGTTCACGAATTTGTACTTTCCGCCCTTCTTTCATATTTTTTCTTAACAACTTAGCTAGACTAGGTTTTTTTTGTTGACTATAATATTATGACAAAAATTCTTAAACAAAGTTTAAGGTAACAATAAAAATCAATTTTACTATCATATATTACCAAAAATTATTTGCCTTGCATTGCTATAGAAAGTTTTATTTTTGGTTGACCGGTCTCATTTGACAGATGAATGTGATACATTGCTACTTCTTCTTGGGGTAACAAAAATCTACCAAAGAACAGCAGCAATATATCACATTCATCTATGTACTGAAACCGGCCGCTAGGTGGTTTTTAATCAGATGATAGTACTGGTATATTTACATTTACTTACATCATGTATGAAAAAAAACACAAATATTTAGTTATGTTTTATTGAAATAAACGAATTAATGAAAAAGTACAGAACAACATTGGATTCGTCACCGAAGATTTTATTTTCAACGAATGTCAAAACGAAATCAAACAATTTCGAGAGAGAAGGATATCGGCAACTATCGGGGTATCGGATTACAACAATAGCTTTATTCGGCAAATTTGTCTTTTGAATTTTTGGGGGAAAGTAGACTCTATGTGGGGGTAATAAGGTGCGTGTGGTTGTAAGTTGCGCTGTGTGTGCGTAGAGGCGTACGGGCAGACGATCACGATGAATGCTTTAGCAGAAATATTTTACATGGCCGCGGGCGTCGCCGAATATTGCTGTGCCAACAATGGAGTATGCGAATAGAGCAGTCTTTCCGTACCTACTCTGATTCGTTCTGTAATAGTCAAACAATGAAGTATTCGATTCATATCGTCAGGAGAAAAGTCTATTAGGAGCAGCGAAGATTTAAAGTTTTGTATTTCTCTATTATGTGAAATAAACATCAAATGTATAAAAAAGATAGCGATAAAATTTCTTGTTACATAACAGAATTTGAATTTCGTGATATGACTGATATTATTTAATTATATTATTATTATATTGTATTAAAAAAGTTTCAATTTCAACACAAAATGTCAAAATCTTTGAATACGTGTTGTGGTTGTGGCCCGTGGTGGCTAAGGTATAATCTCCATTCCGCTGTTACTCTCATAAAGTGAAAACAAAGTGACTTTTTTTTTCAGGCAACTGAAAATTCTGATTTTTTTTCCTATTACAAAGGGAGCTTATTCCTACCTATAAAACAAATATTCAGCCAATTTGTTTTTTTCAGACAGATTTTGACAATAAAAGAAACAAAATATGAGAGTTGTGAATTTGTTTTCTTATACAGGGTTATTTGTAAAATACCAACAACCTCGCAGGAGTAAACTAGTATTATCGTTATATCTAAATTCTACGACTTTTCCAAAAACAGACAAAAAAATATCGACTTTTCATACAAAATTCGATCAGCTGTTCGGACACTTGTATTGGGAGTCGAATTTTTATGTCTGTTTTCGGAAAAGTCGTAGAACAAATGTTGTTTTTAATGATGATAGTAGTTTACTCCTGCGAGGTTGTTGGTGTTTAACAAATAACCCTGTATAAAAAAAAACAAATTCAAACGCAACTCTCATATTTTGTTTCTTTTATTGTCAAAATCTGTCTGAAAAAAAAACAAATTGGCTGAATATTTATTTTATAGGTAGGAATAAGCTCCTTTTGTAATAGGAAAAAGTTTCAGAATTTTCAGTTGCCTGAAAAAAAAATTAAAGTCACTTTGTCTTCACTTTACAAATACTGTGTTTTACAAATAAACCTGTAAACTTCTTTAATCTTGAATGTTAACGTTATGGAAAGGAAGAAAAGTAAATTAACCAAAGAAAAACGAAATACTGAGATTCTACGCAATCGCATTAACAGCTCTACATACAACCCTACTAGGATCGTTCCAGATACGAGCGTACGTGTATTTGCGCCGCCCGCGGCGACGCACATCTGTCCCCGCATTATTTATGTTAAACACCTTATGTCACAATATCGCGAGTTAGAGCGGCTTCAATGGAGTCTTTATTTTTGGAACAAGTGACAACTGACAACGGCCGATAAATCTAAATGATGTCGTAAATTAGTTTCTGTGGTGAGGGTAATTAAGTCGGCATTTGAAATCGATTTCATTTAATCGTTGTCGTAAAGCTTCCAGTTAACATGGACTTTTCACTATCGTATAAGCCGAGACAATATTTCAGTAATACCTATGTATTTTAATAAAACAAACTATCTTTTTTATCTCTATGTCACAATTCGATACCTGTCCTTGTTATTGGAGAAAGTGACAACTGACAACGGCCGATAAATCTAAATGGTGCCGGAAATTGTTTTCTGTAGAAGATGGTAATTAAAATGGCCATTGATTTCAGTGATATAAAATCATTAGGTTACAGCTAACTTAGTACACTGGAGTTCAACTAACACTTTTGTTTTATAAATAACCTGCAAACGTGTAGGTAGTTAAAGTCTGTTCATCCTTACTTGTCTTATTTGGTAAACAGTTTTTGACAGTTGTCATACGTCTTTTAAACTTAAATAGTTATTTAAAAATATGTTAGTAAGTTTATAAAATTATTGTTAATTTATTAACAATTTATTTCGTAATCTATGTGTGGAAACCATTTGTTTTATTTTATAAATGATTATTTCAATAAAGAGTTGAGTGAAGATTGTTTACCATATAAGAAGTAAGGATGGACAGACTTTAGGTATAAAATATATTTATATCAATACAAGAAAATTAATAGCCCATATTTTGCATTCTTTCAGTACCTACATTAAAACTTTCATGAAAATGTCTTAGAACCATAATTGACGCAATGTGAAAGTTTACTTGTAGACATTTTAAGAATACCATTATCGTAAATAAAGTATAAAACCTCCATGCTATTATAATACTTATATCTAAAGGACAACGCACCCCACCCATATAAAAAGACCCCATTGAATACCTTAAGCTCAGATCATTAATATCTGTGTAAGGGTCACCTGACAGTGGCGTTATCCACTATGAACGGTAAGCCGTGGAGTTACGACCTAAGGGCAGTAAGTGGGATCTATGGGGTAACCTTATGGTTTTTATAAACTCAGCCTTGATGTAAAAGGGCAGTTTTGTCAATACATGTGAAATAATATGAGTAAGTAAAACCGGTCAAGTGCGAGTCGAACTCGCGTACTAAAACACGGCAAAAATAAAACCGTTCAAGAGCGAGTCGGACTCGCGCACCGAGGGTTCCGTACCATCATAATTGCACCATTAAACCACACTGCAGAGTAGAACAATAAAATTAGTATTGCAGTGTTAGGTCAGCGCCATCTCTTGACCGATAGTGGAACTAATGTTAACTTTTTAGAAATTTGATAATTTCTAAAAAAGTATGCTATATTGAGACATCGTTTTATTTTTCCTATAATCTTTATATAAACTGCTATCACATAGAATTATTTCAGATTTTTCTCTTTGCAAACTTCGGAGATAAGGGGGGGGGGGAATGGTATTTTTTTTACATTTTTAATCAATGTCATCTAGAAAAAAAAGAAAAAATATTGAAAACGTGCAAACGGCGTTCTTTCATATGATACCCCACATGACCTAGTAGCCCCACTTCAAATTTTCAAGACCCCTTTTCAGGCCCTGCTGTAAAAAATATATTTATTTTTTTATTTATTTCTTATTTGCAAAATAGTTGGGCAAATATCATCTTAAACTATTTTAAATTTCAAGTTGATACCATTAGTAGTTCTCGAGATATCCAGCTGTGACAGACAGACAGACAGACTGAGTCACACCATAAGGGTTCCTTTTTTACCATTTTGGTACGGAACCCTAAAAACACGTTTGTTGTATGGGAGCCCCATTTAAATATTTATTTTATTCTATTTTTAGTATTTTGGTATTATAGCGGCAACAAAAATATATAATCTGTGAAAATTTCAACAGTCTAGCTATCACGCTTCATGAGATACAGCCTGGTAATAGACAGACAGACGGACAGTCGAGTAATAGGGTCCGGTTTTTACCTTTTCGGTACGGAACCCTAAAAACTGAGTCCCGAACAGATTAGAGATACTTATTGTTAGTCGCGTGTTACTCTTGAACAAACACAATTAATTTTCTCGAACTTTGCGCAGTAAATGTATGGATTTGACATTTCAAAAGCTATTATTATTTCATGGAAGACAACCGTATTAAGACGTCAAGGTAGTGGGAGTAACTACACCACGGGCGAGGAACTTAGTAAACTACAAAATGTAAGTCATCACGGGCAGCATTCTTTGGTTACTTAGTACAAACTGACATTGAAACGCAAAACCCAACGGAATTTTCCAAACATCCAATTGTCATCGGTTTTCCACAGCTTTCGAATGTAAACAAACCCCACATAAAGCATCCTATCCACTTACATAATAAAGCCGTAAAAACTAAAACCTTAGCCCCGAATCTCTCCGCCCTAAGAACAGGGAATATTTACCTATCGCGTCGGGGATGCCGTTGGCATCGTAAAACTACCCTCTTCCTCTGTGCGTATATAATCTTAGAGACAGCAAATACTTTCCATATCATTTTAGTTTACTATGAGAACAGTGAGGGAAGTTGATAAAATGTAACTATGGAAAACTAAACTATTATATTATTGTAACCGACTCGTGGGTTGGTTGAGGTTGTTGGTAAGAGGCTTTACGTGGAATTAAAACGATAAAAGTAACAATAACAGAACGAGAACAAAAAGGTAAACTATTTAGAAAATATTAAAAAAAAAACATTGACAATTACGTAAATACAAAAGGTTTGATTTGAAACAATTATTATTTGTAATCAATCTTTGTAAAAGTCGCTTAGTTTAATAAGATCTTATCAAAAGCTTTTGGATATTTGTTTTCAATTCGATGCCTTAACATGGGTAACTTAAGTATGTCATGCTCTCTTTGATCATTTCTGCGGTGGTATCGTGTGAGGCGAGTCGTTACGTTGAGCGAAGCGATGCGATAGCTGGCTCAGGCATCATGCTCATGAACGGGTGCTGCCAATGGAAATGGGTCTGCTTGAAAACTACCTCATATTGAATTGTATGAATTGATTTTTTGTATCATCGTAGACTGAATAATGACTTTAAATTTTGAACTTAGCTTGAAGCCTGTAAATTGATTCATTAAGAAATGTGCTAATTAAATAATTTTTTTTTGTTAATATTATGTTAACATAATGTCTGGAAAAGCTATATTTATATTTGTAAATATCGTTCCAACTGATAAAACTGACACGTTTTTTGTGCCCATTTTTCTTGTCAGCTATAAGACGTCAAAATGTAGGTGGTAGGGTAAAAGAATTGACGATTTAAAAATGCATTATGTGGGCTTATTTGAATAAATAATTTGTTTACTTCTATTTCTATTGCCATTTAGATTTTGCAAAAAAAAACAGAATACGTATCATTACTGATGTAGGTACTTACTTAAGCTATAAAAAATATTCATACTTTTATAAGCTAAGAATTGATTCAATCAATGGTTGAACTAATTCGAACAACAACATCAAAAGTCAAAATGTTTCATACAAATTATTGTTTACAGAAATAGTTGCTTAGGTACCGCTGTAAAAAGCAAAAAAAAGCAGAAAAATGCAATTGTTTCAGTACATCTCTATCGCATTAGAACAAGGTCGCAGGCTAGCCTCCAAGTGGGATACCCCCCCCCCCCCCCCCCCTATCTACCACGTGGCTCACTCTTATTAGTACGGATATTCTATTAAATTACTTTTCAATAGTTAAATTATTGTTTTTTTTTTATCAAAAAATGCAAAAGATAATATGCATAAGTCAACGATTTTGATAAATTTGAGCTTGATCGCTGCGGACACGTATAAAACATGATGGAATAGAAAACAAATGATTTTTTTAGTTTTATCACACGGTGAAATCAGGGGTAAAAAACGTTTTTTTTTTCATTTTCGGATATAATGCACTCAACAGTCAGATATAAATATCGTATAAGAAATAATATTTATGATATGTACTGTACGAAAAATTTAAGGAGATAATTGAAAATTCTTGGATAACTCCATAATAAACGCGCCTGAAACGTGATGGGTGACGGACGTCACAAATTATGACCGTTTTGTATAGACCGTTTTCGGCGGGTGCTGCTGCGTGCTAACTTCAAGTAACTGTATCACGAGAAAAAAACGCAAGAGAAAAGTTTTAATATTACAGTTGATTTTCTCACGCATTATACTTTTGATTTTGATACAAAATAGTTGACGCATATTCCCTATTGTTTACTGAAGTGGTTGTAAAACAGCTGTAAGGCTCTACCGCATTACAGCGAGGTCGCAGGCTAGCTTTCAAGTACCCCCCACACCCCACTTGCCTCATTTACATCCGATAGCCGGCGAAAAAATGGGGCCGAAAAAAGCCCTTACTTTTAGTAATGTCAGTTTTGAAGTTATTATGAAAACTATTTAATACTTATAAGAAAAATTAGAAACATAAATTGCAATGTAATTATTAAACTAAAACATTTATCAACAGTTTAGTTCTTAATGTAATAAACTTAAGACTAAATTGCTCAACAAACTAAGAATCAAACAATAGTAGGTATGGAATTAAACTGAGTATTTAATATAGAGAGAATTTTCAAACTAGGTATTGACCGAGAGCGAGAGAGAAGTATTTAAATGAGTTGTGAAAAAGCCGGTAAATTAAAAAAAAATAGGCTTTGATTATTGATGATGGTCTCTTTATTAGAAACTGCAAAATTTTTAAAGCAAAAAAATCGCAAGCTTACTTTCACCTATCGAACAAATGATAAATAGTTTTATAAAATGCATTGAAAAATATTTCAAAAAGTTCCATTTTCAAATGAAAAAAAAAGAAAGAATCGCGAGCCTACATTCGTAAATCGAACGAATGAAGAACGCGGGATCTGACAACAAGCGGTCTCTTATAACTTTTCCCTTTTAACCTTTCGTCCCCCTGCGGCGCGGTCCCTCGGGAGGCGGTCCCCGGGGCCGTCCCCCGCCCAGCCCCCGCCACTCAATACCGACACGCCATGCGGACGGCAAAGAGTACACTGCAGAAGTGTTAACTCTATTTCCACAATTTACTGTGCACGGCTTTTTGTAGTTTCCCCAATTATATTAGAATCAAAAAATTCTAATATCTTTGAGTTTCCCTCAAAGTTTTCTTTTATGTTTGACTAGCGGCCGCCCGCGGTTTCACCCGCGTGGTTCCCGTTCCCGTGGGGATATCGAGATAAAAAGTATCTTATGTTTCAATCTAGGCTAACTACTATCTGTGTGCCAAATTCCAACCAAATCCGTTCAGTAGTTTTTGCGTGATTGTGGAACAAACATCCAAACTCACAAACTCACATTATGAATGAAGTATTCTATTGCTATTTAATACATTGCTGTTCGAAAAATCTTGCTGAAATTACTGACGTCACTACGTAATTCACACGAATAATTCGTGTGCGTAACTGAGAGGGAAATAGATTTCTTATAAAAGAGTAAAATCATATCAAAAGTTAGATAAAAGTGTAATGATTATACTAAACTTATTTTATTTCATTCAAACTGAAGATATTACGGAAAATTAGTCAACATTACATTATGTTAATGAAAAACAATATTCAATATATAATGAATGTTTATCCACTTTTATAAAGCGTCATATTATGATAGACTGCCTCTATGGTCTAGCGGTTCGCCCACCCGTGTAAGATGCAGGGGTCCGGGGTTCAATTCCGAGGACGAGGGTACAATTTGTACTCGGTCTGGTTGGTGGTAGGGCTTATTTCATGTCCGCCTGGCTAGCTACCACCATCATACCTAACTTTGACGCCATAACAACAATTTAAAAATTGTTGGTAAGATAGCCAGTTTCCTCAGTGATGAGGGTTCCGGGTGTAGTGCTTCCACCTACGTAGGTGAGGTGATGGCCAAGCACTATCCCGTTGTGCATAAAAAAACCTTAAAAAAATTCTTAAGGCTCGGTTATGCGGAAATATTCGTTTTTGTCTTTTTCTTTATGTGTAAAGAGTATGGAAAATAACCTCACTTCTGCACTTTTACGATGTTTTTCGTTGTTTTTTCATCATTATCAGCACAATTATCTTTCTTGAAAAAAGTTATTGGAGCAAACCTCACAGTTCGTTAAAGTGTATTTTGATGTAGAATTCAATACGTTTCCACTATTATTTACGTCAAAAATGTGACCCGCGACAAGCGCTTTTGATGATATTCTGTTTTTTTTTACAATCATCTGTAAAGTTTATACGCAATTTTATACTTGTAACTAATAGGTAATCTCTTTAGCTTGTCGTAAATTTTTTTGTGGCTACAACTTTACGTTTTTCATATAAAAATATGGCCCGCGCAAACCATGTTTTCCTATCATGGACCCTTAATGATAATTAATAAAATCTTCAGACATAATGTTATTGGATTCCATTTAATTTAACCATCTTAAGCTAGACC
Organism: Agriphila geniculea; assembly: GCA_943789525.1. NCBI lineage: Eukaryota > Metazoa > Arthropoda > Insecta > Lepidoptera > Crambidae > Agriphila > Agriphila geniculea. The sequence continues at coordinate 9,069,009 of OX038881.1, forward strand.
CACATCATGACTGCATGCATATGCCCCTTCTTCTATCGCTAATCTTTGCGTCCACGCGACCGGCCCATAACGGGCCCAGTTTTCTACTTTGTTTTTCCGCATGCTTCCATAGCGCGCGTTAATATTTCAGCGTGTACGAATCCAAGGGTTAACTGCTTCACCACCGGTGTAAATAGACCCTTACAATTGACCGATTGTGATAAATAATAATATTGACAAACATTTCCTTGATCCCAAAATACGACCCTAGCACTTGTATTGTGAAACTTACAACACTATACAAACACAGATTTAATTTATACTTAGTATTGAACGAGAAAGTAAAAAGAATTGCCAAACAAACAATTTTATGAAATGATATGGCGTGTTAATAAATAGTTTTTTATAAATCTATTCAAAATTCAATGAAAAATTACGTTTTCATGGTTCCGTACCTAAAGGGTAAAAACGGGACCCTATTACTTAAGACTCCACTGTCTGTAATTCCGTATGTATGTCTGTCACCAGGCTGTATCTCATGAATCGTGATAGCTAGACAGTTGAAATTTTCACAGTTGATGTATTTCTATTACCATTATAACAACAAATACTAAACACAGAATAAAATAAATATTTAAGTGGGGCTCTCATACAACAATCGTTTTTTTTGTTTTAATTTAGTTAAAGATATTTCAACGGCAAACAGATGATTAAAAAAAATATTATCTACGTGTAGGTAAATGTCATTATACTCGTTGTGTTTCTAAACAAATTTTCCGCATTAAATATTCCAACAGATGATTGGGAGGCCTTGAACTGGGAAGAGAGGTCAGAGACCTCTTGTCTTGTCTACGTATTGTTTATTTTATTATACCTATATAATTTTGTAATATGTAACATCGCTTATTTCACATGTTCATTTAAACGATATTTCAACTTGTATGGAAAGATAAATTGAGGGTTAATTTTTGTGTTAGGTTATAAAATGACTATAATTATTGCAAAACTATATAAGAAAATTAAATTAGAGTACTCTTGATCCGGAAAAAAATTGGATTCTAAAAACAGTAACCTTTGGTACGCAGTATTTTAAAACATGTTTGAAACTTCAGAGCAACGCGACTTCATCCGGACGGAAGCCGCGTTGCTCTAAGTTAAAAAACCCATTGAGGATTTATATTACTTTTGATTCCAAATTTAAATTTGGACTCTATACTAATGTTTAATACTTCTTGAACTGACATTCGAAAATCGAAAACTTTCACTGATTCTTGCTCTCCGCATATCGAGCGGTAGTAAATATAAAGTGGTAGTTTTTCTGCGAGTCGAGGGCACTGCGGACGCAGCATCCCAACGTTGCCATGGCAACGCGATAAAGCCTCGCCTTTTCATAGCCCTCTTGATAGTAAACAGAAAAGTATCACATGTTTCCTTTCACTCTAAACGCGGTCGGATACCGGGCACTGCGTTGCGCAACACGTCGCCGTCATCAAGACGTGGAAAAAAGTTTATAAAACGTAATTTAAATATAATTGTGTGTTAGTCTGTAAGGTATATATTATATGGGCCTAGTCGTCCTAAAATCCTTTTTAGGGTTCCGTAACTCAAAAGGAAAAATACGAAACCCTTATAGGATCACTTGTTGTCCGGCTGTCTGTCTGTCTGTCAAGACCCTTTATCTCGGGAAGGGAGGTATCGAGTAAATGACAGAAATTAAAACTATATACTCAAGTATACGGTCCCTTGAAACTGTGAAAAAATCAAACTTCTAAGTTTAAGTAAAAAAAGATACGGCCGTTTATGTGGCAAAAAACGCATAAACTAAATTTTTATATATGGATTGGCCAGCCCAATTTAATATATTTATTTCTTTAAACAATTCTCTCAAGGAATCTGTCCGCCAAAGATTGTATATGGCACGAATAGTTCTTTTTGAATACAGGCAGCCAAGCCCCACAATAGCAGCCCATAAAACATTACACTATGAAAATAACTAAAAATAAGTGGTAAATTAAAACTGGTACAGAAACCGTCCATCATCATATAGTAGGTACGTACATAAAGGACTACTAATGAGTTTAATAAACGAGGCTAATATCTATCGTATATGATTAAAAGCTCTACTGCTCTTTTCGAGGGTGATCAAATTTTGTGGTTTGGTTTAGACCACCAAACTGAACAACTTTGTCTATGGGACCAACTTAAACAGATCAAAAAAATATTCAGCTGTTCCATAGAAAACATCAATTATCTACTCGACCAAAATGTATGCTACAGCTGATTATTTTTTTTGCTCTGATTAAGTTGGTCCCATAGACAAAAGTTATTTAGTTTAATGGTCTAAGCCACACCACAAATTTTGATCACTGTTCAAAAAATGTCTAGTAGGTAATATTTACGTAGTCCCTGAGGAGTTCGGCGAGATAAACTAAAAAAACTATAATATTTTTTAAATACCTCTGAAAACTTCGCGTATACTGCATCAGATACTCTTTGGAATCGAAAGCGCTTGCTGTGTAGTAGTTTCCAATTGACAATATCCTTGTACCTACCGATGACGAGGAGCAATCGCTCGCGGCTCTAAGCGCCTTTACCCGCCATTCATGAAATACATTATTCTTCGGACTGATAGTGGAAAGCTTCCAGAATGGAGACAGATTTTTAGTTTAAAGTTCACTATATGATCTTCTAGTCCAAAGCTAGATAATAGTACAGTGTACTACATAGGTACACCGTCATTTTGTAGTCGTTTTAATTATCTTAAGGGAGTGTTCTACCAATGAAACTAAACGTTTTTGCCAAAGAAACATGGGTCGAAAGACGACAAAAAATTACTTTCCCATACTAATTACAATGTTTTAGCTAGATACTTAGCAGGTACAGACAGCGCAGAGAGATGTCTATAGTTAGTATAGGAGGACCAAAAATTGTTGTCGTTCTTCGACTCCATATTTCTTGGGCGAAAATGATTAGTTGCATTGGTAGAATACTCCCTTAAGTTAATTAAAACAACTACAAAATAACGGTGTATATATTTTATGTTATAAGACAAATAACTTTTAAATAATGCAAATGAAACAATTTCAAATCCACTTCGAAATTTCAAAACTACAGCAATTGTGGAAAAAGTGCAAACCATCCTCAAATATAGAGCAAAACAAAAGTTCCGTGGCCACAAGTAGTGGCTCGAAGAGCCACAGAACTGGCACAATCGCCAAGACAAGAGACCTTTACAAAAAATCGAATCTTCTAAATTACAGCAATTGTGGAAAAAGTGCAAACCATCCTCAAAAATAGAGCAAAACAAAAATTCCGTGACCACAAGTGGCTCGAATAGCCACAGAACCGGCACAATCACCATACAAAGACAAGAGGCAACATTACGCGGGCATCACTTCATTGTGGGCACCGTTCTAATTGTAACTACACTCTTGGGCACCATCGCCCGCTCAGCGCTCCGCCGAGTAGGCGTGCGCTACTAATCTTCGACCCCTACATACCAATACGCCACCTCGACACTTCAAAGGAAACCCAAACTAAACCCGACCACCCTAAGACCAAAATCGAACGCCACACCGAATCGTATTTGCCAACGAAGCGAGGGTTGACGCACACTATCAAGTCATTAAATTGCATCGCCTTTTTAATGAGTCTGAAAGTGAACAAAGGATATTGAGCGCGATTACATTAAGTGCCCGCTGTAGATAGTCTGTTTTCGAGTCTTTTACTATGTTTTGGTTAGTTAGTTCCGATGCCGAGTGGAACGGTTTTGTAGTTTGTTTTTAAAGCACATAACAGAACTAAACAAACGGTAGTATCTTACAGTGTTGGAAAACATACGTCAACGTTTGGGCTGATCATTTCAGAGATTTCAATAACTCCAGTTAATGTGTCGTATCGTAGTCTAATCTATTATCTTTGTACAAACAAAAGCTCACTTTCCAATCTAATAATACAATGCGTGCCTAATATTATTTATCACAGAAAAGCTGTCTTACTCCCCAGCAATATAAGTTACAATCGACCATATTTTTTAAAATTTACGCCATTTCTGCGTTATCTTGAAATTCATGAGGGTGTGGCGACACCGAGCAAAATGTCCACTTCGCCAAAATACCCCATCTTACGGTGATAACAGTAACTTAGAATCCACTTAACATCCATGTGAATATTAAATATTTGTTATTATGACATTACACTGTCCCCAAAATAATTATCTGACCAAAACTCGCACGATATTTATAATTTTCATAACTTTTACCGTTTTCTCTAAAAATAAACTGGATTAAGGTAACCTTCAGTATGAGAAATAAGCATTAAAACTCGTTATCAATGGGATCCTTTAGAAATAGACAAATAACTTCACCGAAAAGTTCAACCAAACCATTGAAAAAAAATGTTTTTTTCTTCATATAACATCAATAAAGACACTCAAAAAGCCTAATCGAATATCTCTTTCTTTCATAGTCAAAATTGTGTCGATTTGTTAGAATCTGATCTTATTTTTTTATTGTAGCCTGCAAAAAGACTCCTCATTATTCAGACTGAAACCATTTTTTAGTTATCCCACTAACGAACAAACATATCGTTGAAATCCTATTGCACCAGAGAAATGAAATAAAACCGGCCAAGTGCATGTCGGACCACGCGCAGAAGGGTTCCGTAGTTACCATATTATACCATACCTTATATAAGTAATACCACTATGATTTTACATCTGCAAAAATAGCCTTGTTTTTCATAGTGTTTGTATAAATGACAAAGTTATATTAGCGGTTTTATAAAATGTGCCATATCTCTAAAACTGCTACATATATCTCGTTCAAACCAATTTACGTTGAAAGTGTTTATTAAGGACTACGGTATATTTTTTTTTTTTTAGATTTTTCACTCTCTTATTTTAAAAGATAGAGGGGGACACACATTTTACCACTTTGTAAGTTTATATCTTTCAAACGGTTTACTTAATTTTAGAAACCTCAATAATTTTTTTAAAGACCTATCTATAGACACCTCGCACGTACTTATAGGTTTGATGAAAAAATTTTTTTTGTTTCATTTCCATGTACGGGGAGTCCCACTTTTTTTTATTTTTGTCTAAAAATTGTAAAGCGGTTTACAGAATACATCTACCTACCATGTTTCAATTGTGGAATCGTAATAGTTTCGGAATAAAGTGACTGTGACCTACGGATGGACGGACAGACAGGCATATGACGAATCTATATGGGTTCCGTTTTTTGCCATTAGGCTACGGAACCTTAAAAAGGATAACTTTTCAACTACCAACACAGATATTTTTTACACTATTGATTGATGAAACAAATACATAATGAAAACTATAAAACTGTTCCCATTATATAGTATTTTTTTTAAATATTTTAAATATTGTAGTATTTTAAAAAGACACCTCCCAAAATAGCCTCTGGCATCCCAAACTCGTATCGCACAAGCATAATAATTTCACCCCCACTTAACGCTCATACAACATATTACATACGGCCATATTTACCGGCTGAATGCTCTATAAAGTGATACCACGTGATCGTTACCCGGGTAATAGTTATAAATTATCCGGGTAGTTTATAAAAGCCGGTTAACCCGAGGTAAGCGGACAAGCGTAATTTATGATTGGATATTTCGCGCACGCATTTTCATATTATCGATCATGTTATCTATAATTATTGCAGGTGGTGGCAGGCTGGTGTAATAACGGACAATGCGGTAACTTGTATGTGATACGATTACTTAGGTAAATATGATTTTTGTTACATAATTTGCGATGTTAATGTTCACCTATAAACCACCAATCTACCATGTTTTTTTTAACTGGAAACTGGGCAGACATTTGGCCACCATCTTGCTTGCTGAACAGGATGTGGAAGGTGTAACACGCTTGCCCAGGATTGCCTTTGCCTCGAAAGAACCAAAGTTGTAACTATATTGGGGAACACATGAGCAGGCAGCGCATTAAATTTTCAGCAGTTCGCATAAGAAATGTCAATACATTTTCGTACCGTTACCGTTGCAGTTGGTAAAGCGCTTGGTACGGACCCTTGGAGTATCTATCTACTATGCTAACCTGCGTCCAGTACCCCGATGGTGGAAAAGGACTGGAGGAACTAGGTCGTGAATTTCCCTCGCACACTCTCCAAAGTGTATTCTATAAAAAACCGATAAACAAGCAACTTTGCGACAGTGACTAAGGCTCTGAAGTTCCGCCGTGGCTAATGTTGAGTTGCCGATGAGCCTCCTGGCACAATTTTCAATCGATTCAAGAAGTTCAACCTGATATTCAGCAGAAAACCATCCCACAGGTGACAGCAGTACTCCATGATCGGACGAATCTGCGCTTTGCATAACAGAATCAGCTGGTTCGGTGAGAAGTTTCATCCCTTTAGTATTTTTACATCGACTAAAACATGCAACTAAATTGCGAAGAAAAACTATTTTATTGAAGACTATTCTGTCATAGATCTAACGTAGGTATTCGAAAGGTGCGAAATATGGAACCGCTGGACACTTTACCATATCTCCTTCTAACTTATTACCTTTGGACAGTCCTGAAGAAAATACATAAGTTAGTTTTGTTCTTACAAAATTGTGTTGCTTTTATAGAAAAAAAATTGCCATCAACCTACAGTGGATAGGTTTTCCCATATTTTTTTATCCCTACCTGAATTCGTAATATATTAAAAGTAAGAAACAACTAAATAATAAATTGTTCAATTGATTTTAGTAAACAGTTTTTTGTATTACTATGTTAAAGTTGCTTAGGCATAGATAAATATGATAGAACATGTTAAAAATAGCCCCTAATGCCAAATATGGTAGGCAGACTCTGAAATCACGAAAAAATCAGCTGTTTCAGACAAAACTTAATAATGAATATATCAAAATGTATGAAACAGTTGATTTTTTTTTCGCGATATCAGAGTTGGACCAATATTAGAAGTTGTTCAGTTTGATGGTCCCTATGTACCATATTCGGCATTAGGGGTTATTTTGAAACACATTGTATATTTTATGATACTCTAAGCAATCATCGTTGTTTGTAACTGTACAAGACGCTTTATATTCGCGAGCCCTACCCGGTATTTATCATCGGGAACTTTAAGGTAAGCATATTTACGTACTTCTGTCGAGTTTACTGATAATATTTTGATTCATGCAAAAATATGCTTTATGTCTTGGTCAAAACGTTTTGATAACAGAAATTTAATTGACATTAAAATATCTTGATAACTACTTACGACTAACGACCTCCACCCAGATGACTTACTGAGTTAGTCACTAGCATCTTTGATGTTCCAGGTTCAATTCCTGAATGGGTCAATCGCATCACAATTCGCAAACACAATTTTTGTCTATACTATCTCAAAATAACCTGAAAACAGCAATGAAAATCTTAACATTCAAAATGATATTAATTTAAAATCGTTTTATTGCAATTGATGCATCACAAAGCTTTTTCTAACAAAATATTAATGCAACAGAAAAAGCTAAACAATTCACGATTGTTGCTGTTCAAATAAAAATGAAACAACGTAAAAATTGAGTACACGGAAACAGCAAAGGTGTTTTGTTTAAAACTCATCTGTATTCCTGTACTCAAACTCACAATCGGGGTAAACAATAAACAGCAACAGAATCTACAAACAACCGCACTCCACTTACGTACACGATGCCGCAGCATAAACATTACACGAACCTACGCAAAGGCCATCAAAATATAACGAGGCCGATAAAAACGATGGGAAAGAAACCAAACGGCCCCGACGAATTTCCAAAGATCGCACAATAACGGCTTTTACATCTCACTCTTATGTATCAGAATGTATATAGACGTCCTCCTCTAACGCCAGATCGCAGTTTTATAGGCAAACTGATAATATTTGGACCGACAGAGATATGAGTGTTAAATATTTTATGATGTCCAGTCAATGTAGAGTTTGCTCTAAAAGTATTACTTTTTCAATATTCGGCATTATAACAACTTGCACATTTTATCAAAAAAGAAAATAAAACAGTTGCAATCCTAGCAAGTTTAAATGAAAATTAAAAGAAATCAAATCAAAGAAAATGGATATCATATCGTGATATCCTATTCTTTGAAGTTAATTACAAGTATTTTTTGTCACGTTTGTCTCTTACAAACTGTCTTGGCGTAATGTCATTAATCTTAGGAGTCTGGCAGCGCAGCAAACGACCTCCCGTTAAGACCCTCCATGAGCAGGGTGCTCCGTAATATGCTCCCGATGCCAAATCTCCAAATAGCTAAACACCAAAATCGAGCAAGCCAAACCGAACCTTCCACTAATTGTTATTAGTCTCATTAACGCGCGCACTACTGCCCTAAACTTCTAACCTTTCGTTGCGCTGTAAATAGAAAATAAGAAAATAAAGGAATCCCAGCGAGAAAAAAGGTACGTAAGATGTATTTTTTCGCAGAGAAGCGTGTCGGTAGCATTGTTAAATATATCGTCCAATCAGTATCTCGAGGAACGAGAAGGAATTAGCGTCCCGAACGAAGCGACGAGACTGGATCTACCCTTTTTATGCGGCGTAATAAAAAAAGAAGTCTTATTTGAATTTGGAAGACGAATTAAAGAAGAAAATGAATTCTGCACTAATTTAAAACAAAGAGGTTGGCTTCCAGACGATTTTCAGGGATTAGGGGGGTTAATTGATGCATCAGGACGAAGTCAGCTTACGTGGTGCAAGAAAAAATTCAGTGCTATTTTGACAATTATTCAAGTTAAAACTCACAAACTAACCTAATAACTAATTCTCACTTTCATCGACATGAATTGATTTAAAATGGGTGACTGAGAGGAAGAATACAATATTTTTAAAAAATCCATCAGACAGTTACTTTTAAATGTAATGAATGATCAGTAAAAACATTTCTGATCAATCAATTCCAATTGGAAAAGTTTATGAAAACTAATATTTTTTTATAAAACATTAACTTAAGAAATGGATAAGTATATAAAGGTCATTTTACACGTCCGAAGAAACTAATCAGAGATAAGACGACCTCTCCCCACATTGATCCTTGCCATCGGAAAGGTTACACAGGCACTTCGTCTTCATTCGGGAATCCCTTTAAGGAACGTTTCACTTGTAATGAAAGCTAATTCTTTCATTAACTCTCCGTGACAACGGGAAAAATTGTAATCCAAACGAAAACGAATGTAGAGCTGCCTTTACGCGTTTATATAACGTGGAGCTGATAATACGAATGTTTTATTTTTATTTTTGACCATTTTGGTTAAATTGACTGATGATTTGGTGCTAGTCTGTTAGTCATTAAATTAAGTAGAACGCTAATTAATTTGGCTAGTATTTTTTACTTTATAAGTAGATTTTTCAGTTATTCCAAAAAACTAACAGATATTATACGCGACACAAACGAACTTTAAAGTAGGAACATAGCATGAACATAAAATATCGCAATCAATAGTAATACCCAAAAATATAGGGTGGATCTATAATCTAAGTGCAATAATTCCAATCTATCCAATATATTGATTGAAATCGGATCTGACAAGGCGTTAATGGGTGGCTCAATGCAATTTTAGCAACCCCACTTCGAGTGTAAGTGAATTTATTTCGTGCGACATAGATAGTATCTTGTTTTTTAACAAAAATGTTAACCTTAATAAAAATTATATCATGCGTAGTCATTTATTTGTATGTCTTCATTAAAAATATAGATTTATATGTTTTGAACAGAGTACTCATATTTCAAATAATTTTCAAAGAATAAAACATATAGTTCCAAATCGTCTGAGAACCGTAACTAATGAACCAAAACATTACAAAATGTTTCTGGTAAAACCAGAAAGACTTTATAATGTCCGAAGTAAAAATTCATAATTACTTTTTCCAAAAAATAATTCTGATCGAAATAATGTTAGTGATCGTAAATATTTATTTTCGGAAAGAAATCCGGCTTATCACTGCACTACACCCTACGCCATGGACTACCAATATACAGTGAAAATTGGATTTACACCGACAATTGGAGAAGGCGCCACTGTCAAAGGCAACCCTTGCGATATATTTACCGAAATACATTTTAAAAGCTCCGTTCTTGCGGGTGCATGCTCCCAGAAACCGACTATACTTAATATTCTTTAGGGTTATTTGTAAATACCAAAGTATTCATTGCAGATACTACTCTTTTCATTGAAAGAGATTTTTTTATTAGTTAAACTAAAATTAGTTAAATTATTAAACATTTGATATTGTAATTGTAGTTACAGCTCTAGTTATATTTGCGAATCGAGATATATTTGATTTCTTTTCAAGAAAACATTAACTAAAAGTTATGTTATTATCATGATAAAAGTATACGATAACTTTTATTTTAAAAAGACACTAACTATTGTCTGTTTCTGTATGAATCCTTTGCTCGAAAATAAGCAATCTTGTTACAAATCCAAAATATCGGTTGACATGGTACAGTCACACTCTAAATATCTTCCAAGTGCCAGCTCTCATATTCTCGACCCATCTCCGCATATGCATGCTCGCAGTTAGTGCTCAGACTACACGACGTCAGCGCTTAAACGCCAATTAATTATTAACGCACTGAGCTCCTTCCTTTGCTCTTTGACGGAGCACAACAATGTGGCTTGCTTCGTGATTGCCTGCTTTGTAAATTGCATTATCTGGTGTCTGCTATTTACACGATGATATTAGTGTATCTCTGCAGTTAGTTGTGTCAGACGTTTTAGAGGAAATTCTGTAAGATTCTCCTCAAAATAAATCGGAACACTAATTGGAAGTCGACTATATTGCTCACAAAATACAGATTAAAATTTTGTTTTTCAGTTTTTATTGATTTTTTTTAGCAAATTCAATTCTATGTCTTTTGTGATATTTTTATGAAATAGGTACATTATAAAAACAAAACAATAAAGTAAGTAACAAACCTTACTTCTATCTACCATTATCCTACTTAATCAAATTTAAACTATAATATTTTTTTATATCACTGTCCAATAGAAACAGGATTTACTAAAACCTATTTTTTTAACACTTTGTCATCAAAGTACAGTAAGTAACATCAATTACTTTTACCTACCATTATCCTACTTCATCATATAATATTTTTTATATCACTATCCAATAGAAACATGATTTACTAAAATCTCAATTATTTTTTTTTATTAAAACACATTGTCATCAAAGTAATGGATATGCAATTTGCCTCTACACCGCAATTAGACGAAACGTAAAATTGTGGAAGATTGGAGCCATCAATCAAATGGAAGGATGATTACATTCAAATCTAGATAACTAATTGAATGAGCCACTCGTTCTAATTGAATTTAAGTGATGTTTTGCTTTTTTTGTTTTATTCCTAAGGATATACGATTTTCTCTTTGAGCTTTCAGAGTTTTAGTTTAAGATAATTATCCTTTACTTTATAACAACTACAATTCTTTGTATTTACAATGCAGATTAGTAAATAATAATTTATTACACACAAGAGTAATAAATTATATTACATCTTTACTTTTGTGCGTTTACTTAGAGCAACGCGGCTTCGGCAAGGAAGCCGCGTTGCTGTAATGACAATGTAACCTGTAAAATAAGACAGCCAACAAAAGTTCAGTAGGTTAGAAAAAACAAACAAAAAACGACTCATAATATGCCACATCCAGTCATTTATCAGATTATACCGAAAGCGAAATAACAATTCATTTGCTAACCGACCACGAAACACGCAATGCCTTCATAAAAGTAACAATTAATGCTAGTTTGTTTTACAACGAACTAGGAATGTTTGTCTTCAAAGGAGATGTCACGCGTAAATGCTCATTCAAATTTTATGGAACTTCCACTTCACCGTATTTAATGGCCATCATGAACGAGCCCCTGAAGACAATAAAATTAACAAAAATCTTTATAATAAACCGAACACAAAATTGTAAGAACAAATTCTATCATAAGACGAGCCTATATTTAAGCTGCGCCAATATGGCAGCGTTACAGTTGAAATTGCTAACGAATGAAAGCAAAGAGGGGATGATAAGACTCCGTCACTAATTAAATGGGCCCGAGATGTCCTGTTCTTAATAGATTTGTCGCTAATTTGGAGTAATTTCATCGTCCTCTACGTAATATCAAACGTCGAATTAAAATTTCTTTCTTTATTTTTAGATATTGACAATCTTGGCATTTAACAAACGTTATAATCTCGATAATATTAAGTAAGAGATAGAACTATTTGCTAAAGTCGGCTAAAATCTTTCCTAAATAAGAATTCCGAATAAAATCGACATAAAACATAGGTTAAGGGGGATATAAGCGTTAAAACCGCTCCATAGATTAGATCCAACATCGGGATCGGGCTAGTTGCAATTCATCATTATTATTCCAGACAATTTATCAAGCGGTTGGCTCGCTCCGACCGGATCGCACATTCTAACGAGATGGTGAATTTTCACCGAATAATTTGAGAGCCGACGAATCACGTATTGGAATCTGGAATGAGCTTGAAATTGAGATAGAAGAGTCGAACATGTACGATAAAAGTGAAGGAAAAGATTTCAGAAGGAAGATAATGGAAATAATAATAATTAATGATGGTCGGCCAAAGAGACACGCTATTTCTAGACCAGGCAAATGTACTGTATTTTATCTTGCCAATTTCGTTTGAAAATTTTGCCGTATGTACTCGTAAATATGACATAAATTCAATTGTTTAGTGAAAAGGCTTTGTTATAAGTACCAATTATTTTATGTGCATATGCTTCCAAAATATTTTCTTAGACGATTTAAATATTCACATAAATAAAGGTTCCATTGCTTTACATTTTATGATAACTAATGAATGAGGCAATATATCACAAACGTCTGTTCTTTATCTAAATTAGCATGAAATCTCACGATGTCACCCGAGCATGCACAGCTGGGGGGTCGCATCGACTACTAAGGCTTATTACTGCGACTTTATCATATTTCAATTTACGATCGTCACCCACACTTATCGAGTAGAAAAAATCAGGGGTATTACTCTCAGTGCCCTGATATAAATCAAAAATGAGACGTCTCATTACTGAGGTGATTTATTTAAGCGTCGCGTCGATAGGGATTACACTGCAAATCGTCAACTCCGTAAATAAAAAAGGTAATTTTCATACTAATAGACAGGATAAAATTCATAAGCGCCTAATATCCATAGGAATTTTAAGATGAACGAAAGCATTAGATAACTCGGCGAGTAAGAAAATGCTTGGTTGGAGGGAATAAGAAAACGGTCCTAGTTGTTAAGTCTTGCACAGTTTCTGCCGCTATCTCGTGGATAAGAAGCCTAATCACCAGTCGTCGTGTCTGTATCGGGACCGGCGAAGCGCGCGAGTGTCCCCCAGGGTATACTTTTGGGACCGGTATTCTTTTTTGGTTTACATTACGCTGTAAGTGTGCCGAATTCTTTTGTCGCGCCCTTTTCTTCGTACAGATTTTCATGGTTCGCGTTACGTTTATCTCAATGATTCAAATTTTGAAGAAACCATTAAAGGTAACTTTATGCTTTAACTGCATTTTTTTAAATGTTTGAAATAAACTTAGTAGGTATCATGCAAGCAAAAGCAAGTGTAAAGTAATAGCTCTTAAGTCTCTTTTTAATAGATAAGAGACTTAAGAAGTTATCGAAACTTCCACAGTTACCACAAGCGAACCGTTCCGGAGTCGCGCACCAACAAACTTGTTGCAAACTATATGTAATATGAATTTACGATTTTATTTATGTAGTTTGGTACCTACTTGAAATCCATTAAATTGTTTTTATTTTTTATGATTAAGGGCCAGTTTAATAGGTTGCGGAACTTCCGGATACATTAAAATCAAAGTTTTAAGCTAAAATTTTTACTTACTTAATAATATGTGGAAAAAAAATTTTTTTTAATGAGGAAACAAAGTTATAGTCGATTTTTTTTTTATTTATGACTGACAAAAAAGATGGTAGAACTAGAACGAATAGTTGTTAATTTATTGTTTTATTTGTTGCCGCTAAAATTTCAAACATTTTTTTTCTTTTTATTTTGATTTTGTTTTGTTTTCTATACTACTACTATACTATTGTCTGAAGTATAAAACGTAGTGATTATTTCTTCTGTGGTAATAACATTCAAACGTATGCGTATCATATTAAAAAGAAATAATTGAAAAATGTAAAATTTTATAAAACGAAGCAAATGCACTCGAACAGGTAATAGAGATATCATCCACTCGAAATGGAATTTATTTGGGTAAAGAGGCGCGTGGCAGAGCGGCGTCTAATGAGATAATATAATAGCCGCGATTCCGCCCGGCGCCGTTGGCAACACCGAAATTACCGGAAAACTGCACTGAGAAAGCTCTTTTGGAAAACTCCGAGGAACAATTCTTACACTTGGAATTAGAAATTTTGGAAATAGATTTTTCATTAGCGTTTGGGGTTGGAATTCACGCTATGTAATTGTGTCTCTAAAATGTTCATCTAACAACCAAGAAGAATGATTAAAATCTATCTCAAGAAAAATAAGTGATCGTTGCTAACTTCGCATTTAAGGTTAATTTAAGGTTAGGTTGTAATGAGTATGAAATAAGCACAAAATAATTCTTATACTTACCAGTGGCGAGGGATGAAATTATGGCGAAGGTAAGCCGCTCTACAAAAATGATGAAAAATGTAGTGATCTGCATAGTGGATCAGTGGGGTGGGATTTCCAAAAGGTAAGCCGATGGGAATCGGCTTGTATGGACCCTTCGCCACTGATACTTACTATCCTTACTAATATTATAAATGCGAAAAGAAAAATGTACAGTTGCCGAGGAAAAACAAAAAAACTGTTCACGCAGATGAAGTCACGGGCGGTCGCTAGTAATATAATATGTAGCACATTTAATTAAACTACTAAAAATATTGTAGTACTTATAATAAATTTCCTGAACATTCCAAACTTTTGTCACTTTAAATATAATGTTCAAAAATAGACTGTTCATTAACAAATACTTCGAAGGCAGTGGACTTGTAACTAAATTACAATATTGGCTGAAGAAGTATTTAAGACCATTCTATTTAAAGATGATAGGTTTAGGTATTTCATAACAAACTCATTCTTTCGACGCGGTTTTTTACTATGTATGATAATAATAGAGGCTCCGTGAGCTGGTAGACCTCGCGTTAAAAAATACTCAATTGTAAGGTTTTAAATAAGAAATAAACGTCGCCCTCGCCACGAGGTTTTCAAATGACATACCTAGTCGGTTTTTGATACGTGCTGTTCGGTATATTAATTATTTGATATATTCGTAGCTAGGTGGCGCTTCCGATTTTGAAAAATTGACGAAATGAGTGATATTTTGATTAACTTCGAAAAACTAACTCGAGTAAAAATACTATTTGTAATAGTACTGTTATGTTTAATTAGTACTGTAATTATCGAACCTGCTCACAAAATTTAGCAAGAATCGGTTGAGAAATGCGACCAGCAAAGGAGAACAAACGAAAAGCCAGAAGGACAACCGGCACCCTGATTATCTAAAAATAAACTATTTAGCGACCGGTTTCATTCCACATACATTGCTACTTTTCTTTGGTATGTTTTTTTAAATCCAAAAAGAAGTAGCAATGGATCACTATCATCTATGAACTGCAACCGGTCGCTAGGTGGTCTCTAATTAGATAATCAGCCCGCCGAAGGACATGCGAAAGAATTTTTACCCGAGCTGAAGCAGAGACGCTTCACGCTCGTTCGTTCAATTATTAGGTATCTATGGTGCAAACGCACTAAACTTAAGAATCGCCTAAGTCTTTTCTTATTTACAACTCGACCAAGATAACTAGGCGAATGACAGCTACATGACGGCTATGTTTATGACACCATTTTAATTTGGTCGTGTTGTAGTTAAGAAAAGACTTAGGCGATCCTCAAGTTTAGTGCAATCGGGCGTATGTTTTTCTTTTGTTAACGGGTCTGTCAACCACGTTGAATGTCTGTATCCAAAAGTTTCATTCTCGTGGACATCTTATTGAAACAAGACTGAAACTAAATTAAATATAATCCAGTCTATCATGTGGCAACGTACAAGCAAGGTAAATCACAAGATAAAAGTAATGAGTTTTATGTAGTAAAATAATCGCAGATTTTTTTCCTAAAGCATTATACTTACTCGTAGTAGTAAGTGAGTTTTTTTCCCATCTGACATTGTTACGACTCAATTTAACCAGAGGGAATATCGAATCGAATCGATTGTCACACCCGAACTGGGGTGCTAAAGTCCCATTGTGATATAGTTGGTATCCATATGTCAAATGTTTTTTTTTATTTGAGGAGTAGGCAATATTTGTTTAAATGCCATAAACTCCATAAGTATGTCAAGCTATGTCTATATATTCGAACTCTTTTTTCATAATAGACACTTTAACTCCCCTGATTTGCGTAAAAGGGCTTTTTGAATAGAATGTTTGTTGAAGTTTTGTCAACTGAACACAGTTTTTCTCACAGTATGACCGCCCATAATCGGTAAACTATTAACACCCTCCCTAATGAATGGGCATGTAAGACTTAATCCTTCTACATTTATTCCAGTCACAATATGTTTTAAACAATCAAGTTTAATGCCACTAGCACCCTAACTTGATCGGTTTAAACTCTTGTACAAAACATCTTAATCATCACGGCCCATAAAATTCTTAAGTGATTGCATAGGGGGCCGATTGCGTGGGCACGAATTGATTTTGAAAGTCCATCTAGTAAAGTACCTGCTTCGTAAACTATTAGAGACAATTATGGGGTGACGTTGTTTCTCTTTGTAATTTCTTCGTCACAATAATTGCTAGTTAAAAAAAATCATAAAGCATTTAATTTTTTCAAGCTTTATGGTAAGACCAGCAAGTGCCAATAAAGCAAGATGGTAAACTAATCACTTTTTTTACCAAGCAACCGCGCAAAGCGAAATCGCGAACAAAGCGTCTCTGTTTCAACTTGGCCAAAAATGATTTCGTATGCCCAGATTCTCCTCTACATGTCACATTTCTCAACCGATTTTATATACATATCTTTTATTGACTAACTTCTTAGTTATTTTTGAAAAAAAAAATTCAGACATTTCGAAAAATGATCAAGAATGTCACAAACGCGAGGTCTACAGCTCATAGAGCTACTAGTAATTAATATTAAAAAGTTACGACAACACTATTTGAGTTATCAAATATAGAACGCATTTAGGTAAAAAAAAACGTACAGCTGAAAACAGCATCGCATAAGTTAATAGTAGCCGGCCGGGCGGGCAGAGATAATGAAATTGTGTACAGGAGCGCAACGAGCCGCGAGCGTGTCTCGGGCAAAAATCCACTTAACAAATTGCTGCTGATTCGAAGGGTTCTGGATTGTTGGCCGCTTTTACCGTTACGTCAATTATTTCGTGTTATCGATATTCGAACGGTTTTGGCCTGTCGTTGCGTCATCGCGTCAACGATTAGAATTCGCGGTACTATTGTGGAGAGAAATTCATATCCCTAATTATACAAACATTTAAATGTATTTACCAACACGACATAGTTGTCTTTAAAAATCTCTGTAGATTTTTCTTTAAAAATCTACAGAGATACGTCTTTACGTACGGAAAAAATGGATCTCGGGATTAAAATAAGCTACAGTTTGAACCATCTTAGGAGGCTGGCGGACAAAAACTGGAGGCTGTAGCGAATACCTTACGCGTGAGGTCAGACTATTGTTGTATAATTTTTTTAGAAATTTTGACAAATTTTGGAAAATCTCAAATAATTACCGACCAACTTTGTGAATTCAAATTGCACTTTGAAGCCCTCCGGCAGTCGCACATTTTGACATATAGCTCATCCACGTATATATGTACCTACCTCTTATATCGCAGCGAAACTACAGGCAAATGTCACAATTTCATAAATCAATTAACATAACCATTTTCAATGTTAGAATTTATTAACCACTTATAGGTAAACCAGTGCCGTTTTAGCATTGTTTTTGTTTCACTCCTGTTTTTTCCTTTACTTCAAATTGAAGTAACAATTCCCTATTTTCCTTTAGGACGTAGACGTAAAAGGGTGAATCAACTTTTTATTGTTTTGTGGCATTTCTTTAAATGTCTACGTGAACCATTTTTATATGAAGTTAATCTGTAGTTGCAAATACTCTCAGCTAATTATCTTATAAGAAAACATAAAAGAATTGAAAATTTTTACGTGATTTTAAAGAAAAACATAGGTGACCCAGGAGACAACTCCTATTTTTCATATAAAAGCTGGGGACAACATTGTCCCCTGGGTTACCCATGTTTTTCTTTAAACTATTGATTATTTTTGTACTAAACTACAAAGTATGTTTTATTGGCTATGAATCTAAATATCGTAAAATAGAGATTTTTTACAAAAGAGTTATCTAGTTTTGTTTTAATTAATAAAAATTAAAAAAAATGGTCGATTTTTTCCTTACAAAAAAAGTTGATTCACCCAAAAATAGAATATATATGTATTTTAATTAGAAAACTGTATTTACAACCACAACTTGATCGAACCATCAAAAACAGATATCAACAATGGAAAGCGTCGATGTAACAAAAAAAAAAGAAAGAAAAATCCAAATTGGCAAAAACACGGCGGTAATGAATTCGGCGCTGGGCGTTTCGCACGCAATTGCACAATTTCAATTATCGCATTAGTCCGCGCCGCGCCCGCTGATGGAATATTGTCGCGTGCTTTTATCAAATGCAACTGATATCAAAGTTTACTTTAGAATCCATCCTACTAATATTGTAATTGCGAAAGTGTGTGTGTATGTGTGTGTGTTTGTTACCGCTTTACGCCTAAACGGCTAGACGGATTTGAATGAAATTTGGCACATAGATTTTTACTTAGTTTCGAACCTGGATTAAAACATAGGATGCTTACTTTTTATAATGGTCAAAGGTTCTCAGGGGTCCGCTAGTATTCTATATAATCTTAATAACTGCCTTGCTCATGGGCGTACCCAGGTTCTGAGCCAGGGAGGGGCAAATCTATCGTATCGCCCAAATATATGGCAAATAAGAACTTCTAATGATAATAATTGATAGTTAGTTGGAGGTAGATATGAGCGCCGTGCCGGCGCGCCGCCGCCTGGCGCCGCGGTAAAATTTATTTTATAACATATTTGCTCGTAAAGGGTCTCTTATTACACCAATTTCAATATCGTATTGCATCTCATTACGAACTTGTGCGGTAATGTAAAGTAAAACGCACGGTTTCCTTGATAAACCGTGCGTTTTACTTTACATTACCGCACGGTTTGATGCTTCGTCTAAAACGAACGGTACTTTTTTAAATCTTAGCAAAGAGTTTTTATGTCAGAAAAGAGGTCAACATTTTATGAATAAAATTAACTTTGGGAGATAAAATATAATAAATAAACATTTAATTATTTAATTTAATTAATTTTGACAATAAATTACAATTATTTATCTGTAACAAAAACACTAAAATATTAATTTACTTTATTAGTAATACTGGCTGTTTTTTTATGCCTTTGCCTTAAAAAAAGCGCTGATGAGCGCGCGCATAGCTAATTTAAACAAGTAAAAATTATTCCAGGCGCTTTTTTTGCTTTATGGTTTTAATTTATTGAAAAAAAATATGGTCTCGCTGACCATATTTTTTTTCAATAAATTGATGTAAACAATCAAACTGAGTACCAAAAACTGATAATGCAAGCAATTTTTTTTCAAAAATCCTATGAAAGGGAGCCTCTGATTCTCGCCCACTGTGCGCCGCCGCGAAAAGGCAATGGCGTGCCGAGCGAGAGAAAAGATTTAATGAATCAGACGGATGTCACACTGGCACCGCGCGCGGTCGCGGGGCCGCGCGCGTGTTTTACTTTGTATGCAAGTACACCAATTTGTATAGAAAATCGCTTCGTCCAACACGCCGAGGCGCGGGAGCGCGCACCCCTGCGTGCGCACCAGCAGGCGCGGAAATCGCGGGGTAGGTACAACACACTGAGCTCCATAGTATCGTGCCGGTTTTTGTACGTAAGCGCGGGGCCGCGTCTAACGCTGACCAGCGCGGAGGCGCGGCGAAAACCGCCCGAATAGGCGTCACGCTGCGCCGTCGCCGCGTGCGTGAAACGCCTAACCGCGCCCCGCGACGGCGCGCGGCGGCAGTGTGAGAATCGCCTTAGTGTGAACGAGCTCATTTTCTTTTATGGTAGGATAGGACGCGTTTCACGTTTGCATCAAAATGGCCACGTCATCGTTGTCGTCGATATTAGAAGAACAAATTGTGGACTTTTTAAAACAAAACTAGATAAAATTACCGTTTCTTCGCTTTAATAATTAAAGTCTAATAAACACAGTTACTGTTGGAACTATTACTTGGCGTTCATGGACTATGAGAAAGCCTTTGATTCAATAGAGACCTGGGCGGTACTGCAGACTATCCAGAGATGCAAAGTGGACTACAGTTATATCGAGGTGTTGAGGTAGGTACTTATTCGAAAATGCCATCATGTCAGTCCGAGTACAGAACCAGAGCACAAACCCCACCCAACTGCAGCGAGGTGTGAGACCATCGAATCCGAAACTGTTCACAGTTTCGGTGGACGTCATCTTTAAGTTCTTGGACTGGAAAGGACTCGGTATCAACATCAATGGCCAGTACCTAACACACCGTCCTTTTGCCGATGATATAGTTCTTATGGCTGAGAGTGCTGAGACCATGAAAAACCTGAACACAATGCTTGAAGATCTCTGTAGTGCCTCCCAAAGAGTGAATCTTAGAATGAACATGGATAAGACGAAAATCATGTCGAATGCCCATGTTGTACACCCACTCTCCAATGCATGTTGGGAACACTTTTTTATGATAAATAGGCAAGCGCTTGCCTGCTATCACGCTTGATGGTAAGCGATGATGCGATTCACTATGAAACGCGCTTGTCTAGAAGATACCTCTTCACTCGCGACTTGACCAATAACCTTTAACCGCGTCTATGCTCGAGGCTTTTCAGCTTACTACAAAAAAGATGATCGTTGCTGATGATCTTCCTGGCCCTCCGCTCAATGGATTCAAGCGTCTGGAGCTGGGTCTTACTATGAGCTCTTATAGCAGGACTTATATTAAACTGCCTTACTTTTTCGTACTATGACCTCAAAGGTTAAGATCTAAAAGGCCTGCTTTTGAACTGAACGGCCCAAGGATGGTTTCTTATTTGCTGATGGTAAGCCCCCTTGTGGTGGAGCCATCTCAAAGTTGTTGAACAACTACACTCGAAGCTGTTGACCATTACATAATATACCTAGGACAGACAGTCCAGTTAGGTTAGTCCAACTTCGAGAAAGAGATCTCTCGTTGAATCCAACAGGGATAGGCAGCATTCTGAAAGCTTCGAAAAATCTTCGCGTCCAACTTACCTTAGTGCCTAAAGATAAAAGTCTAATGTCCAGTGTGTGTTGCCAGAGGCAGTGAAAAGTGGTCGCTAACTATGGAAGGCTCAAGGAGCTGCAATGGAAAGAGCCATGCTAAGCATGGGAAATGCGGTGATACGTGATCGAATCAGAAATGAGGAGATCCATAGGAGAACTAAAGTAACCGACATCGCTCGAAGGATTGCTTGGCTGAAGTGGCAGTGGACGGGACACATTGAAAAATCGATGGACGTTGGGGTGGGGTGGTTCTGGAATGGCGACCGCTCACCGGACTCGGCAAAGTGGGTAGGCCCCCGACAAGGTGGACCGATGATCCGGTGAAGGTCGCGGGAACCCGCTGGACGCGGACCAAGCAGAACCGATCGTCGTGGAGTTCCTTGGGGGAGGCTTATACCCAGCAGTGGGTGTCGTGCGGCTGATAATTATGATGAACGTTTTTAAATTCTAATAAAAACAAATATTTCTGATCGATAAACTATTTCTTTTTATTATTTCCTGTTAATAAATAAAAAATAAATATTTAGAGGTCACGCCGTCGACGGCGCCGCCGCCGCCCCAAAAAAGTCGCCGTCCTTTTACCCATCGGCGCTCATATCTAGTTGTAGGTAAACAAAATCCAGGAGGGGGCAGCGGCCCTTTGCCCCCCCCCCCCCCTCGGTACGCCCATGGCCTTGCTAACACTATAATTAGAAATTGTGACCTATCTTGTGAAAAACTTATATTAATAATATATGTTAATAAGTACAGCAATAGCGGTTTTGCTTGATATGTGTTTAACCAAACTGCAAATATTCTACATCCCATTGAAATTAGACATTTGGTCATTTTTAATCATAAAATTACTAACTCTACCTACACCTCATTCAAGACAGACGTATTCTGAGTGACAAAAAATGGGTTGAAATTAATTTGTGCTTATGTATTACCTACCTATTCAAAAAGCCAATACCTATTAACGATGACACACACGATATAGTCATCAACCATAAAATATCTAATCACAAAATTTTAAGCGTAAAAGCAATATGAATATTCAATGAGAAAGCAATGTAAAAATTTCACACATCATCGTATTCTAATAAAGCTATCAAAGCGCTTTAATTCGCAACAAACGGTGAAAAAAATCACAAGTTTATGTGGCCAGGAAATTTGGACGATCAACTTCGTGGCCCGCCGAAATGCAAAGGAGAGTTTCCGACAAAGGCCGCCGTTCAGCTTTTTGTTTCCAAGGTAGAAAAAAATTGAATCGGCCGAATTACAAAACCAACCTACGAATCGTTAGGGCTACCGGTATCGAGAAATGAAAATGCGAGGTTAATAAAACCTGACCCCGAATTACGTAACTCTGTTGCTAACAATTCTCGATTGAAATCGCAGTTGCATTGCTTCTTTAAGTAAGATAGTTGTCACATTGTTTCTTACTAAAGCAGCAATGTTACGCGATTTCTGTCAGAGTTAATTGCAACAAAGTTACGTAATTAGGGTGCTGATTTACTTGATCAGAAATAGATTCGATGTATTGGAAGCATTTTATCGTTAAGTCGTTTTCATTCAGCAACAAACTTTTTTCTGAAAAGTTCTGTTTTCTTTTCTTTTCTTTTTGAAAACCAATGGAAATGTAAGAAACTCTACTTAAAGTTTTGCGTCCACTGCATCGGGATTGGAACGGATCGAGGCGGACGAATTTGACTATCTATATGGATCACTATGGCTCTGCGTGCATATCGGCATTTCCGCGCCGTAGAAATCCATACAAAGTAACTAATGACGACACTCCGTCCAGCCCAATTCCGGTGCAGTGGACGCACACCTTAAGCTTTGCAAAATTTAACGAGGTCTGTCGATGACTTTGCTTGCTCGGCAGTCATCGTCATCGCGTCTTTGGTGTGCGTGTATGAAAACTTAAGTTCTCGATTATCAAAAAGTTAAATCAACCGCTCATAAGTATAGTAATATGACTGACTGGCAACCCTAAATTTCAAATATCGAACGACGTTCCAAACGGGAGACGCCTATCTCTATTGAATTCCCGAAAAAGGACGCAAAATAAAAGCACCACCGCTCTACCCACTCTCCCCTCACCTATCAATAGTGCCGTGTTCCATTGAAATTTCGATATTTGTCAGCCTGATTAGCCCATGCTCCTCCCGAAAGCATTAAAAGAATAGTGAATGTCACCGCAGGAGGTTAGTTCGGAAAAACTTTTTGGGTTTTTGTTTTTTCTCCAAATCACACATTGTCAAAAAAGTAATTTCAACATCAAAGTCTAGTCAGATTTTTGACACACATAAAAAACCGGCCAAGTGCGAGTCGGACTCGCACACAAAGGGTTCCGTACCAAAAACGGCAAAAAAAAACACGTTTGTTGTATGGGAGCCCCACTTAAATATTTAATTTATTCTGTTTTTAGTATTTGTTGTTATAGCGGCAACAGAAATACATTTTATTGAAAAGGATTTATTTATTTTATTTTCACATAATCTGTGAAAATTTCAACTATCTAGCTATGACGGTTCATAAGATACAGCCTGGTGACAGACAGACACACTGACAACGGAGTCTTAGTAATAGGGTCCCGTATTTACCTTTTGGGTACGGAACCCTAAAAATTATGTAAATATTTTAATTACAAAAATGATGAAAAAGCCATATTAATAATTTCAGGGCACACATATAACCCTTGATTAAATTTTTTATGCTAAAAAAGCATAAAGCTGCGTGATGATAAACCATGAGGCTTTAAATCGTAGGTAAGTCCTATCGTCATAAACGCTAGCAACTACCACTTGCGCCAACATTGACCATGACTTGAGTAATTAAAAAAAAACCTTAAAAGGGAGGTTGCTATCGCACGAATTCCAATTTTAGCGAAAAGTATTTTCCACGAATGTCGTCTAGCTTAATCTATCAAAAAAGTTTTAATTTTCCGATGACAACCTTTGGGATATACACTCAAAAGCGAAATTGAAACAAAAACGAAGTATAAAGTGGAGACGGTAACAAAAAATTCACAAAATATAGTACAGAAGAGCTGCTTGAAACAAATCGCGTATTTCCGTATACGCTCACATAGACATTCTGTACCGGCAATTTCAATCCAACTCAGTAGGCCTATTACTATAGAATAGATTATAAGTACTACCATACAGAAAGGAAACTCCGCCCCGCCCAACAATCAATTACCCTACCCCACCGGCGCCGGCGCCCACCGCGCGAGTTCCGTGTGCCGAACCGTGTGCTCATTCAATATCTCGCACACAGTTGCGCGTGTGCAAAAACGTTACTGTGTAGCGTCTGTGTAATAGGTAGTTGAAACGCATGGAGTGCCCGGGGTGTGCTATTACATAAAAACAATTGCGATAAGCGTACGACATTCGTCCCACTCTGTCACACTATTAACTCATGAATAAAGTTTAATATCAAGTAAATTGAACGACTTATTGCGTCCAATTATAGCGATTCTTTTAACCGACTTTTAAAAAGGAAGAGGTTCTGTGTTCGTCTGTATATTTGTTTTTTTTTGTGTATGTCCACCGAATAATCGAAGACGGCTCAACCGATTGAAATTAATTAAACGTTACTACGTCAGGTTTGTCTTCAAGTTGGTCCCATTTTTTTAAATTTTGAAATCGATTCTGTAGTTTTCAGGAAGTTCTGAAAATACTGTCGTTTTCGTTATACGGATGATCGATCATAATTTCTTTGTTTATGAATCGATTTAGATGACTCTTTTTTGTATGAAAGAAGATACTTTAAAGATAAGATCATTTCATTGGCATTGAACTTTGGGTTTCCAAGGGAACTCCTAAAATCAAATAGGAACTGTATAGTGACTGAAATACAGATAGGATAATGTATGACAATTTTAAACAAGTTAGGTAGCTAACTATGGTCAAGGGTGTTTTGGTCTAGATTTGAACTGCTTAGGCACAAGGGGACTTATGGGACTCATTAACAACAAATAACGCAAAAAGTGGAAATTGATATTTATTAGGGGTATTACCTATCTATACCATTGAAAAGTGTGAAATATATTTATATCATAGCATAGCTTACATTCACACAAACATACCTACAACGAAAAAGTTAAAAATAAAAAGTTTTTAAAATAAAAACTGAAAACCTTCAAAAACTTTTGAAATCCTTCAAAATTGTTTCAAAAAGAAACAGCTCTACAAAGAAAAATAACATTTAAATCTGCATAATGTGCCATCTTCGTTTTGAAGTTTGGCGGTCACTAGACAATATTTTTTGCGATCTATTAATGCTTAAGTTTATTACAATGGATTTAAAAATATTTCCTATTTACAAATAAAGGTCATTGGGCATATTTGACCTATTTGATAAAAGTTCGTGTACAGAAACCGGACCAGTTTTAAATTGAAGAATTCGATCCCACTTTTCAAAATATGTATTATTTTTTTATGTACCGACCGGCAGATAAAAGTTATTTTACAGTATGTGTGCGAGTATGTATGATGTTACTAAACTTTTGTTGAAAAAACAGAAGTTTTTACTTTCAGCATTGTGAAAATGTTTGGTATTATCTTTATTTTATTTTATTTATTGTTGTAATTATATGATATAATGATAAAAATTAAACATGACTTGCAAGAATGCGACCCATATCACTGAGTAGCAGATACATTTAAATTTGTCTAACATATCTAGCCCTATTTCGTTTGTGTACGCCATAGGTCAAACGTGCGAACAAAATGCCCATTGACCCTTTATTTTATTTTATTAATTAAATTCATTTTCAAAATACCAGAAGATCGTAAAAGGCACGAGATCTGTGACTTTTTTCAAATAAAATATTTTAAATTTGTATTTAAGGTTATTCTTATACTTATGTAATTTGGATTTCTGTCGATTATTACGATTGTCTGTCTGTATGTCATAAAAATATACTTAATTACAGATACCGGGACGGTGAAACTAAATAAAAAGTTTTTTAAAAATAACTGGAGATTAATCCATTTCTTGTATAATCTGTTTATCCTTTCTTGTCTTATTTATCAAAACAGTTGTCATATGTTACTTAAAAATATGTTAGTAACTTTATCAAATAGTATGCGTGAAAAACCATTTGTTGTGTTTTATGATACATTATGGTTATTTCGATAAAGAGTTAGGTGAAAATTGTTAACCAAAGAAGACAAGTAAGGATAAACAGACTATAATAAATTCAGTTCGTATTTTTCAGGTAGGTAATAATATAAGATGGCAGCTTTAGGTACTGTTTTTCTTCTTAAAATAAAAAGGTGTATTCCAATAATAAAATGAAAAACAGTGTATCTTCAGAAGATGTACATATTAATTTATTGAATTTTAAACAACTGGATTCATACAAAAAATAACATTGATGAAATGTTGACGCGGTGACATTTCATTAGCTTGGCAGTAAAAGTTAGTTGGTTAATTTTTTTTTTCTGAAACAATCAGTTTAGATTAATAATTAGAAACGAGTTATGTAAGTAGGTAAGTACTTATACATGGTGTAAAAAGACCCTCAACGAAGCCGAGGCCTACGTATTCTGCCCGTCATCAGAACCATTTCTGTTCAAAATTATAACCGGGAAATTATTTTCAAAAGCATTGCAAATGTACCACGCAATCTAACGAGGGCAGCGTTTGTGTGCGTGCGCATGAGTGACGACGTTTTGAAGCCATTGAAGAAATACTTTAAATTTTGATAATGTTTCTTTGGACAAAAAAATCTAAATAAAATAAAATTAGGTTTCTTACAAATCATTAAAAAAATTGACTTTGACCTTCAATAACTTAATAGCTATTGGTTTCCCAGGTTGTAGCCTAAAAAAATATTTCTGATGATGGTCGGAATGCGTAGACATCGGCTTCCTTGAATCTTGTCAGTTAAAAAAGTTTCGAACGGGCGACGGTAGGAAAATAAAGCAAATTCAAAAGCACCTAATTTCTAAATGTAGAATAAATAATTTTTGATTTGGTTTGATAATCATCATCACTACTTGATCTTTCACTTAATAAAAGCGTTTTTTAATAGGAAACTTTAATTTGTTACTAAAATAAGGAAATTTTAGACTATTCCGTATTGTCGGTGGTAAATTATTGATTATCGCCATGCAGATATTCTATATCCTATAATCGTGTTTTATTGTCCTGCACTTTAATGAATTAATTGCGATTCAAACAAGCAATATCTTGTATGCAACAAACTTACTTACTTAAACAAACGATTTATTATTATTGTTGAATTCAAACAACTTACTTAGTACCACACGTTCAACCCCGTCTATCTGCTTGATAACAACTGAAACGTTTAATTATACACGAATCAGGCATAAATTACAAATAATATGATTTTTGCAGTTAGCAGCACATCAAGTGCTACTACTACTACTGGTACATGGAAACCAAAACTCACAAGAGTCTAATTTGTAAGTGCGACGACCTGGCCCCTATTTCACAGACGTGACATTTGTAAATGACAATGACAATTCAGTGTCCATCGCGTCAGCCAAATTGAATTTAGAAAACATACTACTCAAACTACTCACAGATACCGCAACGCAACGTACATCAAAATTGTCATTGTAATATACAATTGTCACGTCTGTGAAATAGGGGCCTGGCCCCTATTAGCAGTAAGCAGTAGCAGTATGTTTTCTAAATTCAATTTGGCTGACGCGATGGACACCGAATTGTCATTGTCATTTACAAATGTCACGTCTGTGAAATAGGGGCCAGGACTGCGTGCTGGACTGCACAAGGCAATTGACAGCTGAAAACCAAACATATTACAGAACTATATCTTTTTTTCAAATATTAGCTAAATATCCGTCTATAATAAGAACGAATGTGGAATTGCATAAGAATTTACTCAACTGCCGGACGGAACACAAAAAAAATGTTGTTATAGTGTCAGACTTAGGTAAGATGGTGGTAGCTAGTCAGGTGGACTTAAATAATCCATACCACCAACCAAATCGAGTACAAATTGTACCCCCCTCCTGGGACTCTAACCCAGGACCCCTGCGAGTCACACGCGTGGGCGAACCACTAGACCACCAAGGCGGTTAAAACTTCTTACCAGAAGGGCTGCAAGAACAGCCTGCCAGCAGCAAAATTGTAGTTTGGGTGCAGTCTTTGTGCAATGGCGCAGCCCGCATGCAGTTGGCGCACAGTCCTAACGACAGGACTCTGGCTAGGCTAGCTGTACGGTTGTTGTAATGCGATGAGAACTCTACGCCCAACTGCCAGCGGAGTGCAGTCGGCTTGCATTTTCTATGCAGTTATGTCAACCGCACAAGACTGCAACCAAACTGCAATTTTGCCGCTGCTGGTTGGCAGTTCTGATTCAGCCCACTCGTCTGTATGTAGCGTAGCCTACCATCGGCAAGTGTGTGGATGCGCCATAACATCGGTGTTCTGGGGCTCTATCGGCTAACTTACATTGTCATCATAATCGCTCTGATTTGACAGATGGTTGTGATACACTGCTACTTTTCTTTGGTAAGTTTTTATTTATCCAAAAACGAAGTAGCAATATTTAACATACATCTGTCAAATTACAATTTATATTAACTTCATTGTTTTTAGCCGATTGACCCGCTTCTCGAAACCACTAGGTACACGAAACAGATAAATGTTAATAAATCAAAAATATACTCACCATAGCTGCGACGAAGAAAATAATAAGACTGAAATTCATCTTGAATATCTTTGCGTTCCCGAAACAGAATGCTGTAAGTCACCCCTAAATATATTTATATACCTAAATCCATAGGTATGTACTTAGCACTATTTGCAGAATGTCTATGTTTATTCAGCCTGCACACTTTTGTTAATGTTGTGGTAGGACAATAATTTATGTCTGGCGAATGCGCAAAAATGCCCGAGCACCGGCGCAAATAAAACTTAAATAAAAAGGCCTGAGGAATATATTCAGTACTGTAGCAGTTATCAAGTCAAAGTCAAAAAGAGCTTTATTCGAATAAACTTAATTATTAAGTACTTTTGAATCATATATATTTTCCTACCACCCGTTCAAGACGTTTTTTTAACTGACAAGAAGAACGATGAACGAACGAAGAAGAACGACGACGACGAACGAACGAACTGACAAGGAGATCCAAGGAGCTAGAGCGACGGTAGCGTTTTCGAATATACGATCAGAGTGGAATTTCTGTCTAAAACACACGGATTTTTTATTTTGTATGAAGTGGACTATGTGTAGTCGGGGCTATTCATCTGGCGCAATGATGCCAATCTCTAAACTTCCCCTGGAAATGCATTTCCACGGCAAAACTTTTGAGATTTATATCATGTTTTTATTGTGGCAGCGACAGATATGTATCGGTATGGTTTTTAGGGTTCCGTACAAAAATGTTAAACAGGAACCCTTATGGTGTGACTCAGTCTGTCTGTCTGTCTGTCACAGCTGGATAGCTCGAAACTTTAAATTTGGAATAGTTTAAGATGACATTTGCCCAACTATTTTGTAAGTAAAAAAGAAATGAAAAAATAAATATATTTTTTACAACAGGGGCTGAATAGGGGTCTTAAAAATTTGAAGTGGAGCTACTAGGGAATGTGGGGTATCATATAAAAGAACGCCAATTGCATGTTTTCAATCATTTTTTCTTATTTTTTTAGGCTGCATAGTTTTCGACTTATGATGAAAAATGTAAAAAAAAAATACCGTTCCCCCTTATCTCCAAAGTTTGCAAAGAGGAAAATCTGAAATAATTTTATGTGATAGCCGTTTCTATAAAAATTACAGGAAAAATAAAACGATGTCTCAATATAGCACACTTTTTTAAAAATTATCAAATTTCTAAAAAAGTTAACATACGTTCCACTATCGGTCAAGAGATAGCGCTGACCTAAAATTGCAAAATAATTTTATTATTTCACTCCTCAGTGTATTTATTATGATGGTACGGAACCCTCGGTGCGCGAGTCCGACTCGCGCTTGACCGGTTTTTTGTTTGTGTTGTTATACTGGTGGTATTTCAGTAGAAAAGTAAGGTTTAATTAGGGGTTAGGAAACACTTAAGAAAAAAAAATTACTAACCCTCATATCTATAGACGGGTAAGTAATGACTTAAGTAAAACTTGCGATTTCCAGATGCTTCTAGTATTATATTCACATGCAATTTATAGTATAATTAAACTTAAATGCAGATTTCATGCAGTTTTATTATCACTATAAATTGCATGTGAATATATTATGTAATATAAGAAGCGTCTGAAAATTGCAAGGATTACTCAAGTCACACTTACTCGTCTATACAGGGTTAGACCTGTTTGCATTAAACTTAAGAATCGCTTGTCTTCCTAACTACAAATCGACTAATTTAAAACGGTGTAATGAACTTAGCTGATGTGCAGTTCTCATGTGCCTAATTATCTTGGTCGAGTTGTACATAAATGTAGTTAGGAAAAGACTAAGGCGATTCTTAAGGTAAGTGCAAACGGGTGTAAGTCATCAATTTGAGTTTGTGGAATAGTTGGTCAAAAATGGCCATTCTACGAAAATTAACGCTAGTAGAATAGAATTACAATGTATGAGAATGACATAACGTCGATGGGCGTGCAAGACCGCGTAAGAGCAGTTTGCAGTACCGCGTATTTACGAAAATCCCAAAAAGGGCTTAGAGAGGATATTACATGGAAATCTTACTTAATTATAGGTAAATTTCGTAAAATTACGTCACATTTTATACTTATTATTACTTAATCAAAACACAGTCAATTATGTTTTTTTGACCATTCGATGGTGGACGAATATTCCACTGCTGAAGAGGAGGCGTAACACCTCATCTCCAGTCAGCCCGTGACCAAGTCCAAAGCAACTCGGTCGAAACGTCGGGAAAATAGGTAGATGTGAAAATACCTATCTTAGTAACGTACGCATTTTAACTCCCGTTGTTTTAATCATAATCATAAATTTTATTTTGCTAGAAACACGGTATTATACCTACAATGACGATGTTAAAAAATAAAAATTTCAACATGTTTCGCTGAATATTTCATCATGCAAAAATAATACAATAATTAATTAAAGTAGGTAAAATGTCAGTAAAATTCAAATAATAAGTAATAAAATGTCAATAAAAAATACTTACTCAAGTTTTCAATCAACACCATCAAAATGTCAATAAAAATTCCAATAGAATGACAATAAAATCTTATTATCAAGTAATAAATATCAATCAAATTCAAAATTATATCAAGGTAAAATAATTATTCAATCAACACCACTACAATGTCTATAAAAATACCAATATTAAAAAATAACAATACTTAATAATAAAAATACAATCAAATATCAAGCCAAGTCGTAAATATTAATATTTGCCATCCAAGAATTCTTTAGTTGTATGAAAATACTTTACAATGAGCCATTTTGTCAGTTTATTTTTAAAGTAATTAAATGGCAATTCTCTTATTTCTTTGTTAATTTATGTATAATGCAACGCGAAAGTTTAAAAGTGTTTACAACTTATTTATTGCCGTTGTTCTTTCCGTGTTAACTTAAATGCGAGTCTTAAATATTAAGTCTTAAATATTAAGACTCACCGGTCTATGATGACTGGATCAGATGGTGTTTCATTTCTGTTCCCACAACTCTTCTTATCACAGCACCGACTGTGGAAAAAGAATGCATTAATAATCACTTCTTTGCTATTTAGATGAACAAATAGATATATACACTCGAAAGATGAAATGTTACATTCCAATAATATCACATTAAAAATGTAAATACATCATTGTTTTTTATTTTATTTATCTTTTCTTGGGAAACAAACAGCCTTATACATTACATAGTAAGTAATAGCTTAATTTATGCTATATAACTCATTTGCCAAAAAAGTTTCCACTTATAATATACACATCAATTTTGTCTAGGGATACAGGTGTTATTTTCATACAAACGAGGTAACTTTGAAGCCTTGGTTTTCTGCCAGGGATGTACCGTGCTATGATCTGATGATGGCCATCCAAGGACTGAATGGAGTAGATTCAGATCGCTATACACCCAACTGATCTGATCTGAGCGATCTGAATCTACTCCATTCAGTCCTTGGATGGCCATCATCAGATCATAGCACGGTACATCCCTGGCAGAAAACCAAGGCATCAAAGTTACCTCATTCGTATGAAAATAACAACTGGTATCCCTAAACAAAGTTGATGTGTGTAATTTACATTGTATTCTTTAAGTAAGTACTATAAATAGTTGAGATGTTTTTTGCACTATTGAATAACAACTAATGAGTACAAGAATTAATCAGTACATTTAAGAGATTACACTACATAATATTTAAGAGTTCAGATTTCAATTCTGAAAATTTTAGATTGAAAATATCAATGCGACCATACTTCTTATAATTGATATATATTAAGTTCTGAGAATAAATCGATTTTTTGCATACTTTGTACGATACTAAGGTAGAAAACGTATCACGGATGTTAATAACTATAATATTTTTAAAGAAAATAAGCTGCCCAAAAATATTACTAAAAGAACCAAAGTGTTATATCCCACTCTGAAAGGTACACCTAACAGATAAAATTGTACTTAAAAGGATATCGTGAGGGAAAAATCAATATATTCCCAATTTTCTCAGTAAAAGAAGGGTCCCGGAGATGCGCGACTCATACATGTACGTACGATTTATAGTGCTATAACTGTATATTAGTGGAAATGTATTTGTCACAGTTCAACTGCGCGATCAGGGAAAACATATTCTGAGCAAAATAAAACGTTTAAAGCATCGACAAATAAAATATTATCTTATCATTTGATAATGGTTATAATTGTATTAAAATTTAATTTTTGTTCCTCATAAGATGCCGGAAAATTTGCCTACCTAAATAACATAATGAAAATCTACGATTTTCTTTATTACAATTGGTTGATATTTTCCTTAACATCCTGTTTATGGACAATGTACAGATTTCATCATAACAACGTTTGTGCTACGACGTTTACGAAAAGGACAAATCATTTTTCGACTTTTCATACAAAACTCTTTTTTTTTGTATTTTTCGGAAAAGTCGTAGCCAAACGTTTTTGTTTATGTGTGTAATCTATTCCTGCAAGATTATTGGTGTTTTACAATAACCCTGTATTAACAACTTAACTTTATTTGTATCCGTAATCCTTATAAATGTAAAAGTCAGTCTGTTTGTTTGTTACGCCATCACGTCTTATCTACTTAACCAATAATCCTGAAATTTTGCATTGACGTTGCAACTGCAGGGTTACATAGAAAGACATAGAAAGACATACTACATATCATCTCGAAAAAAGAGAAATAACTGTCCATGAAATAACTGTCAAAGTAAATGTCCGAGGGATAGAGAATCCACGAAAACGAAGTCACGGACGACCAGTAGTAAAGTAATCCGTATAAAATATCCAACAGACTAAAGAACTACAGTAGATCCACTTTGTGTACACTATCCGCGGTATACATTGCGCCCTATCGGGCCTCCTTGACGCAAAGGGCAAAGACATTGAAAGAACAGACTCCCTAGAGACTCCACCCCTGAAGACGTGCGAGAGGGACGCCGCTAGCCCGCCGACAGGGATGCCACCACTGCGTCTAAGGTGGAATAAAATTTTAATTGCTCACACAGACGCAGTTCTATTGTTGGGGCAACACAACGATACGCAGGTAGTGTTACCAAGAAATGGGACCATAACGGATTAGTGTGAGATAAATGGAATTGTACTATATATAGGTATATTAGTTTAAGTATCAATCAATGTTAGATTGTAAACATTTGAACACGCACAAAAATATTACGAAAATAGTGGTGTCGAATAAAAATATATTATAAAATATTTTAATAATACTATTACTACACTCGACGTCAGAAAAATCGCACCTCTTCGAAAATAAGTTTAGACTTGGCCACCTGCTATTGCTAGCTAACGTTTTATTCTGTAAAAGTTAATATTTTTGAATTTTTAGATTTTTGGAATTCACAATACTATTTTTATATTAAGATAATTATTTTAATACAAAAATACTAGAAAAAATTGACTCATCCGTAGCAGCTCAGACGGGATTCGAACCCGCACCCTTGGGAGTCTGGCCCAATGCACTGACCAATTATGCTACCGAGTCGCTATTGGGAGCGGCGAAATTTTCTAGTACTTTTTTACGTTTACGCTGTAAGCCAGCGTTATTTCATCAATGTGAAGAATTAACTTCAATATTCGAATGCAACATCTTTACAGGTGCCAGACAATCGATTAAGATGAAATAGCTGTATAATTTTTGAATTTTTAGATTTTTGGCATTCACAATGCTATTTTATTAGAAAATATTTTAATAGAAAAAATACTAGAAAAATTCGACTCATCTGTAGCAGCTCAGACGAGATTCAAACCCGCACCCTTGGAATTCCGGCCCAATGCACTGACCAATGTTAAAGTTAATGTTGAAGGCGAATGTTGAAGTTAATTCTTCACATTGATGAAATAAGGCTGGCTTACAACTTGAACTTAAAAAAAGTACTAGAAAATTTCGCCGCTCCCACTAGCGACTCGGTAGCATAATTGGTCAGTGCACTGGGCCAGAATCCCAAGGGTGCGGGTTCGAATCCCGTCTAAGCTGCTACGGATTAGTCGAATTTCTAGTATTTTTCTATTAAAATAAATGTTGATATCTATTGAAAGTACATTTAATGAGCTTTCAATTAATAATTGGTTGATTTAATTAACATAACAGTTACCATAGGGAGATAAAAGGCGTCAATTCAGGAATTGAGAAAACACACTTCAACAGTTCAATTAAAAAAGGAATACTCAAGGTAGATACTATTATTGCCCAAGAAGTTACTCAAATATTGTAAAACAATGAGACAATGTCATGTTGCTCAGAAACTGAATCTCAGTAATTGATTCCGTTAGACGAGTATTCCAACAGTTTCTAAAGACTGTTGGCTATGTCCGAAGAGGAAAAAGTATATTACAACACTTACCATTAAAAAGATAATATTAAATTACCTTTGAAGAAATTTTTGAATAGGTGCGATTTTTCTGACGACGGGTGTATAATAAAAGTGCTAATAAAAGTTGGTTAATTTACTTTAAAACATTTGAAATAGTTTTAAGATAAATAAAATTAACTGTTTTTATTTTTAAATCTATTTAAAATTTCTAAATTAAAACAATGAGTTTATGAATGAACATTATTTTTGTTCTGTAAAACAAAGGCGTGGTAACCCTACACTCAGGCGAGACGATCTACTCGCGTTACGAGCGGAAAAACCGCCCGAAACAAATGTTTAAATTAATAAGGACATTCACTCCTTTGTAAAATGTTTAGACTGCGGTAATTAGAAGAGCTCCAACGCACAGACATTTACAGGAATCACTGTCACACTTCACTTTTGAACACACAAATGTGATTTGATATAATTATGTACATAGTTACTTTTGTATGTGTACGATCGGTAACTTACGTGCTTTACCACTTTGCAGAAAAAATCATGTGCGCGCGTATCGCCTCTGCACGAACTAAACGAATGTTAGTGAAAGCGCGGCGTTCAAGCAATTTTATAACCTTTTTTTATGCACAAGTGTAGTAAAACGGAAGTGTTGTCGATAGTACGTTGAAGATACGGTATATTGACTCTATTATTATAACTCTGTTTATCGGATGTAACAAAGACCCTCAACGAAGCCGAAGTCCACGCATTCCGCCCATCATCAGGATTATTTTTGTCTTTTAGACTATACCTGGGAAACCAAAAGCTAAAGTATTTCGTAACAAACAATGGCTTCAACACGTCATCACTCATGTATCTCATGAGCACGCACATAAACGCTGCCTTTCGATTCGGCCGCACGCAGCTGTGTAGCATACACTTGCAGACGCGGTCTGTTCTACGCGTTATATTGCGTGGTAATGTATGCAATGCTTTTTTAACACCAAAAATTAAAATCGTTTCCCAGCAATAATTTTGAACAGAAATGGTCCTGATGATGAGAATACGTAGACCTCGGCTTCGTCGAGGGTCTTGTTTCACCCGGTAGAAAAATACTAAGTAATATTTATTTCCTTCATACATAAATAAAAATGAATGTAAAATGAAAGCAAAATGTGATATTATTTCTTCAGTAAAAAAAGTTACCTTCGTATAACACGCCCCCAATTTCAAGAAGCATGATAAGCAAAAATCTAACAGGAATGCAGTTTGACGTTAGCTTTGATAAATGGTGTCTTTGTATGTATGACATTTTATGAATTGCCGATGGAAAAAACTAAAACAGATGGTTTGATGAAATTTGAACCTCATTTCGATTTGACATAAATAATGTAAGTAAATGTTTTTTATATGTTTGGGGCCTGTTCAGATCATGATCTATATACTACTGGAAACTAAAATTTAACTTGATCGAAATAATATCACTCAAAAAAGTTTTGTTGAATTCTGTAAGTTGAACATTCGCCGCAGATGCTGAATGGCGTTTACGAAAATTCTGTCATCTAATTGTATCAATGTGAAAATCACTTTGAAAAAATAATTAGAATTACTTTTAAACTTTACCTGCACATAACCTCGTGTGTTAGAAGGACTCTGCACATTTCGGGGTTCTTATCTTGACCTTCATATACAATGGGCTGCAACAAAATTACAAGATTAGTTTTCCAATAATTTTAATGTTAAGAAAAATTAGCCAGAGCTTGTCGAAAACCGTCATGTATAGAAAATAATCTGCGTCTTCGATCGTTTTATTGCGATAAAAAATTACAAATTTAGTTTAAATATTATTGAATTTTGCAAGGTAAAATTATACAAAAAAATAGGATAATCGAAATTGTAATAAGTTACATTCGTTAACTTTTTGTCGTAAACGGAATAATAACAATTTGTTCATTGTCCGCAAAGATTAATGAATTTATTTTACTTTTGTCAATACGAAAATGGTTATTTTAGATAACATTGGCTTTGACGCTTACACCACATTAAAGAATACCTACAGTATTTATCTACACACTGAAATTTTTATCATTTTGTTCCTGCAGTAGGGTGGTTCCACTCATGATTACAAGCAACTTTTACTATGAGGCCAACTCAGATATCACGCAAAATCAGCTGTTCCATACAAAAACGCAACACCTACTCGACCTTAATGCATGGAATAGCTGATTTTATTTTCGCGATATCAGAGTTGACCCCATAGTAAAAGTTTCATTGTTATGAGTGGAACCACCCCATTGCGGGAACCAAATGATAAAAAAATCATCAATGGAGTAATAGTGTATAATCAATGTATACACTATTACTCCAGCCATCTTAAGGAAAGAATGTTTGTAAACAAAACTTTGCACATTTTTCATAATTAGTCCACAAATACGTTAAGTTTCAGTGAATTAACACCATAATAAATACAACTTGTACAACACAGGTAAGCTATCAATGATATTCATCACTACATAGTATAAAACAAAGTCGCTTTCTCCGTCCATATATCCCTATGTATGCTTAAATCTTTAAAACTACGCAACGGATTTTAATGCGGTTTTTTTATAGATAGAGTGATTCAAGAGGAAGGTTTATAAGTATAATACATGGTGTCAAATTCCACACTACACCAAAACGAACCGAGGGCGGGTCGCTAGTTTATTTATAAAATTAAAAAGTACTTTTAGGGTTAAGTATAGCAGTTTGTAAACATTATTTGC
This sequence comes from Agriphila geniculea, assembly GCA_943789525.1. Lineage (NCBI taxonomy): Eukaryota > Metazoa > Arthropoda > Insecta > Lepidoptera > Crambidae > Agriphila > Agriphila geniculea. The sequence goes on from OX038881.1 coordinate 9,107,126, forward strand.
GTAAGTTGGCTGGAGTTTATACACGACTTTAATTAATTAATTAAAACGAATTAAAATCTGCGTAAAGATAAGATAAAAGTTTCTTCTTCATAACATTATTACTTTTTTGTTAATTAATGCACCCCTCTGTACGTAATCAAATTTTATTATCAAAACGAAAATGCATTTGCATAGTTCTTGTAGTGACCTTTACACAATGACTTTATTTATACCAGTACGAAAATATATTTTGCTGAAATCATTAATAGTATAAAACAAGGGCTATTCTTACTACTTTTCTAACTGGTTGTTGTATTTTATGAATTTTGTGAACATAAAGTTTCAAATCCATTTTTTTAATCTAAATCTAATCATGAAAATACCGATGCGATTGCTTATTTATAAAAATAAAAATATAATTATACTGACATAAAAAATTGGGAAAAAAGTTGTACTAATGACAAATATATTTGCATCAGGTGTATGCAATCTGACTAACATTATACTAGTAGTTACACCAAACCACCATCAACCAAAACCCCCTAAGTCCAAAAGATAGATTTTTCATCCCCGTACAAAATATTTAATTGAATATGAAACAGCGGGGTCTTATCATCTTTTGTACAGAGGATTTGGCAGGATATCTTTTTGTAGGGTGTTCTGTTATATGTATTTAAGGGTCATACGAAAGTATTAAGATGAGTAAAAGCTAAATAAGCTTGGGGTATTTTACTCAATGAGGGTAGAGTAGTATCAGGTGGCTTTCATCAATTAGGCATTTAGAATGCTTCGTAGACATTTTGATTTCGAGGCAGCGTGATCAGGAAGGTATTTTTTGCTAATCGTAAAATGTGAAAAAAAAACTACGAATGTGTATGTTTTCTTTTTGGGCAAGTATAAAATCTATTGAATGCATTATTTATTTTTAACGTTTATTTTTAATTTTTATGTCACTGTTTGCTGCCCATAAAATTATAGCACAAATTAAGAACTAATATTTTTTAAACTCACCTTTTTATATACCTATAAAATGCTGCTAATCCCTTAATCCATATACTCGTACATTTATTTACATCATGAAAGAAAAGACTTTTCTAAACTCTCTTATTTATTGTAAAAAAAACAATTGAAAACCGTTTTGCTTAAGTTATAATAATCTTCCTTTTATATCGTTGTGTAACAATACGCTTAGTACAAAGGACACAAAAATATAACTACTGGTGTGTAGAAGCTTGTCCCAGATGAAATCCCTCAGGATGGATGCGGGACGGGCAGTGTCCCGCTCTGGGCATTGGGCGCCGCATGGGATTCAATCTCTGGGGAATTTGTGGGGATTCAAAAAAATTTAGTTATGCTACCGTTCTTTATGAAAGGTATTGGAAAGATGTTTTAAAAATAGTACGTATGATATGTATTTTTTTATGTTTCGATTATCTTCTATATACAGGGTCACTGGAAATATGACGTATTCCTGCTAAGGGGTGATAGATGAGGTCAAAACAAATATTTTTTGTTAAATAACTTTTTCTCAAAAAATTAATAGTTTTTGAGTTAATTGAAATTAAGTACATTTTTACCAAAAGTACGTTTTCAGACACAAAAATTTAAAATAAAAGATAACTACTCATTCGATTCCGGATTTTTTACTATTTTAGGATAGAAAACAATCTGAGTGTTGATAATGATTGAAAAAAAATTTCATAAAATGCAGTTGTTTATTAAAAAATCAATCCTTAAATGCATTTATTTTTTAACCTTATTTCAGATTTTTTAGAAATAGCATCAAATATACAAAAAAAATCCTTGTAACTAAGCGTGCATAATATTTTAAAAACATCACCATCTATTCAGCTTTCAGTTGAGGTATAAAACTTAATAATAACTTTAATAAAAAATGAGAAATTAAGACTTAACTAAATAGCAGTCCCATTTCATGTAGCAAAAATTTCCTACTTCAAGCGCTTCGGAGGTGGCCGTATTATCCTACTTATTCCATAAATGTGAAAGTTTGCTTGTTTGGATGATTCTTCTCAATCACGCAAAACGGCTGAACGGATTTGGATGAAATTGGCACACAGATAGTTTATAAACCGGATTAAAACATATGAGGATACTATTATCTTGGTTAAGGGTTCCCTAAGGATTTTCTCGAATGTAAATGCGAATGCAGTCGCGGGCGGAAACTAGTTTGCCATAAATGGTCGTACTTACTGAAAATACTTTCGTCCGAGTGAGTTTGAGACAGGATTATTTTCCGCCGATGAGTCAAAATTGTATACAAACTGTGTCACAAATAACCATGCATATCAGCTAATTTTAATGCCCCGCTGCTGGGGAACTGGCCTACCTTTTGGCTTGTGGATGGATAAAGCGGACGGGCCATATCCACCACGTGGACCCAATGTGGATTGGTCAGTGTTAACGACTGTAAATGCAGCCAGAACCAAGGGCTCAATGTAAGGTACATTGAGTTAACACCGACCATTCCGCATTGGGCCCACGTGGTGGGTTATGGCCCCTCCGCTTTATCCCAAAAGGAAAGGAAGGCCTGTTCCCCAGCAGCGGGTCATTAAAAATGGCTGATATGCATGGTTATTTTTGATGCTGTCTGTATAAAATTTTGACTCATCGGCGGAAAATAATTTTGTTTCAAACTCACTCGGACGAAAGTATTGTTAGTAAGCACGATCATTTATGGCAAACTAGCTTTCGCCCGCGACTTTGTCCGCAATTACATTCGAGAAAACCCCTAGGGAATCATTAACCAAGATAAAAGTATCCTCCTATATTTAAATCCTGTTTATAAACTGTCTGTGTGCCAAATTTCATCCAAATCCGTTCAGTCGTTTTGCGTGATTGATTAACAATCATCCAAACAAGCAAACTTTCACATTTATGATATAAATAGGATAATACGGCCACCTTCGAAGCGCTTGAAGTAGGAAATTTTTGCTACATAAAATGGGACTGCTATTTAGTTAAGTCTTAATTTCTCATTTTTTATCTAAGTTATTATTAAGTTTTGTACCTCAACTGAAAGCTGAATAGATAGTGATGTTTTTAAAATATTATGCACGCTTAGTTGCTAGAATTTTTTTAAAGATATTTGATGCTATTTCTAAAAAATCTGAAAAAAAATAAAAAAATAAATGCACTTAAGGATTGATTTTTTTATAAAAACCTGTATTTTTTGTAAATTTTTTTATTCATTATCAACACTTAGATTGTTTTCTATCCCAAAATAATGAAAAAACTGGAATCTAATGAGTAGTTATTTTTTATTTTAAATTATTGTGTCTGAAATCGTACTTTTAGTAAAAAAATACTTAATTTCAATTAACTTAAAAACTATTAATTTTTTGAGAAAAAGTTATATGACAAAAAATATTTGTTTTGACCTCATCTATCACCCCTTAGCAGGAATACGTCATATTTCCAGTGACCCTGTATAAAAATGAATCCCTATTTGTCTTGGTCACGCCATCACGCGTGAACGGCTGGGCCGATTTCGCTAATTCTTTTTTGTTGTATTTGTTATTTAATGAAATTAGAAAATTTAAGAATTCTTAACCACCACATAAAATTATTTTGGACAATATAAACTTTTTTAATGTAACCTTATGACGTTTTACATAGAATTGACAGAATGCGTGCTGCAAATTTATCGTCAAAGAGGATGTAAAAAACTGAAAGTCGTTTAAAACACAGGCTTCATTCGGAGTTATTTTATTACAAATTCGAAATCAATATTCATAACTAAGACAGGACAAAACGTCTGTCGGGTCAGTTTATTGATAAATTCACGTATCGCCCATTGAAGAATCTGTCATATTATATTATCTATCATAGTGTATCATAGTTACTACTATTAGCTGCATGCTGCGTAATATAAATTTTATAAGTAAAAATAAACGAAAATAAAATGATCGACCAGCAATGATTAAAAAGCTGCTTACCAAACCAATATTCGCAACAAAAGGCACCAAATTAATATGTTGTTTGAACATAGTTAAGTAAACATAATCATAAGGGCACGTGCACAGCGCACGCCTTTCCATTCAAACTAAAGTGAGAGCTACAGGATTTGCTCGTATCCCATTCGGCGGGCCATGAGTCAGTATCTTAAGACCATACTCAAATAAAGGGAGCCAGATTGATGTTTTAGATATTGATATGATAGTGATTTAGTATGGGAACACAAATAATCCGGCTGTAGGGGACTCGTTTTGCATTAAAGATTTAAATAGTCGATTGACGAAATTACTTCTAACTTCTAAGTCATCGAATCTTATGCATTGGCGTGACTTCAATTTATAATACAGTTTCACTTTGTTTCATAAATTGAACTTAGCGACTTAGAGACTTTGTTATTAGAGATTTAAGCAAGAACACTTAAGAAAAAAAAACATTTAAATTGATTTATTCCTGAAACCATTTTTAGAAGAATTGACGCCGAGTTTTCCCAGTAGGTAGGTACAGTAACTAATCAAAAATACTTGTGTTGGGAATGACTCGCAACTTCCCAATAGGATTGCAACGATTTATATTTAAAAAAAAATACAGCAAGCTTATATTAAGTACATATATTAAAATGAAAGAAAAACTACTATTTAAGGCAACATTATTAAAAGTAGGTTAGTACGCGTGCGTGCGTGTAAGTTGGTCACAATTATTTTAAATATATCAATCGTGAAAACGTATAATATATAAATACCTTATATTCATCGGTCACACAGTAAAATATTGAAAACTAGTGGCTCCGTGAGCTGTAGACCTCGCGACAAAAAGTTGTTCAAACTGTACAAAAATAAAATGTCGCCATGAAGTTCTCAAAGCACACAGTACGTGAGTATTCGCAGTTATAGGGAGAGCTGATCTGGTATAAGGATAGTACCATAGTACTGACATGCCGTTTTTAGGGTTCCGTAGCCTAAATGGCAAAAAACGGAACCCTTATAGATTCGTCATGTCTGTCTGTCTGTCTGTCTGTCTGTCTGTCTGTCTGTCTGTCTGTCTGTCCGTATGTCACAGCCACTTTATTCCGAAAGTATTAAGACTACACAGTTGAAACTTAGTAGGTAGATGTATTCTGTTAACCGCTTAACGAATTTAATACAAAAATAAGAAAAATAAAAGATTAAGGGGGGGCTCCCCATACATGAAACTGAAACTGAAAAAATTTTTTTTCTTCAAACCAACACGTGTTGGGTGTCTAAAGATAGGTCGTTAAAAATGACATTGAGGTTTCAAAGACAACTTTTTCTCAAAGTCAACCGTTTGAAAGATATACACCGCCAAAGTGGTAAACTGTGTGTCCCCCCCCCTTTAACTTTTGAAATAAGAGAGTGAAAAATCTAAAAAAAATATATGCTGTAGATCTTAACAAAAACTTTCAACCAAAATTGGTTTGAACGAGATATAGTAATTAGTTTTTGAGATATAGCACATTTTCCAAAACCGCAAATATAACTTTGTCATTCATACCAACACTGTGAAAAACAAAGTTATTTTTGCACACAAAAAATGATAGGTGGTATTAAATATGGTATGGTATAAGGTAACTACGGAACCCTACGGCGCGTGGCCCGACACGCACTTGGCCGGTTTTTTGATTTGTAAATATACCTACTCGTATTATGAATCATTATTTAATAGGGACATCTATTGTGCTCTCCTAAAAAAACCGAAAAACCCATCTTTCCAGATAGTCGCGTGCCATGTTCGCATGCACCGGGCAATGTCGGACATTAGCTGATTGCCGTCGCGGCCTAACGTTTTAATACGATTAATTTGAGCAGTGGCCCATCCGCCATCTTGCACCGCCATTTTTACCCAACGACCGTTTTGCGTGTCGCTTGTTTGACTTAAGGATAAAATGGCACTTACGTGATGTTACACTATTTTAATACGTTAATATTTTTGTTGTTTTATGAATGACAGTAATTGATTGATTTGGGCGCTCAATTGAATGTATTATTATTTTTATACATATGTTTAGAAAATCTGTATTACAAAATATACACAGCTTCAAGCAAAGCCAAATCTACCAACATACATAATGTGCACTGTCCTTTCGTTTCGTGATATACCTACTTTCGGTTTTTAAATATTTTTTTTAAGGGCCCTAAAGCCTTCAAAGTATTAAAATTATTACTCGCTAAGTACAAAATAAAGCTAAAAGTGGCCACTTTTTCCTCTTTTGCCTACTATTACTACAACGAACTATATTTTACTAGGGTTATTGATTGTAAATCTATCTTAATATATAAAATCGTAAACTGAATGACTGAATGACTGACTGACTGACTGACTGATCTATCAACGCACAGCCCAAACCGCCGGACCTAGAGACTTGAAATTTTGCACACAGATACCTTATATAGTGTAGGCATCCACTAAGGAAGGATTTTTGAAAATTCTATCCCTAAGGGGATGAAATAAGGGATGAAAGTTTGTATGAAAGTCCCTCAGTTTTGAAGCTAGGATCGTCAAATTTTGTGTTTAGGCTGACGATTGAAAATTAATAAATACGGGTCTCAGCGTTTTTCAAAATTCTAGCCCCGAAGGGATCAAAAGGGGGATGAAGTTGTGTAATGAAGAAAATCCTTTATTTTCGAAGTCAAAATTGCTAAATATATAATTTAGGCTTATCGATGGAAATCTAACGCAACGTATATTGTTATTGTTAGTATTTCAACCCCTACGGGGATGAGATGGGGGTGAAAAGGGGTAAATAAACCTAAAAATAGATATGGATGTCGTTATTGGGGTTTTCTGGGATGACGATTGCAAAAATGACATTTATTTTGAAGTCCAACACGGTGGACATGATTTGACCCCTCAAGGGGTGAAAATGGGGTTCGAATTTTGTATGGAAAAATAATATTAAATGGACATTACAACTTTAAACTTCGTAGGAGCACGTCTAAAAATAAATAAGCAAACATGTATTTTGTGATTTTGAAAATAAACCCCTTAGGGGGTAAATGGGGTGAGTAAACCTAAAAATAGATACGGATGTCGTAATTGGGGTTTTCTGGGATGACGATTGCAAAAATGACATTTATTTTGCAAGTCCAACACGGTGGACATGATTTAATCCTCAAGGGGTGAAAATGGGGTTCAAATTTTGTATGGAAAAAAATATTAAATGGCCATTACAACTTTAAACTTCGTAGGAGCACGTCTAAAAATAAATAAGCAAACATATATTTTGTGATTTTGAAAATTAACCCCTTAAGGGGTAACCCATTTACCCCTGATGAGTAAACATAAAAATCGATGTGGATGTCGTTCTTGAGGTTTTATGGGATGGTGATTACGAAAATGAGATTTATTTTGAAGTCCAACACGGTGGACATGATTTAACCCCTAAAGGGATGAAAATGAGGTTCAAATGTATGGAAAAAGAATATAAAATAGACATTACAACTTTAAAATTCGTAGGAGCATATCTAAAAATAAATAGGCGAAAATGACATTTGTTTTGAAGTCCAACACGGTGGACATGACACATCATGGACCTGTACCTGGACATGCACATCCAGGTAACGGGAACGAGAACAGGCACGGGCACGGGAACAGGAGCGGGAACAGGACGAGAACGGGACGGGAACGGAACGGGCCGGAACGGAAACGGAACGGGAAGGGAACGGGAATGAAACGGGAACGAAAAGGGAAGGGAATGGGAACGGGAACAGAACGGGAACGAAACGTGAACGGAACCGGAATGGAACGGGAAAGAGAAAGGGACAGGAACGGGACGGGAACGGTACCGGGAAAAGGAACGGAAGGAGTACGGGACGGGAATGGGACGCGAACGGGAACGATTCGGGAACGGCATGGGAATGGAACGGGAACAAAACGGGAACGTAACGGAAACGATACAGGAACGGAACGGGAACGAAAACGGGACGGGAACGGTAGAGGAACGGCACGGGAACGGAGGGGAAAGGATCGGGAATGGAACGGGAACGGAACGGGAACCGGAATGGGACGGGGCCGGAACGGGATCGGGTACCGGACGGGAACGGGAACGGGACGGGGACGGGAACGGAATGGGACGGGAACGGGAACGGGAACCGGAAGGGGTACGGGATGGGTACGGAACGGGAACAAGAACGGAACGGGACAGAATGGGAACGGAACGGGAACGGGATGGGAACGGGAACGGAACGGGACGAGAACGGTACGGGAACGGGAACGGGAACGAGAACGGGACGGGAACGGGAATGGCAACGGAAGGGGTACGAGAACGGGACAGGAAAGGGATGGGAACGGACGGGAACAGAACGGGAACGGGAACCGGAAACGTAAAAATGACTGGTCAGATCTTGGTTGAAGGTTCTCTAAGGATTTTCTCTAACATCCACGCGGACGAAGTCGCGGGCAGAAGCTAGTATAATATAAAACTCTAAATTGATTGATTGTTGGGATAGGTGTAGAGCCCTAACGGCTGGAGGTTTTAACCATTTTTGGAGGGTAGATACCTTTCATTGTGTAGGTGAGCACTAAGAAAGGGTTTTGGAAAATTACCGTTATACAAGGTGCTACAGGGTGTTCCCGTTTGTATGGGAATAAGTATAGGATTGAGGATAGAGACACCATGTTTGGAGGGAGATACCATTCATGGTGTAGGTGAACACTAAGAAAGGGTTTTGGAAAATCCCTATATACAGGGTGCTACAGAGTGTTCCAGTTTGTGCATATTTTTTTATGGGAAAAATTAAATGTGTGAAATTAGGTCTACTGATAAATACCTAGCTCTATTGGTAATCCGTGACTTTCAAAATAAATGCACATCTACCTTAATCACGCGAACGAAGTTGCGGGCAAAAGCTAGTAAACTATAGAATCTTAGCTTCAATCTGTACATGTGAATTTTAGATTAGACATTAATGTACTTAGCGAGCAATAAATTTAGTTAAGATGAGGGCGCTACTTGATGGCTATAGGAGCCTTAAGGAACAAAATGTAAACACTGACCTCAACAGTTGAAGAAAAATCTAATATATTTTTAAGTTTATTATAAGTTTTTTTTTTTAATCTGTAGGTGCTTTCTTACAGTTTCTTTCAATAAATTTCCCGTCACCAAAGTTCGTGCAAACGCTAATCTCGAACAATAAACGAACAAAATACATTGGAACACATTCCGTTATTCTTAGTTAACAATGTTCAGCCTAAGTTAATTATGTTCACGGTATAAATCTTTCGTAATTGGCCTCTTGTTTCACAACACTAAGAGCTTGGGACGTGTTGAAATTATATATGTGGGAGCGGCCAACTTTCATGATGTTTTCGGTAAATTATTATGTGTTTACTCTGTATGGGCTTAGGTGATAATATTGTTAACAAAACAACAGTTTTACAAAGCAATTAGCAGTGAAAATTATGATGATGTAAAAAATTTGATTGCTGAATTATTAATAGTATGTGTTTAATATTATACCACGTAATGGTACCTATACTTTTTATAGGCTATGGTTTAAGAAGAAATGTAATTTCGTTCTTTTGTCTTTTTCCTGTCATTAGTAAAATTTTCATGCTTCAGCACATATTGTTTAATTTATTTACTTATTTATCGAAGAATTTCCTTTTGAGAGCATCAGGACATTAAACATGGTCCTTCGAGCCGGATTTGTAAGGCAACGTAAGTAATGCAAAGTTTTACGAAAACGAAAAATCGTTGTGGAAAAGTTCATGCTCTGGTCATGCCATGGTGAAGCAATGCAGCAGCTTTTTGCTTTAGTTTAGTGCATCTCTATACCAATTTCAATAAGAGCAAGGATGATTATTCTCAAGAACAAAATAGTAGAACAAAAAGTAAAAAGTATACTCGAAGAACAAACAAAAGTATAAAGTACATACATAAGGGTATCAAGAACAAAAGTAAAAAGTACAAAAAGTATAAAGAGCAAAAAGAAAATAAAAGAACAAAAGGGTTATGTAAGTCAAGAACAAAAAAGAACAAAATATTATTTCAAAAGCAAGAACATAGAGAAAAGAAAAAATCGAGTGGCGTGTTGCGTCAGTTTATGTCAATGACATTTATTGTCAAGAACAAGGTTTATTTTAAAAAAATGTTTTTGTGTTCAATTTAGTTATAGTTCAAATATTTTCGTATTTAATTAGTACAAAAATCTCGTTTATTTTGTGTAAGTTTTTCAGCAATGATGGAAGGTCTTTTAAAGGTGCAATTGAACTTACAAAAGTCAATTTCAAAAGGTTTGTCTAATTTTAAGAAAAGCCCAAAGGATCGTATTACACAAGAGTACGTAGAAGTTAGATTGAAAAATCTCGAAAGTGATTGGCTATTATTCAGAGATAACAACACAAAACTTTTTGATATTTCGAAACCCGAAGAATTAGTTAAAACCGATTACGTTACTAACGACATTTATGAAAGTACGGAGGACAACTATTTTGTTTATAATTCAGCATTGAATGCAGCTCTCAAAAAGTTTACGATAGTTACAGAAGCCCAACCGGTAAAGGATAGTAATGGTGTCAAAGTTGGCCCTGCGTTGAGGTTACCAAAAATCACCATTCCTGTCTTTTCAGGCAGCTATTCTGAGTGGACCACATTTCGTGACTTGTTTTTATCTCTAGTGCACAACAACACATCCTTAGACAACGTACAAAAATTACACTATCTAAAAACTCATTTGACAGGCGAGGCAGAACAATTAATCCGTTATACTCCAATTACTGATGCAAATTACAGTGAATGTTGGACATTATTAGAAAAACGATTCAATAACAAAAAATACCTAGCCAACAGCATTCTGAAACGGTTATTTCAACAAAAAAGATTATTTGTAGAGTCAGCCGCAGGTCTGAAAGATCTACTCGACACCACCATCGACTGTCTAAATGCTTTGAAGAATATTGACATTGACGTAAGTACATGGGACATAATAATTATTCACATAACTTCCTTTAAATTAGACCCAGAAACTCGAAAACAATGGGAGTTACATGTTTCTAGTAACGATCCAAATGAATTGCCCAGCCTAGATCAATTTAAATATTTTATTGAAAATCGTTTCCGCGCTCTTGAGTTTGTAGATGCCAAGAAACCTTTTTCACCACAAACTAGCGGGTCTCAGATGAAACCTCGAACCTTTCTAGCAACTAAAACTACCGACATGAAATGCGAATTTTGTCCTGAACTTCATAAGTTGTGTTTTTGTAAGGAGTTTGCCAAATTAGATTGTTCAAAGAGACGTGAATTTGTCATGAAGAATTCTATTTGTTTCAATTGTCTAGGAAGAACTCATAAAGTGTACGATTGCACAAATCCATCTAGATGCAAGCTCTGCAACAAAAAACATCATTCTCTCTTGCATTTAGAAAATGAACCTGTCGCTTTGCTTACAACAACTGGTGAAGACACAACCGCTTCAACAAGTACGGCACCGATAGTTTCATGTCTATCCACGCAAAAAATCAACAAAAGCGGTCAAGTTATTTTAGCTACAGCTTTAGTTAACGCCAGATCGGATACAAGAGGCCATCATGTTCTCAGAGTATTGTTAGATCAAGGTTCTCAGGCTTGTTTTATAACAGAAGCTGCAGTCCAACTTTTGCATCTTAAGAAAAGTGTTATCAGGGGAACAGTTACAGGGTTAGGTGGAGATAAAACTATAGTATCCAAGTCGATAGTTACGGTTGAACTGCAATCTATAGTAGACAAAAGGTTCAACATTAAATTTCAAGCTTACGTCCTAAAAAATGTCACTTCATACATTCCAGAAAAACGAGTAGAAACGATAGACTGACCAGAATTAGAAAACTTATGTTTAGCTGATCCTCAATTCAATGTACCAAATAAAATAGATATGTTGTTAGGTGCTAACATTATGAGTTCAATATTGAAGGAAGGCATTAAAAAGAATCCAAGTGCATCGTTGGTTGCTCAAAATACCACATTGGGGTGGATTTTGTCTGGCACTGTGCACAATGACACGGATAGTCATAGTGTGAGTATAACAGTCATGCACTCGCAAGTCACTGAAAATGATTTTCTAAAGAAGTTTTGGGAAATAGAAGAACAATCTAGTACAAAAAAGATGTGGACTGAAGAAGAGCAAAGATGTGAAGAAATTTTCAAGAATACTACCAAAAGGACACCAGAGGGGCGATACATAGTAAAATTACCATTTCGTGAACCACAGCCTAGGTGCTTGGGTGGCAATTCACGACAAATTGCAATAGCAAAATTCAAGTCGTTAGAAAAAAGATTGTTAAATGACCTAGACCTGAAAGGAAAATAGGCTGATTTGATAAATGAATATTTATTATTAGGACATATGCGACCGGTAAATAGCCAAGATACGAATAAAGAAAAAGCAGTTTATTTACCACATCATGCTGTTGTAAAAAATGAAAGAACAACTACAAAAGTACGAGTGGTTTTTAATGCGTCGAGTAAAAATAATCTTGGAGTGTCATTAAATGATGATCTCATGATTGGACCAAAATTACAACCAGATTTGCGTCATCTAGTTTTGCGGTGGCGAGTTCATCCATTTGTCATTATTGCCGATATTGTAAAAATGTATCGTCAAGTAAGGGTTGCTGAAGAAGATGCTGTTTTCCAGCGAATTTTGTGGAGAGAGAATCCTGAAAGTGAAATTCAAGATTACGAATTACTTACCGTAACATTTGGTACAGCTTCTGCTCCCTATTTAGCTGTAAAAGCATTAAATCAGGTCAGCATTGATGAAGCAAAAGATTTTCCTCTTGCTGCTGACAAAGTAATCAATTCTTTCTATATGGATGACCTGATGCTAGGATGTAGTGATATAAATAAGGGTGTACAAATGTGTAAAGAGATGTCAAAATTGTTACTAAGAGGAGGTTTTGAATTACAAAAATGGAACAGTAACAATAAACAATTGCTTACAGGAATAAATACAACTGAGAATGTAAAGGACAAACAGAACGATGGAATCAAAGGGGTAAAGGCAGAACAAAAAAGGGGGGAGAATGAAGAGTCAAATGACAAAGAACAAACAGAGAACGAGCAAGTAGTTGATTTAAAGGTGGATAATTTAACAAAGATTTTAGGGATTGCATGGGATCGAAGTGAAGATATTTTTCAATACAAGTTCAAACTTCCAAACACATCAGAAACTGAAACAAAGAGATCAATTTAATCGACTATAGCGCAATCATACGATCCTCTTGGATGGATAGCACCGAGTATTGTTCTCGCAAAGATATTTATTCAGAAACTATGGCTCGCAGGTCTAACTTGGGATGAAACAATACCAACAGAATTAAATAAAGAGTGGCTTACTTACCGCAATGAGCTTCAAGAACTAACCACGATCAAAATACCTCGGTGGGTTGGTTTATCCGAGATCAATGATAAGGAAAAATGTGAACTGCATGGCTTCTGCGATGCGTCAAAATCAGCATACGCAGCAGTTGTTTATTTAAGGGTGATCGATAACAGTGGTCAAGTTCACATTTCGTTGTTAATTGCTAAAACTAGGGTGGCTCCTATCAAACAAGTGTGTATACCACGACTAGAACTTTGTGGAGCGGTATTGCTATCGCGACTCATCACAGAAGTGGCTGAAGTACTAAGTATATCAAAAAACAAAATTACAGCTTGGACAGACTCAACAATTGTTCTGAGTTGGTTGAGCAGTCACCCAAGCAAATGGAAAACGTTTGTAGCAAACAGGACATCCGAGATATTAACTAATTTAGAAGCTTGTCAATGGTTTCATGTACAGTCAAAAGAAAACCCAGCAGATTGTGCGTCACGAGGAGTTCAACCAGCGGACCTAAAGGATAATCAGCTTTGGTTTTCGGGTCCTCAATTTCTTTATTTACAAAACATAACTGACACTAAACCAAAAGAACTAAGTGTTAATCTAGAAGAAGCGGTTAAGTCTCACCATATTAATACCGAAGAAAATTTACTAGAAAAATATTCTACGTTACAGAAGTTGATAAGAATAGTTTCTTATATTAGAAGAATTCTTAATCCCAAAGTCGACAGACCAAAATATATAACAAAAGCAGAAAGAGGATTAGCATTAAACTGTTGTATCAAAAAAGTGCAAAGAGAAACATACGGAGAAGAGTATAAACAATTAAAAAGTAAAGGTTTTATAGAATCTAAAAATAGTCAATTAAAAGCACTATCCACAATCTTAGATGAGAGTGATATAATCCGAGTAGGTGGAAGACTACAAAAATCAGGTCTGGCTGAAGAGACTAGGCATCCTATAGTGTTACCAAGAGATTCACATCTTACGAAATTGATTATATCGGACGCTCATCTAAACACTCTACATGGGGGAGCCCAATTGACGATGAATTATTTAAGAAGTGCGTATTGGATAATTGGTATGAAGAACCTAGTGAAACGTCATATTCACCAGTGTATTCCATGTGTACGACAGAACGCAAGGATACAGCACCAATTCATGGGTTCATTGCCAGCAGTTAGATGCACTCCTGCTAGAGCATTTGTACATAGCGGACTTGATTATGTAGGACCTATTAATATAAGAACGACTAAAGGACGGGGTAATCGCTCACATAAGGGTTACATATGCTTATTTGTGTGTATGGTCACAAGAGCTATCCATTTAGAAGTTGTTAGCGATATGAGTACTGCTGCATTCATTGCAGCCTTTCGACGATTCGTGTCTAGACGTGGCCATTGCGCCAAATTGTGGAGTGATAATGGTACGACGTTTGTAGGCGCATCAAAGGAATTGCAACAATTGAAAGAGATTCAAAAGGATATTGCAGCACATTTAGAAGGTTATGGAACAGAGTGGAATTTTATACCACCTCATGCTCCAAATTTTGGAGGCTTATGGGAGGCGGGGATTAAATCAACGAAACATCACATTAAACGCGTATTAGGCGAATTAACTCTGACTTTTGAAGAAATGACTACGTTTCTCACACAAGTGGAAGCTTGCTTGAACTCTCGACCAATAACTGTAGACAGTTCAGATCCAAATGATACACTGCCGTTGACTCCAGGACATTTCCTCATTGGAGAACCGCTAGTATCTGTCCCGGATTTCAAAAATTATTTGGAATCTAGTATAAGTTCATTGACTAGGTGGCAAATTATTCAAAAAACACTTCAAAGTTTTTGGCATCGATGGTCTCAAGAGTATCTGTCAAATTTAATGAACAGGTATAAATGGATACATTGGGTCCCTGAGCCACAGATAGGTCAGTTAGTTCTTGTCAAGGAAGACAATTTACCACCAAGTCGTTGGCTTTTAGGACGGGTAGTTGAGAAGCATCCGGGTAGTGACAACATAACTCGCGTAGTTACGTTACGCACTAAAAATAATTTACACATTAAAAGACCTACATCAAAGTTGTGTATTTTACCTATAGCCACTTAAATAAATAATTGTAATATATTTTTAACATTCAATACCTTTGTAATGTTAGGATAAAGTTATTATTTTTTTTACATTTTCAATAATATGGTTTTTAGTTCATAATAATCTTAGTTCACCTAAGTTTCAATTGGTTTTGATTACGTACTTACGTTTCTTTTTGTTTAGTGAATTAATACCTACCCTGTCTGTAGAACGAAGGTCAATAGTCGTTCTAGGGGGGCGGTATGTTTAATATTATACCACGTAATGGTACCTATACTTTTTATAGGCTATGGTTTAAGAAGAAATGTAATTTCGTTCTTTTGTCTTTTCCTGTCATTAGTAAAATTTTCATGCTTCAGCACATATTGTTTAATTTATTTACTTATTTATCGAAGAATTTCCTTTTGAGAGCATCAGGACATTAAACAGTATGAAACAAAACCTATGTCCTATATCCAAAAACAAAAAAAAAGATTTGGATTATTTAAAAAATATGTTTTATTTATGATACTTTATCATACTGTAAAGTTTCGTCTTCTGAGGATTTACTGTCGGGGTCCACTACGTTCCTTTTTTACACTATATGTTTTAACAAAACTGGGTTGGGTGTAAATTGTACCTTATTTTGCGTGTTATCGATAAAAATAATACAGTTTATTTTAGAAGATAACTCTGTAAATCCTCACTTGTAAACTGATAGATTTGTCAATCGCGTAATAGATACCTAACTTAACAGGCCGACGAACAGTGGACGTCTTATGCAAATGTAAAAATACCAAAATAATTTGCAATTTGATCATTATTGACTCTTCTTGTGATGTTATTCGGGTTAAGACAGCATTTGTCTAGGGTTCTTCTTCTTCTTATTTTTGTTTTGGCAATCTACTTTCCTCTTGGAAGTAATTTTTGCCAGTGTCAAGTGTTGAATAGTTCAGTGGTAGATTGTTTCAGTATACATTAAAATGAGGGTGCATCGCATTCCAATGCTGCTTGGAGCATTTGGCACCAAGTATATCAAGACAGTTTACTCGGTAAGGTCAACCGAAGTAGCTACCACTACAGTAAAAGTCTCAGCTTCACACAACCAAGATCGCGCCTATTTTAATTATTCCACATATTGTTCAGTTGCGTAGACACTTGTACCACAAAACTGCACCAATTTAAGACACAATATCCAATATGAATCAATTTGCGAATAATTAAAATAGTCACCAAACCGAACCCGACAAAATGGCGCCAAAACCTCCGTCTAGGGTTCTATTAAATAAAAAAAAATCCAAAATACTAACTCGATTCAAAATAAATGCCAATAACATTTTTTCATAAGAAACTGTAAATCGCATAAATTTTTATTTGGTTTGGTATTTTGGATTTTTTATTTAGTAGAACCCTAGACAAATACTGTCTTAATCCTAATAACATCACAAGAAGAGTTGATTATGCTTACATTGCAAATTATTTTGGTATTATTACATTTATATGGGAAGTTCACTGTTTGCCGGCCGTTTAATTTAAATCAGTAGGTTAAGTAAAATTAAACTAAATATTTTAAAGCTACAGTTTAACAAACGCCCTTTAAACGCTTACTGATAATTCAACCTTTGCCACTTCACTCCCATGTCATTCAAAGGGGCTTACTGAAGCGATTCACCCATAACCCTTTCGAAGTTCAATCACATCTAAAATTTCATGACGCGGTCCACAATGGACCAGTCACCTAAATTGAGGTGCGGGGTTGAAAATAAAATTGTAACACGAGATAACGGTAATGAGTGTGCTCGGATGCAATGCAATTTCGGTGGTGGGGCGTGGGGAATTAGGCATAATCGGACGTCGGCGATGACAATCTGTCGCGTGTATGTCACGTGAGCGCCGCGTGCGCGCCACGCGAGGTATTGCGGACGGGACGGGAAACGGTTTGCGGATCGTTTTGTCGGATGCGATCGGAATTCGTTTTTACGAATTATGCCCTTTTTATAAGTACCTAGCTAATTAGTGACTAAATAATCGTCAAAATTAATAGCTACTGCAATACCTATGAACGTGAAGTCATACAGTCAAACTCAACACTCAGTACGAAAAACCAAAACGTCATCCAAAATTTATTATTCAAGGCAAAACTCAGTACTAAGTAATCGTGTTTCTTTACGACTCTTTAGTTACATTATTTAGATATAGCCTGGAAGAGATTGCTGTTAAGCAATAAAGCCACCTATTGTGTACTTTCTTCTTTGTTCTGTTTGTTTGTATGAATATTATTATGTTTTATAAATTATTATTATTAGGTATAACAATAAAATTCTGTACTCACTTGTTTTGTTACCGAATCGATGAGACGAACGAAAATGTCCTGCTCCTGTCTAATACCTGAAACAAAAATATTATAAAGAAACTATTATACTATAACTAGTAATAAACTACTATAACATAACTTTATATACGAGTATAACACTTGTACTATTATGTATTCTGTGGTATAACTAAATCCAATGCGTGGACTAAATAGCTCTATACATTGAAATAGAATCGTAGCAGTCTACGGCGCGGTGTAGCAATAACGTAGCGTTTGTAATTCGTTTTTAGGGTTCCGTACCTCAAAAGGAAAAAACGGAACCCTTATAGGATCACTTTGTTGTCCGTCTGTCTGTCTGTCCGTCCGTCCGTCTGTCTGTCAAGACCCTTTATCTCGGAAACGCGTGGAGGTATCGAATTGAAATTTAAACCATATACTAAGGCCCTTGAAGCTGTAAAAAATCAAACTTCTAAATTAACGTAAAAAAAAGATACTGCCGTTAAGGGCGCAAAAAACGCATTTTCGATACTCTCAAAGGAATCAATATTCATAAGGTACTTCCCGTTGACCTAGAACTATGAAATTTGGCAGGTAATAGCGTCTTATACTACACTTACAGGAATAAATCTGAAAACTGCATATTTGTAATTAAATCATAATAAAATATGGTCATTAAAATACGTAATTATTAATCATCTTGGTGAAACAACGGTATGCGCGGCATTGCGCGGTCATAGTTTAACTTCTAATTACTTTTGGATTAATCGCGCCACTAATTCTTTTAAAACTATCAATATTTATTATTATTAATTATTCAAATCCTTTCAAATATTGTTATAGTTAATAATAAATACTTTTAAAAATAAAATTAAAAAGTAATAAATTTGGCTCTAAATATTTTCGCAACATGGCGGTGTGTCACGCTGTATGACAGGGGGTCTTCTTCTTCTTATTTTTGTTTTGGCAATCTACTTTCTTCTTGGAAGTAATTTTTGCCAGTGTCAAGTGTTGAATAGTTCAGTGGTAGATTGTTTCAGTTTACATTAAAATGCGGGTGCATCGCATTCCAATGTTGCTTGGAGCATTTGGCACCAAGTATAATCAAGACAGTTTACTCGGTAAGGTCAGCCGAGGTAGCCACCACTACAATAAAAGTCTCGGCTTCACACAACCAAAGGGTCCTGTTGGAATACACCCATTTTCTCTAATAACATTGCGATAGATAAAACCATTTCACAGAACATTATACAGTGTACTATCGATATACAGCGCCATCTGTTGACAATCAACAGTACTTGTATTTTATACAGGTGCGGTGGGTTTGTAATTATTTTATTTTTTCTCAAAAATGCTTGGAAATTCGAACATTATTTTGACAACCTTCTTCGTGCTAAATCAGAGTTTACGGACAGACCTAAACCGCGCCATCAATATTTGTATGAGAATCCATTACTAACGTGTTATAATGGATTTTCATACAAAATTGCCGGCGTCTGTCCAGCAATGTTTCTATTAAAACTCATTTACTCACGTGTAATTCAGAAATGGAGCGAACTTTTCAATTAAACACAAATATAGGTATCAAATGTCGCCTTGATGAGCGAGCACATTCCAAATTTTTTTTTTTTAATATTCGGTATACTGGTATCACGTGAAAGGCCTTGATGAGCACATTCCAAAAAATTGAAAAAAAAAACGAAAAAAAACTGTTTTGGTGCAATATGGGTATCAAATGAAAGGCCTTGATGAGCGCATTCCAAAAAGATAAAAAAATTAGCTACGAAAAAAATTTTTTTTTCAATACCTGTGGGTATCAAATGAAAGTTTTTTGAAAAGTTTTTTGGAATATGCTCATCAAGGAGCATATTCCAAAAAACTAAAAAAAAAAATTAAAAAAGAAAGGTAATTTTTTTTTGCAATATGGGTATCAAATGAAAGGCCTTGATGAGCACATTCCAAAAAAACTGAAAAAAAAAAACAAAAAATTTTTTTTTTTGCAATATGGGTATCAAATGAAAGGCCTTGATGAGCACTTTCCAAAAAACTGGAAAAAAAATGAAAAACTGGAAATAAATGAAAAAAACCGGATTTTTTTTCAATATGTGTATCAAATGAAAGGCCTTTATGTGCACATTCCACTTTCCATTTTCTTTTTTCAATTACTGTAAGTATTTTAAAATTAAAATAAAAAGCTTAAAACTTTTAAAACTAAAAAGTTAAAAGTTTAAAAGTACTACACAAACTACGCCCGTGGTCAACTCTTTGTCGTAATCCCTGGAAGGGTTATTTTCTACGTGGCGACAAAGGATTTCAAATGGTTATCTATATATAGCAGTCTGCTGAACGGATTTTCATGGTATTTTTTTACAGTTTGGTAGCTTGGAGTCCAACTTATAAACTAAGCAATTTTTCACATAATTCCGGTAGGTAGAACCTGGGATAAAGCTTGAACTCTCCGTAGTACAGTTTTCATATAAAAAACTAATAACTACCAACCACTTTTTTTCAAAATATTTCCTTTGTACCGACAACTTTTCTATAGCTTTATTTTATGTATAGATGTAGGTCTGTACGGAACCCTCGGTGGGCGAGCCCGACTCGCACTTGTCCGGTTTTTTAGTATATAGGTATGGTATTTAATTAACTGCGTTTATGCGTTCCTAAAATTTTCATTTTTTTTTATTTATCTGTATAAGGTAAAACGAGATTTAAACAAGAACCGAGATTCGGTCATAGTCATGTGTGAAATTACAAAAGTACAAAATTAATAATTTTATTAGCCTTTTTAGGGTTCCGTACCAAAATAGTAAAAAAGGAACCCTTATGGTGTGACTCAGTCTGTCTGTCTGTCACAGCTGGATATCTCGAGATCTACCAATGGTATCAACTTGAAATTTGGAATAGTTTAAGATGACATTTGCCCAACTATTTTGCAAATATTTATTATTAATTTATGTAAAGATTACAGGAAAAATAAAACGATGTCTCAATATAACACACTTTTTTAGAAATAAAAAAAAACAATAATTCTTTAGTTTCACTACCAGTCAACAGATGGCGCTGTCCTAAGAATGCTGACATAAGAAAAAAAAATAGTTCCACTATCGGTCAAGAAATGGCGCAACCTAATATTACAATAATAATTGGTGGCTGGTTCTAATATAATAACCTACTATTTGCCGTAAGAATAAACAAAGAATAAGTTCCTACTTAGTAATATAAATAGTTTGCAATGTGCAGTGGCTGAAACGTTTTTCAGTCACCATAAGCAGCTGTGGTTAAGATTTGTAAATTAACTGTCCGCCTGTTCAACCTTCCACCTGTCTGCCGTTTATCCTATTTTTTTAAAGACTGTACTAAAGTAACATACCCAAATATATTTATGATTGTACGGAACCCTCGGTGCGCGAGTCCGACTCGCTCTTGACCGGTTTTTTCTTTTTGATCGTCAAAAGTCATGGTTTAGTCAAAACAATTTGTAGCATATTTATGAGAGTTTTGAACTCCTAGTTATGCTTCAACTGATAAAACTTCGAGTGAACTCAGCGCCGTAATATCTTTAAACGTAAAAATCGCAGCAGCAAGGATATTACACTATTTGTTACATCCGGAAATTGCCTCCACACTCGCTTTGCTCGTCGAATGTTCTCTGTTTTTTTTTCTTTCTTTACTACCGACGCTAACACAGCGTAGATAAATTTAGTACCTAATAATAATAAACTAAACTTAATGTCTATACAATAATTTTAATGTTATGTTTGTATTTAACACAATTTTACAGGTACTTTATGTACCACCTTCGTTGATAACTGTTTCCTAAAGGTTGACTGGGAATGCTTTTAGCATTAAGTCATTTGCAATCGTATATTTCCTTGACTTTTATAATAAGAATTTATTTCTTTTAAAGAGATATTTGCATTCACAATGCTATTTTTCTAAAATATACCTACTAAATGATATACTAGAAAATAAAGATGCACCGGATCCTACTTTTGCCGGGTACCCGGCAACCGAGTACCCGGCGCAAGCTTATGCTGGGTAGCCGGGTACCCGGCAAAATTACCCGGCATGAAATGACGTACATTCCACTTCCACTATAAATCTCTGTAAGTGGTGGGCCTATAATATGGGTCACTCTCTTATTGTTAAGAGTCTCGCGATTAGATATTTAACTACTCCCGCCAGCTCCGTATATAGTGAATGCCTCGTTTCGGCGGCTGGTAATATCTATGAGAAAAAGCGCAACAGACAACCCAGATCGTGCTGAACAGTTTGTATTTCTTCACCATAATTTACCTCTTTTGAATTATGAATATTAATTTCTTCTACTGAGTCATGTTTAATTGAAGTAAATGTCCGCTCTTAAAATAACTTTTTTTATAAATTTATCCTAGACCTAATACCCGGCAGTGCCGGGTATCCGGCGCCATTACCCGGTACCCGGCCGGATTCTGAAAAAGTGCCGGATCCGCCGGGTACCGGATCCACACCAGGTACCCGTCCCATCTCTACTAGAAAAATTACGACTCGCACCAGATCAATTCTCGGACGGGTATCAAACCGGCGACCTTTGGATCCAATGCTCTGACCTCTGAGCTACCGAGTCACTAGAGTAGAGACATCGTCAAGCTAAGCGGTCAGAGCATTCGATAGGACATCCAAAGGTCGCGGCCTCGCGGGTTTGATTCCCGTCCGAGAATTAATGGCGCGAATCGTATTTTTTTCTAGTATAATATTATTTAGGAATTTATTTTTGAGAATTTATTTATTCCGCCAATATTAAAAATGTGATTCATAAGTCAGGCATCTATCCGTGCCAATTTTCCATGGCCCTACTGAAGGCAAGACGGCAAACATTTACAATCCGACGGCTGCAGTCTGTGGTCTCCACTGAATACACAATCAACCCCTGCCTCCTTTATATACCGTATGTCAAAGAGGTAAGGGTGATATTTGTATGACAAGAAGGGCTGTTATACTTGTCAGCTTGAAGATCTAGCTGTTTGAGTTATTAGAATGTCGTGAATAAATTTTATGGTGCAATTTTTAACCGACTTCAAAAAAAGGAGGAGGTTCGCAATTCGATTGTATTTTTTTTATCGTTGTTCGCGCACATCTTCGTCATTTATGGATAGATTTTGAAAATTATTTTTTTGTTTGATTGAGTTTTGTTGCGAGATGGTCCCTTTTAATTTTTTTTTAGATCGGTTCAGTTCAGTTCAGTTTTAGTAAAAACCGTCTAATGAAGTCGGGTGGGGCTTTTAGAATTAGAAAAAAGGTGGCCTCCAGCCCCACCCGACTTCAAAAGACGGTTTTTATTAAAATTGATATGCGTATTAGTGATTTGAATATTATTTATTGCTTTTTAATGTTGAATCTGTTTTTGTTTTTATTTTTAGGTTTTTGAAGGCGGTTTTTCTTTTTTAAAAAAAAAGCTTTTCTGTTACATTTTTGGTCGTACAATTAACTGTAACCGTATTCATAATACTCTCTAGTATACATTTTTTAACTAAAAAGTTAAACCTATGACAAGTCGATCTCACTTACTAGGATAAAAGTTGGATTTAGGTGACTGGTGAAACTACTATTGCACTAATATTCGATAACATATTCTTTTTAGCGAATGAGGATGTAGCCACCTCTGATTTTAGAGTTCATCAAGCCGCCTGTAAGGCCTCTAACTTGGCTTAACGACTGTTACCAGAGGACAACAGCTGGGACCGACACGGATTAACGTGCCCTCAGAAGCACGGAAGCGCTCAGTTCAACGGACACCCATCCGACCCATGACCGGACCGAGCGTTACTTAACAAACGTGATCGAGTACGATCATAGTCTGTCAAGTTCCGCCCCGAGCGCCTAAGTTAATAGTTTCTTTTAGTGCTATAAACCTACCCTAGATTTTTTCTATAAATACGTTAAACCATAGAAATAGAATAGAATGTCAAAGAACAACTATGTCAATAAACAGGTGATCCGAAAAACGAATGCATACATTTTATATGAGATACGTAAAATATGACTTAGATACATAAAATATGACTATATATGGCAAAGGAAATTAATAAACTATGTTCCATACTGTTTTATTTGTCGATAAACGGATAAATGTAGCGAAATTTGGTTTTAGAGAAATGTGTGGCAATATCTTATTTACCTGTGAAAAGTGTGATTACTTGAATTATTTATTTTTGTCACATCACAATTACTTTACAATTACACCTTTATTTTAAATTCTAATTAAGATTATCAAAAATTTTAAGCAAATCGTGATTGCTCCTTTGCAAGGCGGGCCGTTAGGGCCTCTTACTGTAAAAAATATTGGCACATGTCACTTGATCCTATTTGTCTCTTTTTTACATAGACCGTGTCCGTATGATGTTAACTTCTCTTTTCCACGCTCTGTTGGTCTTCTTGAGCGTAGCGAAAATTTTTCTATATCTATGCGTTTAACAGTCATCCTGGCATTATTTTTCCAACCTCTTAGTACTATCAACAACACTTCCGCTTTACCACTTGCACGCCACGCCGTCACCAATACCACAGATTAGTACATTATGAGACAAGTTATCTTAGGTTGCTCATTGCACACAAGGCTGTGGGTTGCAGCCCGAGCCGCAGGCGAGGGCGTAACTCAGCCGAGTGTGCAATGAGCAAAAGCTCACGAGTTTCATACGACGTTTTTCAACACATTTGCGAGGAAAATACAAAGTATTTACCACACAGCAACAAATACGACAAAAACAAAATATGATAAATATGATGGGAAAAGGCGCGCAGGTTTTTTTTGTTTTTTCACACGCCCAATGCAAGAATATTTTGCAAACAAAGGGGTGAGAGAGCATACAGCCTACTTCAAAAATATAATTTTAAGTGATAAAATGCAAATATTTTAATATTTAAAATAAAATATTGTGAATTATGAATAATTTGATAATAATAAATATTTGTTTGACTTAATTAAGGACTTACACATTTATTTATTCCAAAAATGTATATGAATTTTCTGCGGCATAAAACCTCTTTGTTGTTAAAATAAGTTAAAATAACTGTATTACCCGGTTAAATTGGGAATGCTCTGTTTACTCGCATAGAACTTGCTTGAAGTTAAGTACTTATTTAACTTTGTAGGGCGATAATTCTATAACCAACTAGTGTTTTATATATTATTGCACGCGTTTGTTATAGCTCGGTTTATGGCCCTAAAAGCGATGTATTAGGGCTCACTTTACGAGCAACTGTGTTTAAAAATATAATACTATACCAATACGTTTATTTCGTGCAGGGGCGATACGCGTGTGCACGAATTTTTCTATATCATAAGACTTATAGCACAAAATATCACTTATAGTATAAGTGACTACATAGAGGTACCATATTATACTTTCTACTACAGCTTAATGCACAGTCTAAGTACAAAGTGGAGCGCATCGCTAAGATGCAACGACAAGGAGGCTACGATAATGCCACAAGACCGACAATATTGACACAAGGTCTGAACCTGCATACAGAGCAAGCTGGATTGACGCGAATCACTTAGCAGCCCTGACTGTCTCGTAAACTATGATGCTTGTTGTCCTTCTGAATAATTAAATGCGTTAGTCTTTTGTTGACTATTTTAGGAGGAAACATTTCATCTCTATAAACTGTATAATAATTTCACAAATAGACGAATCAATAATGCAGTTCGTTTAGACTGGTGTTATTAAGAAATAAGCAGGATTGACGCGAATCACTTATAGTCTGTTTATCCTTACTTGTCTTATATAAATAATATTTACCCAACTCTTTATTGAAATAATATTTATCCTTACTTAATATTATAAATGCGAAAGTCAGTTTGTTTGTTTGTTACGCCTACACGTCTTAATTACTGAACCGATCATCATGACATTTTGCATACACGTTGTCGGGGGTGCAGAAAAGGATATTTATAGGTTACTTTTCATCACGAAAAAGGAACTATTTCCGAGGGATAGACAAAACACTATCCATGCGGACGAAGTCGCGGGCGGTAGCTAGTCAATTATCAATCAAATGGTTTTCTATTACGAAAGAAATGTATAGCAGCCCAGACTGTCTCGTGAACTATGATGCTTGTTGTCCTTGTTTTCTAATGCATTAGTCTTTACGTTGACCATCAGCCATTTTTAATGTCCACACTGTTGGGGCACAGGCCTTCCTTCTGGGTGGATAAGGAAGATGGGCCATAACCTACACGTGGGCCCAATGCGGATTGGTGGGTGTTAACGACTGCAAATTCACCCGGGACCAACGGCTTAACGTGCCTTCCGAAGCACGGAGGAACTCGAGATAATAAATTTTTGGTCACCCATCACATGACCGACCCTTGCGCAAGTTGCTTAACCTCCGCAATCGCAGGGCCAGGCACTAAACCACTGCACCACCGAGCTCCTCGACGTCTTTACGTAATTTTTCGTAAATAAACTTAACTGACATAACAATATTGATACAGGTCCCCTTAGACTAGTTAAATTTTTTTCAGTCACGGACCACTTTCGGAATTTAAAAAATTCCACGGACCCCGTCAAAGAATATTTTAGAAAAAAAACACGCCATTTATAATTGTTAATTTCATTACAGAAAGCGTTACCTACGGAACCTTGATACACATGCTACGGACACTCAAAGGGTCTGGACCACACTTTAAAAACCCGGACCTATACCTACAGTGGAACTTAATTGACACGAATGACGTAGCATCCGATTGTCTTAAACTAAGTAAGCTGTTGTATATCCTTGTTCCACTTGATATGTTTCTGAATAATTGAAAAAGTTTGACTTACTTCGTAGACTATTTTGGAAATGTAAGAAGTCGTTTGTTAACACTTTGTTTACAATAGCATTATGAATGGTATCCCAACTTAGGTAATCTATAGGTCAGGTTTTGCGAGGCTGTTAGGTGAAAATTACCGTATAATTATCTATATTATGAACTTACCATTCGCATAAAGAAGTTGCAGTCTGTATTGGATTCCATTATTTGTCTTTTGGCCTTCAGCTTCCTGCGAAAAAAGAAGTGTAAACATTTAATAATTTATTGTATAAGCTACTAATAAATTTGTTTAGTTACTTAAAAATAGTAAGAGACATTCGTTTCACGTAGGGTTACCATATTTCAGGATTTGTCCTGAGATCTCAGGATTTTTGGACTCTTCTCAGGATTGCGGCCGGATATTGCAAATCTCAGGAAATCTCAGGATTTTTAGAATTTTCAATAAAATACAGTGCATTTTTAAAGATTTTTCATTAATAAACTTATTTCTACACCCCATTCTCAAACTTCTACAAATCTCAGGATTTTTAAAGGAAAATCGGGCTTTTTCTCCGGACTTTTCATTTTTTCATCTGGTAACCCTAGTTTCACGTAATCATCAAACTTTAATTTTTGGATTTTTTAACAAAAGCTTAAAAACTTAGCAAAAGTAAAAGCGGCTGCAAGGAATAATATACAAAACGGACGCACGTCGTAAAAACACGCTACAGTACAGTTTACCGCCTGAATAATTAAAGATGGCGCGGACAAACAACAAGTGTGAAAGCGCCCTCTGGGAGGCGCAACCTAGATTTTTATTTTACTAGTTTTTTAAATACTATACCAAGAAGCTTATATAAGAATAAGATGGCCGTGCAATCTCCATTGGGGGTATAAGCTTCTTGTACTATACCTACCACCAACTGTCAAAGTATACGAAACCTACTTCACGTTAATAAAATTAAACAACATCCGCCTTTTCAATTTTCTAAGTCGATAAAAAATACGTATGTACGTACAGTCACGTCTAAAAATATGTTCTAAACAGATTTTTGACACTTTTTTGTAGTTGTCATTTGCCATTTATTTCAAAGCAATAGCTTTGAGAGTGACATAGCCCTGAACATTTACTACAGACATGACTGTTCATACATTCTGTGCTGTTTCTACGATTAGTTTGTAGACAAGAAGATGACCATGTGACCCTGAGGGAAAAAAAGCTCATTCGAAAGGAGATTTTCCAGCGTTGCCCCAGTTTCATTTTATTTATTTACTTTCATAATTAAAAAATGCTTATTACATTTTATTTAGGTATAGTATCAGTCAAGAATTGTTTTATATTAAGAAAAACAATTACAAAAACATTAAGTTGTTTTCTTAAGTATTTTGTGAAAAAAATGTAAGTAAATAGTACTATCATGATAAAAATTGTGATTTAAAAGCGCTTTAACTTAATAATCCCACTTTTTAATGCAGAAAATAATTATTAATCTTATTCTAGAGTAAAATCACTACTCTGACATACTACTTTGATTAAGACGCGATAGACTTTCATTTTTGAGAATGGTGACATAGGCGCGATGGTACATATCCTTTAACAAGCTTTCTTTATAATTTTGTTATGCATTGCGGGTTGTTGTATGAACCAAAAACGACTTATTTATTTCAAAAATAATTTATTATAACAAAATAATTTTAGACAAATTCCAACAAAGAAGTAATAAATAACATAGTATAATTGACTGAAAATGTTTAAATAACTTTTAATCAAGCCTCTGTTTTTAGAATTGTAACTAAATAGTTAGTGATTTGTTTATTAGTTTAAGGCTTTCAAAAATATAAAAATTTAAAAGAAAAAATGTGCATAAGTATATTGAATCATTATTTATTATTATTCTAGTTTACCTTCTGAACAAAAGTAAAAATAAAGGACAGCTACACATGCCACCAAGGCGCGAGCATTATGTAAATAAGGCATTGTACACACAATAGACATCATGTCCCAACGATCCTGATTAATGAGTCTTCTGATTCGCGATATGATCACAAATAAGGGATTTGTTGATAATACTGGTAATGGTAGAGATATTGAAACGAATGTGTGTTTAAATAGCTATTTTATACTTTTTAGATAAACGCTCTATCAATAAAATGTCATTAAAATAATCAATATTTTTGCTTGGTTTCATTGCAAAATAATAATAGGTCTTTACCTATGAAATTGCCGGTTTGTATGGAGAATTTTAGAGAAGTTGCATCGTTCATACTAGCATTTTCTTTGGTTATTTAACAACGGTGACCGTGAACACTCATGTAACAAAGCTTTTATGTACTAATGTTTGAACACTATGCTAACTTTTGCCATTTACAATAAGCGAGAAAAAATATTTGGCTAAGTTACAACCCCTCCGGTTACCCTTTTTTGCTCACAAAAAAAGTCTCTTTCAAAATTTTTTAATGCTTTGTCAGCTAAAATAAGGACTTTATTTTTACTGATTGTTGACCATCATGGTCATAATCATATTTGACACAATATCAAGATTATATTTTAAATCACAGAAGTCATTATTTTCTCTGAGACAAAATATCGACAATTTCATAGCTAAAGACCTAATATTTTTCTTTTCGTGATTTTCATGTTATCCGTATATGCATATAGAAATCACGCAAAGATATATTCCAACTCAACATAGAGTGAAGAGAGGGTAATAGAGAATGGTATTCAAAATTCTGTTTTCCAACATTTGATTAAAGGTTACTTTGTTTTACTTTACCTAAGGGTCTTTCTGATGACGTATATGGGATCAAAATTATCCAAATTATTTGAACAACTTTCATTTGATCCAAGGAATTGAATGAGTTGAATACCAACCTCACAGTTTCAGATCTGGGCGGCCTAACCTAGACTCAGATTAATTTCAGAAGAGAACAACAGTTTCAGATATGTGTACGACAAAAACTTACTTGGTCTTTTTCTATGAAACCGATGAACGCGGTCCGTTCGATCTCGACAGGCTGTCCCGCTCTGTCGTATAGCGCCACGACGAAATGGAAGAAGTTGCTCTTGCGCAGGTTGCTGGGCGGTTGCTTCTCGAAGTGTGCACGGCCCACTCCCACGCTGCTATTGGACGAAAATAAACCCACCATTAGTTAAAACTTTTTTTTAATACATAAATATTTTATTATACCTGATCAACCAATACTAAGAACTAAGGCAAAAAGTGTAAGAACATATAACCCGGACGAGTTAACTCGGCACCTGAAGCGCGATAGACCCCTTTCCTCCCGCCACCGTCGTCGTCAATTTTTTTTAAAGTTTTTGATAGATTATCGATAATATATCGCTAACAAATGTACTAACGCTACTGGCATGACGACAGTGGCGTGAGGCAAGGAGAAAACGAGGGGGGTCTATCGTGCTTCAGGTGCCGAGTTAACTTGACTGGCCTTTCTATTGTCTAATTTCAAAATCTATCGCAATCGCTTTCCGGATGTAACACATAGATGCTTCTTTTTGGCACGAATAAAAACTTACCTAATAAATGCAGCAGTGTGTCACATCCATCTGTCAAATGAAAGCGATTGCGATAGATTTTTAAATTAGACAATTAGCCCCCAGGTTATACTGAAACTTTTGCAACCTATTTGAATTGATTTTGGAAACTAGTTTAGGCACTCACTATATTTTATACCTTGTCTGTACTAAAATATTGTCTGAATAAGTAAATGTTTATTATTTGTCATTATCAAAAGTAACACAAAATTCAAACATCTGTTGACATATTATTTAACCACAACCGGGACAAAAAAAAAATACAAATACAGTCGTAAATATCTTTCGGCAGTCTATTTGTCAATAGACAGCAGCGAGCAATAATTTAGCGCGCTTTTAAAATTAACCACAGACAAAAAATTGAGAGAACAAAACGCACAGATTATAATCCTTTTAAAAATCGATTTACTACCCTCACCGTTAGCAAAGAGTTTGCAGTCTTTTTGTTGCAGTATGCTTACAAAAGAAGTGATTATCATTTTTTTTGTGTGAATGTAACGTGACGTGAACGTGACAGATAATATTTTTCAAAGAAATTCTGATTTTGTTTTGTTTATTTTAACAGTTTTAATCAATAGTATCATTATTGGACTGCATTTCTAAAATTATCGATACCTACGTAAATGAAGTGATGACAAACAAATGCCGCCACAGAACTTGATATCGACACATGTGGTACCAAAACATAGTTGCAAACAATCAATACAGTACATTTATTAATCTCTATCAGCGTGCAGTTAGGTATAAATTCGAAAAGCACAAATGTTAATCGGACCTCTGTGTGTGCAATAAATACATCGATAGAGATTTTCAAACGCGCGTTCATCAAATCTACGGTCTCATTTCTCATTGCCGTTGCGAGCTTGTTGAATTTTGTATTAGTGTTGTTCTATTCTAGGAAGTTTGTACCTATTTGGGATTTTAAAGTTACAAACCATCATCTCAATAGGGAACATGCATAAGTCACCGATTTTGATAAATTTGAGCTTGATCGCTGCGGACACGTATAAAAACATGATGGAACAGAAAAATAAAAAATAAAATGTATTACTTTAGTTTTATCACACAAGGGAAAATAACGATTTTTTTTTTCGTTTTCGGATATAATGCACTTAACAATCGGATAGAACATCAAATAAGAAATAATATTTTGTATGACACATATGTACTTAAACGCAATATTTAGGGAGATATTTGAAAATTCTTGGCTAACTCCATACTAATGCACTGAAACGTGACATGAGTGACGTCACAAATGTTGACCTTTTTGTATAGAGCGTTTTCGGCGGGTGCTGCTGCGTGCCAACTTCAAGTAACTATATCACGAGAAAAAAACACAAGATAAAGTTTTAATATTACAGTTGATTTTCTCACGCTTTATACTTTTGATTTTGATACAAAAAAAATTGATGCATGTTCCCTATTCTCAATCATCATCATCCTGAAGATATAAGTGGACAATCTCATTTGATTCAAATAAATGTAAACATCTATTTAAAAACGTATCTTAACATAAGCAAAAACATAACAAAATAGCTACCTACTTGCCATCAAACTTTTCACTGAAAGTGTTTGAAAACAAACTGATACCTGTAGGTTTGTTTGTAACCTTGATAAAGCTACAACAGAGCCGTAAGTTCTAGAGTTGATTAGACTTTATAAAAAAAAAATTGTAGGTACAACCGCATTTTTTCAGTGCAGAGTTTCCATGGTATAGGTAATGGTCGTATAACATTTTCCAGAAATACCAATTTAATTCCAAATGGTGTAGAAAAGGAAGGTAGTGGACCACCCACAGTAAATCCTCAGTAGACGAAACTTTACAGTATGATAAAGTATCTAAATAAAACCCTATTTTTTAAATTATCCAAATCGATTTTTTTTTGTTTTTTGATATTTGTACATAGGTTTTGGTTCAGACTTTATTATATCCCTGCAAAGTTTCATCGACTGAGGATTTGATGCTGGGGTCTTGTAAAAGATCGCTTCATTTCCTACACTAAAAAGCTAAGAGGAAAATCAAAGAACGATATCGAAATTAGGTCCACGTGTACATACATGCGGCATTATTCGCCGGGACGGTATTACGCTATGGTAGCCCATTCATCTCTCCCCGCTGCAGAATTTGCGTAAACAAATTGGTTTCGCGATTGCCATTTTATACTCTCGCGCGCGACACTCCATTGTTTTATTTATCGCTACCAGTTTCGGCAGCGCTCGCGTTTAGGCTGCAGCGCTTTTTTCGCTTACGGATCGCGGCGCTATCAATCTTCCAGCGAATTTTGTTGAGTATTTATTCTGACTGTTACGGGTTAAGGTTGGAGTCGATTGTGATTTGTGGTGCTGCGGACGCGACTGATCGACAATTCGGGGGTCATCAGTGGAGTTTAAGACAAAAAAAATATGTAGAGCTTTTAAGGTTTAAGCTATTGGATGATAAAATAAGAATACGTTTTAGATATTTTCTTAACATGAATTGTAGCCCATAAATATTAACATTGGTACTACATAAAATTGTTACTGATTACAGTGACTAACATTACTTATAATTACAAATTATTTTTGAAAACATATTTTCTTTTTTAAACATGCATTGGGGAGATTGTAATAAGTACCATAATCAGAATATTATTCAAAATTACAAATGAACTCTGAAAACATTTAGGTATCAAAGTTTTATTGTTTTGTTTAAAAATGCAAACATTAGGTAGGTACTTACTTATACCTATAACAACAGAACGATGAACGAAAACGAAATGATACAAATGTTGGTACTCCAATAATAACAAGACAGCTAAAACAGTATAATTAGTAGGAAAAGTAAAAATAATACGTTTCTTAGACAATAGTAGATTATGCAACAAGTGAAAAAAGAGGGAATTTAGTTCGAGGGATACAAAGGACCAAGATGAAATTTTTTTTTGACGAGTTGTGTACTCTACTTTTTACCATTGACTGCGAGAAAACAAATAGCAGTACTTATACCTAAAGTATTTATATTTATTACATTTTTATTATTTAGGTAGGTAATCAGTAATATTTAAACATTAGAAAATAGTGGAAATAGAAGTTTTCCAATAATAAAACAACCACGCTAAGAGGGAAATTACGTGATCGGTCTCGCATCAGTCCATTTCATTAGTTTGTATAGACTTTGAATTTTTACAGTCTGAAGATCGTACCAGACTGATGGAATAGATGTTCAGTCTTCCATTGCATCAGTGCAATGCAAGACTGAACATCTAATCTCCTTCTATTATCTAGAAAAGAACATAATTAACTTGGCGGGATATTTTTCAGAAAATAACCTAAAGATAAGACACTAAAAAGAACCTAAATAAAATTGGCGGGAGGCTTTATTGGAACAGCTCCATATATTTTCAGCACGTTTTATTTTTTTTTGTACATAATTCAAACGATGCGCGCTTGTTCCAAATTCAAAATATTTTTATTCACTCGGTGAATAAAACAGCGTTTAATTCACTCTTATCATTGAATTAAACGCACTTTTTCGAGTGGCGCTGGTAAAAAAATATTTAGTTTCATTTCATTGGTAGAGTAACGAATACAAAATAACGGTGTATAAAATAGCTACCAAATTGTAAGTTCCATAAAGATCGATGTTTCCGTAAATTAAAAATTTAATGATATCATAATCGCAGGGGTGCAGCGTTAATGATTCCAAGTCAGTTTTATAAATGGGCCCGTCATCGCCGTCGGCGGGTTATCTGTCAACATTCGTCATCGCAGCTCTTGATGATTCCCGACGATTAGCCTAATTACTCGATTTTGGGGTTGGATTTTAATTAATTATTTTCAAGAAGTAAAACTAACATTTGATTTTGTTGGCCAAGAAGCTATAAAGTATATTTTCTAATTTTATAATAATATAAGAAACAAATCGAATATATTGTTCCATTTAAACTATTCCAGATATTTAAAGACATTAAAATAATAAATTAATTAATACAAAAGCTCCTGTAAAAATAAGGAAATAAAATTTATAGGAACTTTCGTATCGTAAAAAAGGTAGGTACCTACTTTCGTACTCTCTGTTAAATTATAAAATATTCTTTGAGTAAGTAGAAATCAATTGAAAGATTGTAGTAAAACTGTATTCAACATACTCCTTATAATAGTTCTTACGCAAAAAAAATTAAGCCATGTATGTATACGTTATCACAAACAACTGAAGTTGCACATTAAAATACACAACATTTTGTCGCTATTTTGGTTATTTTAAACTTCATGTAAGTACTAGGGGTTTTCATTTTGCGAATTAGAATACTAATATTTCTCTTTTGTACAATTCTTAAACGTTGGAATAACTCACAAAAATAAATCGAATTCGTAAGTAAAACATGACAGATGTTTGGAGAGCCCTCCACAAACAATGCCCACTAATTCGGCAACCGGCAATACGCCGCAATATGACTTACAAATGTTTACTGTTCAGTTAATTTGTTTGTGCAAATGCTAAATGCAATATTGTTATTGAAGAATGTTTGTCTAATTTTCAAATTGGAACTCTATAGTTTTTTTTTATAAAAATAAGCTTGGAAGTGGTTGAAAGCAACAAAAAGAGAATGATTAAAACTTCCCCTATCGAACCTCCATGAAGGCGCGTCAATAAAATCACAGCGAAAAAAACAAACGACGAAGTTTTCAAATTCAGAACGGAGAAATTTTAATTTTCGAACTCCAAACTCGCGCTATTCAAAACCGAGTACAGTCATAAGCAAAACTGTTCCGCACCCCACACCGCGGTATGATTTATCACGCCCTTTGCGTTTATGAATACGCACTTGTTACGAGCGAGTTCATTATCGTGCAAAATTCGCTCGCCCCTGATTGGACCCTGCTCTGTGCGGTAATAAAGACCGCATTGTGAGTATCAACCTGCTGCAGTTTCAGGTGATGATTTATGGTTTTTATTAAACATGTGTGTAAAAAACTGTTCATTTCAGATAAATAAATTGATGTTACTATTATTGGACTAAAGGAACAGACGCAACTTTTACATTCTTCATAACAACTGAGTTATATTACTAAATGTAGGAAATTTGCTTTATTTTGAAGTAATCTACTACTTTTATATTTTTTTTCTATAAAAAAATATTGTATTCTTTTTATGGCAACGATAATTACAATGGCAAGCTTTGCAATAAGACTATAATTTTAGAAGCGAAACATATTTTATTTTAACATTACCAAGCATGCTTTTCTTATTGATAGCTTATTTCCGACCCCTCATAGAGTGCGACTTAATCCCATTCAGTTATTTAATGTCAAACCAGTAGACATTTGTTACGGTTTGCTCAGTTTGCGGTGCTCTAACACAATTTGTGGACATAATCAGTTTAGAGCGCTGCTCTTTCTACTAAAAGGTTTATGAATACCATACAAAGAAGATCCTTTTTGGATGTGTGTAAATATTTACTCATACGCCCGATTTGCATTAAACTTGGAATACCAGTTTGTATTATATTGAAGAAAACCTCAAAATTTGGAACAAAATTGTAACTTTTTATTTTATTTATTTAATTTTCGAGTTTTTGTAATGTTGTGTATTCAAATAGATTTTATTAAATGTCACAGAGGTTAAAAAATATGGGCATTATTTTATAAGTATTTCTTTCGATCCCTTATAAGAAAAAAATACTTACTCATTAAATTTTTAGATTCTAAGCATTCACAATGTTATTTTTATATTAAGATAACTAATATATTAGAAACTAGCTGCCGCCCGCGACTTCGTCTGCGTGGAAAGGTTTTTTTGCTATCCCTCGGGAAAACACTTTTTTCGGGATGAAATATACCCTATGTCCTTCTCTGTACCCCTGACAACGTGTATACAAAATTTCATGATCATCGGTTTAGTAGTTAAGACGTGAAGGCGTAACAAACAAACAAACAGACGGACTTTCGCATTTATAATATTAGTAAGGATAATAATTACAAATACACTAATAATAACTAAATAAATATACACAAAAATACTAGATACGTCCTTCTGAGGTACTATGGGTGAGTCAATTTATTCTATAAATTTTTCTTATATATTAATTATCTTAAAAATACTAATTTCACTTCAATATTATTCTTAGTCCAAAATGTCCGATTTACTAAATAAACAATATTTCAGTTCTGTCTCAAACAGTAAATAATACTTTGGTATTTTATCTTATTCGCAGAAAAAAAACCAAAAAAATCCCAGTCATACTAACTTGGTATTATCAACTAAGGAGCTGGGCGTCATCCAGGCTCTGGTGAGGGGTTCCTCCTTGAGCGAGGTGACCGGGCCGCGGGGCTGCGCGTGCAGCCCGCCCGCCGCCTCCTGGTGGTGGAGGCCGAACATGAGACCACCTGGACCGACACACAATACCTTATGACTATGTGGATGAAGACAACTCCATCTTCAAATATGCTAAGATGCTTATTTTACTAATTACATGTATCATACATGCATACATAAAAAGGAATCAAAAAGTAATCAAAATGGTGTTAAAGAAGTTTTGAAAAACCTATGTTACTTAATAGGTATACTTAATTCGAATGTGTCTAAAAGAATAGAATTAATTTATTTGCAATAAAATAGGACATGAATCAGCAGTTAGTAATATTTAAAAATGCAGGACATTTTCATCTAGCTTGGGCATGCAATTTAATTATTTCATTAAAACCCAGGTATCAAAACTTAACATTCTTTAAAAAAAAAAGGTTTTTTTTCTCTCTCAAAAATCTACTCTTTACGCAGTATTTTTTTCCCTCCCTTATACCTAAATTGTATAAATAAATAAAAATTTTTGCAAAACACTTTACTGAAAATATATTATTTATTTTCAATTTAAGTAATGCACTTGTATAGGTAAATTATTGTAGTTGAGATCAGTAGGTAATTACCTACATGTTTTTATAAAACGTTATCAAACGTTACATTTCCTTCTCTATTTTACAGTTACGTACAAAATTATGTTTCAAATGGAAAGACCTGACAATAACATTTTCATATTTTTATTTTTTAAGTTACGTTTACGAAAGAAATTTCACACAAAACTCTACACTCACATTGAAAATAATTGGAGATCGCAACGAAAAAATTACTACAAAATAATGCCAGACATAGAAAATGCGTCTATTTTTAAGTTTAAAATCTACAACTTACCGGAAGACCTGGGTGCTCCCGATGGATACAGCTTGCGTCCCCATCCCACGGGGTCTAATTCCAGTGGCGGCCACGGCGAGCCGGTGTACCCGCTCGCCGCCGCGTTTAACTCGTCCGACCGAATCGCGACTCACGACCTGCGCCCGCAACCAGGCGCCCGACAGCGCACGAACACCCGCGGAAAAATGCGAGCACGTCAAAGAAAATATCCGGAAAAACCTTGAAAAACTTGATAGAGTTCAAAACGCGCGTATGAAATCAAATTTTGTAGAAAAAGTTTTGTGCACAATTTTAATTTTTAGAACAAAGTCGCGATTCAAATTTAGAACATAATTCAAATTTCGAAAACTAACACAATCAAAATAAAAGAGTCCACTTTTTCCCCGAAAACAAAGAACACTAGAAAATTTTAATTTGGAATAAAAAACCAACTTTGAAACGCAGTACCAATATCTAACCGGTAGGCGGCTCTGTATTATCGTATGTGCGTTCAGGGATCTGGGTCCCGGTTGTGCGGGCGATCCCGCTGTGGATTTGCGGAACACTAACAAGCGTCGCGGGAGCGCGCCGCCGAGTGCCCAGGACGGCGGCGCGGGGGTGCGTCCCCGCGGACTGTGGGAGGCGCCCCTGGGACACGCCCTCGCCTCCAGAGCGGGACGACAACACCGCTACAGATGGCGCCACTTCCGCACATTCCATTTTTGAAATTTCAAACCTTAACCTTTTTTAAAAACTAACTTTAAAACTCCTTTTATTTATTAAAAATCTAAAGAGGTCGTACACGAGTGTAGTTCGGAGCGGCATGTATGGAAATGGCGGGTCGGTTGCGGTGTTGCGAAGGTTGCCCTTAGAGACCGCGGGATGAGCTTGCGAGTAAGGGATAGCGGGCGAGATGAAATGCACAGCCTCTCTCTGGACCAACGCCGGTCTCAGTTCGGGGACGGCCCACAAGTATTACTTATTAAACCAAGTTAGATTGACGATGATGAAATTTCACTGGGAATTGACTTCAAGTGGCGATTAAAGTTTGTCATATCGTTAGTATTGTACCTTTATTTTAACCACTTAATTTTTAAATGAAATCAGGAATGTTATCAGAGAAAAGAATCATTAATATTATATTAACTGACTTCAGGTATTTGTCAACTATTTTAGAAATAGAAATAGAAATATTTTTTATTTAAATAGACTTATTCAAAAGTACTTTTAAATCGTCCAGTTTTTTTTGCCCTATCACCCATTCGGGACGTCTTTTTTTAAGTAAGTACTTAATAGGGTATTTGACAATATTGGAAATATACTACAAATTGTGGTCATCCTAACAGATATTGGCGTAAAAAACATATTTAACTATTATATAGACTAAATTAAGTCTATTAATTGATTAATTTCACCTAGAAAAATGCAATAATTTTTGAATTTTTTTGCTGCGGCGAAAATGCTCTAAGATTACTGATGACGTCACTTGCCTGTAAATAAATATGGCTTCAGGCGTTTGACACGACCATAGACTAAGGATCCGCGATTGATGGCTATCAAATGGCTAAGGAAATTACAATGTTTACAGGCTAGTGACGTCAACAAGTCACGTGTCGAGCGCCGTAGCGTTTTTGGCGCGGTTTTAAAATTGTAAACTTTAACACTGTTTTTTTTTAATGAAATACATTGATTTTTCCTGAAATATCAATGTGGTGCGCTTATTACGTATTAAGGAATAATTTAAAATGGTTTTCCAAAATTAGTCAAATAGCCTATTATCTTTTTTCAAAGATGAATACATTATTTTTAAATTTGAGATTTTTGTATTCACAATCTTATTTTTAAACAATACTAAATAATGTAGGTACTTGAAAAAATACGACTCGCACCAGATCAATACTCAGACGGGAATCGAACCCGCGACCTTAGGATATCCGGTCCAATACTCTGACCGCTAAGCTTAGTTTAAAACTTGCTTGTCACAATTGCAAAAGTGACAACGAACATCACTACGAAAGATGTGGGAAGGTATGAGTTGACATTTAACAAAAATAGTCTATGGTCACTTGGTCAGGGAAAACTTATGTCAATCCCAAGAAGCTTATATCTCCAATGGAGATTGCACGGCCAGTGTCATAGTGAAAATTGAAAAAAGGTCCTTAAGTGACGTGACGGCTTATTGCTACCTCTTTCTTTAGTGTTACAATACGTTTTCGTTTCTCACGAACGAACGAACAACGAACACGTATTGTAACACTAAAGAAAGAGGTAGCAATAAGCCGTCACGTCACTTAAGGACCTTTTTTCAATCTTCACTATGGCACTGGCCGTGCAATCTCCATTGGGGGTATAAACTTCTTGGTCAATCCAATAAATACATTTTTACTTTCCTACGCAGTAGGTACGTTATTGCTTTTAAACTTGTACGAGATACCTAAGGCCTGAAATTAACTTTGTTTAGCTGAAATAATTCCCCTTGACGATTTTTAGTAAAAGTGTTTATACTCAAAGAAAGTATTAGTATCTAAAACAAATTTAATAAACTAGTGGCTCTGTGAGCTGTAAACCTCGTTTTTGTGATATTTTTATCAATTTCCGAAAAGTGTGAAGTATGTTCTTAAAAAAAAACCGGTCAAGAGCGAGTCGGACTCGGAGTCGTCGAAAATTAATATTGCAGTTTTAGGTCAGCGCAATCTCTTGCCCGATAGTGGAACTAATGTAAACTTTTTAGAAATTTGATAATTTCTAAAAAAAGTATGCTATATTAAGACATCGTTTTATTTTTCCTGTAATTTTTATATAAACTGCTATCACACACAATTATTTCAGATTTTTCTCTTTGTAAACTTCGGAGATAAAGGGGGGAACGGTATTTTTCATCATAAGTCGAAAACTATGCGGCCTAAAAAAAGAAAATATGATTGAAAACGTGCAAACGGCGCTTTTTCATATGATAACCCACATGCCTTAGTAGCCCCACTTCAAAATCTTAAGACCCCTTTTCAGTCCCTGTTGTAAAAATGATTTTTTTTTATTTCTTTCTTATTTGCAAAATAGTTGGACAAATGTCATCCTAAACTATTCCTAATTTCAAATTGATATCATTAGAAGTTCTCGAGATATCCAGCTGTGACAGACAGACAGACAGACAGACTGAGTCACACCATAAGGGTTCCTTTTTTACCATTTTGATAGGGAACCCTAAAAACGAAAATTGTATCAAAATTAGAATTCTATATAGGTAATTATCGAACCTGCTCACAAAATTTCACGAGCATGGGTTGAGAAATGCGACCTGTAGAGGTAAACAGACAGACGTACAAAAACATTTTTGCTCAAGCTGAAACGGAGACGCCTCGCTAGCGCTTTGTGCTCGCTCGATCAATTACAAAATTAAAAACAAAACTATTGCTAATAGTTTGTGCAATTATTTTTAAGTGTGTAGATCTAAACTCAAATAATTTCGTTGTTAATTGGCTTTGAAGTCACATTACGGCGTATTTTTTAAAAAAGATACATTTGACCAAATAAACCTTTCTAACCATCCCTTAACTGAAAAAGAGCTGAAAACTTTTCTAAAAATATTTTTAGAATCAATTTCCTGTTTTTGCTAAAAGATGTAATGCTACCATTCGCACGTTTTGAACATTAATGATAAGCAACAAGAAAGAAAGAAATAAAAAACATTTATTTTGGAAACACCCAACGAATACACAACATTGTATAGAAAAATTAACTAAATAACAATACACACACCTATACGATTAATTAAATAACATAAATACAACAGAAGTGAACAGCTGAGCACTTACGGTACAAAACGACGTAAGTACCTATTTTAATCTGTAAAATTCACTCTTTGCTATATATTCTAGACTTTATAAAGTTGCAGTGGAATATTGTCAATAATTGTCAATTTAATCGCATTCTACCCAGGGGACTAATTGTCTTATTTCAAAATCTATCGCAATCGCTTTCAGGCTGTTACCTATACATTGATGCTTCCTTTTGGCACAAATAAAAAATCTACCAAAGAAATGCAGCAATGTGTCACATTCATCTGTCAATTGAAAGCGATTGCGATAGATTTTGAAAATTAGACAAAAAGTAGGCACAGCAACAGTTACCTTAAAGAAAATACTACAGAAGGTTTCAATGTCATAATGTTGTACTATTCCCGCAAATTGGTAATACGATGGAACCTTCTCACATTAAAATCCAACTTGACGTCATCAGGAACTAAAAATGACATGTAACAATAAAATTTTAATATGTAAGGATCTAGGTAGATTATAAAAAAATACAATAATTGTTTTTCGTTTTTGAGGTTTAAAACATGGTCGCCAAGTTCATTACCAATTTGCGGGAATAATAATATACAGGGGCCCAATCTTAGCATATATTGGGCCCGTCTTAAATATTCCCTCGTTCCTTTGGGAAAAATATTTTTTTGGCTATTTTTATGTTCTTATGTGGTGCTGGCGTCCCGCCATTAGTTCATTTGCCCAAGTGGCCCGCGATTAGTTCATTTGCCCAAGTGGCCCATAGTCTCAATAAGTCAATGCATCCCATTGAGATATTATTACCAAGACGTGTTATTACCACTTGTTAATAATATCTCAATGGTGCATCCCTGTCTTAGCATGAACATCAGTCTATTGAGAAAAAAATCCCGCGTAAAAGTACTCGAGAGAGTAGGTTAATTAGCATTGCCCTGAAAATTTTTTTTTGTTATGGAATATCATGCCATTTTGAACTTACCATCCAAATTTTAAGGATGTGTCCAGTCCATGAAACTAAACAACTTTCTCTAAGAAACATGTGTCAAATATCGCCAAAAAATTTTGGTCATCCCATATTAAATTGATCACGTGATCTCTTTGATTTGTATGGAAAGCAAATATTTATTTTACATTTTTGACCATGTGTTCCTTAGAGAAAGTTGTTCAGTTTCATGGACTGAACACATCCTCAGAATTTGGATGGTGAATACAAAATGACCTTGTGTAGAGGTCAATGTTAATTAGGTATCTATGGAAAATTTCATTTCACTTTTGGTGGTAGATGGCGCTGTACAAATTTACCATACAAAATTACTCTATCTAATGTTTTTATTTTTTTCGATATCTCTTCATGCTAAGGGTACTTACCTACGGATCGATAAAACCAAAACCTTTTGTCATTTAGGTTATATTTACCTAAAAATCCTTTGGTTTAGCTTTAGAATTCTCATTTAAACTGACCAAGGCATCCTAGGCTCTCTAAGCATAGCTTTCAACTGTTTTAACAAAATTAAATCGACTATTTTTCTGTAAACGAAACTGAAACGGTAGCGATTTAGTTTTGGTTTTATCGTAGAAAATTAGTGCTATGGGCCGACGAACAGTACCCGTAGCACAAACAGCTATCGGAAAAATTAACGCGCCTAAAACATTCGTAAAGTAGGTAATTTTGTAAGGGAAATTTTTACAGCGCCATCTACCGCCAAAAGGAGAAATTAAATTTTTTTAGAGATAACTACTCTATGGAGTACTTTTGCGCGCGTTTTTTTTTTCGATAGATGTTCGTGCTAGGGGTACAGTTAGCAAAAATATGTTCTCATTCGCTCCCATAGAAGGGTAAATGTGTCCTTTGTCAATTCAACATAATTTTAATGGAATAAAATCCAACTAATAATTATGTTCAAAGCCAATCTAATAATTATGTTCACTGGCTGTTTTTGCAATGCCTAGCTAGTTTCTTTTGATAACGTAGGTATTATACCGCCAATTCATTCATTTTTTTTTAGAATTAAGTACTAAAAGTAATTCTCTCTTATATTTGGTTAACAATCTGTCACATGAGGATTTTATGAGCGCAAAAACCACGTGGTGAGTTCATAAAATGATATTTAAAAAAAATCCATTCCTACATTTCCCATACAACTCAACTTCATTCACAACGTCACTTTTAAAACCATTTGATACCCCGCCTATTAACATAGATGGACACTACGTAGGTATTATTACGAAGAAAAACAGCTTCAATACTGGTTAATGACACTCTACAATAGAGCAGGTGCATAGAGTTGTGAATAAGATACGGCAGACTATTGAGCGTAAACAATATTGTTCTGCGGCATATTTGGACGTCCAGCAGGCTTACTCTTTGCCTGAGTCTGTGTATTCGGATAGGTACAAGCAGGTACTTAAATAAGCTTAATGTTCACTTACGTAGGAATTATAATTCGGTCACCATTTTTCCGGTGATTAAGTTGGAATGGATTGGTAAAAAGCCGTTTTAAAAGTAGTTTTAATCAAATAGGAGAAAAGAAATGTGTAACTTAGCTAACACATACGTACAATAGGACTTATTTAACAATGTGCAACTGAAGTTGCTAGCTCCAGAGCGCTTGTTTACTCTTTGCCATACATTCTCGGGTAACGATGCAGTGGATCACTGTTAAGTATTTTAATAGTCTATGAATTTTCACTACAATTTGGTAAACGTGACAATAATTCGATGATTTCTGACAACATAAATTAGTGTAAAAATTAGCAACAAGTCAAGACCTAACAAAGGAGACTGATAGACTTTGATTTATTTATATACAGGGTGTCCCAAAAGTTTGCTACACGGAAGGAAAGTACTTTAAATATTGAGAGATTTCATTTTGTCTGCATTCAAAGCTTTCATGCGATAATGATACAATATGTAATAATTAAAATTTTAATGTTGAATTTCATGAA
This sequence comes from Agriphila geniculea, assembly GCA_943789525.1. Lineage (NCBI taxonomy): Eukaryota > Metazoa > Arthropoda > Insecta > Lepidoptera > Crambidae > Agriphila > Agriphila geniculea. The sequence continues at coordinate 9,150,976 of OX038881.1, forward strand.
CTTTCTTTTGTTTAAGATGCTGTGTTACTCAAGAAAAATAATCCTTATGGTTACCCTTTCGATCGATATCGTAAAAAGATTTTTTTGTAGTTTCGATCGCTGGTTAAGGCAGCCGATTTTTTAAAAATCTTTGAATGCAGTTCCAATTTTTTTACAATAAAAATGAAGTCTTCTTTCAGCAAAATTTACTATCTTCAATATTTAAGGTTCTTTTCCTCCATGTGGCAATGTTTTGGGACAGTCTGTATACTGTGTCGAAACTGTCAGTAGTGTTTTGTTTTTAATTAATTTTTTTGAGCACAGTTCATTACGTTACGGTATAGTGTAATTATAGATTGTTAACGAACGTATTGGACAATTTACTAGTATAATCAATTAATCACAAGCACACAAATTGTACTCAATTTTTTATTAATTTTGTGAGTCATAAATAAATTTATTTCCTTTCTTCTTCATGTGAGTCATGTCGACACAAATAGCATTATTAGCATATTTTTATCAAATTACAATGCATACCTACCTAGTATTTTATTTATTATTTTTAGCTTGTTCAGAGTTAAACTAATACCCTAAAGCAACATGCTAAAGCTATGAAATCAAGCTTTAACCCTTTTTAAGGTAGAAAAACGGTTAATAGTAAGAAAAAAAATATCGATTTTATCAGATATGAAATTTTTTGAGGGTAAAAACGAATTTCTCCCTGTATTTAAATAATAAAAAAAATTATTGATTCAACTTAATGTCAAAGTTACAAAAAGTAATGTTTTTATTTCAATTCGATTCGCAAATATTTTTTTTAATATTTGGACGAATAACATGGGGTGATAATATAATTGCCACTGCCTTAAAAAGGGTATAATTACCACTGCTTTAAAGTACTTTTTAAAGATTAGATTAGAAGATTTTTATATTAAAACAAAACTTTCAACACGAGTTTCCTTTTTAATTTCTAGTGTGCTCTATGTTCTGTTAAACGCAATTAGTTCTGAGAAATCGATCTCGTACACGGCTGTCTTAATTTTTGGTCACTGACAAGATCGAAGGGAGATAGAAGGATTTATGTTGTATAAAAATAATAATTGGTTCTGGACATTTTATTATGGACTTGTGTATGCACGAGTCCATAGTTAGGGTCAATACATGTTTTTTTCTTCTTATTGAAAACTTTATAAAGCCCGCCGGTAACGATAAATTGCGATTGTCAATTTTTCCGTCAATTACATTGTTGGAGCAATTGACAATCGCTTCAATTGCATGCGTAAACGATCAATTTTTCCGTCAATGGGCGTCAATTGCGAAAAAATTGACAATCGCAATTGATCGTTACCGGTGGGCTTAAGCTACAAATTACACTTGTAAGTTTTTCTCACGTAAGCAATTAAAGGTACCTACTCTTTATAAATAGATTTCCATAATTTCTTCATATACTTACTTTTACAGCCGTATGTTACTTACGTAAGTTTTAGGTATATACGTAAGAAACTTACAAGTGCAATGGTGACCATACATACGAAAAACATTAACAAAAAATATTACGCTTTAAAAAATCAATTTACAAAACCTTTTTGCAACAAGAGTCGTACCTACAGGGACTTCAATACATATCAAAACTCAGTATATCGTTCAACAATAACTAATGCAGAGTTTGAGCAAACAAGTAGAAGCCTCATAGGACCCGCCCGCCCTAAGACACGCCCACCCGAAGCCCCGCCCACCGGCCACTGGAGAATTCTGTAGTATCGCATTTTGACTCGAGATGGACTATGGATCAATGTGGTACTTTACAATAATAAGTATACACAGCTTACGTTACAGAAGAGAAAACATGTTTATTAGGCAACCGTATAATAGTTTATTAAGAATAGACTTTACCTATTTCTTATGGTTTGTTAGAGTTCGGTTTTGCAAAGCGATTTATTGATATTGAAATTATTCGTATCAGAATCAAAAATAAATGTAAACAGAGATGTGTGCGTTAGTAAGATATAGGTGTTAGTAATATTTACATAAGACTGTACGTGCATGGACATACAGTATATTTAAGGATAGGACTACTAACTCTTTTCGTGATCACCTTCAGGACATATAAATATAATTTAAAGATCATGCAGATTTTGGGTAGAAAAATAAAAGCTAATATATAAACGCTGAAGAGCTCGGTGGCGGTTTAGTGCCTGGCCCTGCGATTGCAGAGGCTATTTTCGCAATGGTTGGTCATGGAATGGGTGACCAAAAATGTATTATCTTGAGTTTCTCCGTGCTTCGGTAGGCACGTTAAGCCTTTGGTCCCGGCTGCATTTGCAGTCGTTAACACCCACCAATCTGCATTGGGCCCGCGTGGTGGGTTAAGGTCCATCCTCCTTATCTTACCCATAAGGAAGGCCTGTGCACCAGCAGTGGGGACATTAAAAATGGCTGATGTTGGATCGAAACGCGCTGGTGTGTGTGTGTGTGTGTGTGTGTGTGTGTGTGTGTGTGTGTGTGTGTGTGTGTGTGTGTGTTTAACCAGAGTGTGATTTTTACACAATAACCTTTTAACTTTAGTATGTGTTGCGTCTAAGTTAAGCACGTAAATTTTACAATTAACGACGAATAAAAGAAGCATATTTACACTTTTATGGTTTACCAAATTATTTCCAATGCCACCATAAAACCTTGTTGCTTCAAGAATCAAATCAGTTCACTGTACAATGTGTTTTACCAATGTCGTATATTGAAAAAAACTTGTTTTACTATTTCATATCATCATTTCATACTACACCAAAGTAACTACTCAAAACATACGAATCCATCTTCATAATTTACGTTAAAATGCACATATCATCGCGCCCCATAGTTGAAGTTTTTTTTCGTGAATTACTTCTACAAATAAAGCCTTTATAATTTATTACTCGTAATTATTAATATTCCTATATTTTTCAAATGCATAAGATATTTAAATAATTTCTAAAGCATCCTTCATTAGCATAGTAATTTCATTTCCTGAGTCATGCCCATAGTCGGGACAATGAGTCTAGATCCAGGCATCACAATTAGGTTACTATTGTTGAACCTAACTAGATCAATGAGCCTACTGGGAGGCGCATTTGCATTCATCAGTGACGCGCATGTTAAAGCAAAGCAGATTGCGAAAATATTTCTCGATTGTGCTTTATTATAATGTGATAGTAATGGTTTTTGTTTGATATTGTTGTATTTGTTCGATTTTCTAAGATATTTTTAAGAATTTTATCACACCAGATATAAATATCTTAAAAAAAAATACAAGATTTTCTTACCATTGAACCTAAAAAATTCACAGATCTCGTGCCTTTCACGACCTTCTGGTACATTGAAAATGAATTTAATTAATTAACTAAAACAAAATTTATTCGTAAACATTTTTTATTATTATTAAATATACCTATGTAAGTACTATAACTAAAAACATCTTAGAATTTCTACAAATAAATACCTAATAAAAAATTCTAATCAAAATCAAATGCAGTCTCGCGCTGATTTCATCATCATTTGAATATGTGCGATAACAATGTTTATCTAGGCATCATCTTCACATTCTCATTTAGAGACCGTTGTAAAAAATCATTGGGAACGTAGCGTACTAAGAAAAACATGAGACATCCCCGATCGAGTAATTTTAAACCTCAAAATTGAAATAACAGCAACCCACGAATATACAGCAACATCTTTAACATTGACATAGGTACCTATTTATTTCACTTTTTACACGTTTTAAGTGTAATTTATCTTAAAAATTCTAACCAATTAGTGCAAATGCTTTTCTGTATTTACTACTAAGTATGGAAACTACAAACTCTCTTCTATTCAACCTTCGCTCAAGATTCGTTTATTCGTTTGCCTATAGAAAAAAGTGCCGGGTATCACGAAATCCTACGGTGCGGTGCAGGCAATGGTGAGGAAATATAGGCCAAAACAATAGAAACAGATGCGCCGAAATAGTTTTTTCGATGCTCACGTGTAACTGCAAGGCAAAGCTCCGCCTTTTGCATAAGTATAATAGGGTTAATAAATAAATGATATCTTGTTCTTCGTATGGGTAATACTAATGGTGTTTATTTAACTTAGTTGTTTTACGTTAGATTTGACACCTAACCATTAAAAAGTCATAAATAAATAATTATTAAAAAATCACATTAACAAAATTTAATACAAATATAATCTCATTTAATCTAATTTTACTTGATTAAAGAATTTTACATAAGTATCAATAAATTAAAAATATATCTTTGTTTTGCTTTTAAAAACACTTTCATTAGGTACCTATCTGATTTTTTTATAATAAGAAAATAACATTTTCTTACATTTACTACTCAAAATATAACTATAAACAAACATTTGTCTTTCAGACTATTAGCGTTGACACGACTAGGTACGTACGAACGTACACTACTGCGCTCAGCGCTCACTCACACGCTCCGCGCAAACTATACTTCATAAAGGTTAAGCTACAGAATTATCCTTTTATGTTATTTACCTCAAATATATTTTTTAAAGTAGACCAATGTCATATCTCGAGGTGTTTTTAAAATCGACCCGATATCGCGTTTCGTTTACGAGATATGATTTTTTTCTCGCCGAAACCGGTCGAAAATCGACCAAAATTTTCACATTTTTGCGATTTTCAAAAAAGATTTTGAGATTTTTGAAAATAAATTTTTGTCAGTTTATAGCCCTTGATTAGACGCGTCATTTTATATTTCAATCATTTACGTAGCTCTAATATCTACGACACCAGGGTGAAATCTCACTTTGGCTGAAAATCGGGCCTATACAGATGCCTCAAAAAAAACATTTTCAATGTTAAAAGTTCTTGTTGCTATGATAAGCGTCTTATCAGAGCAAAACATTCACATTGAATGTAGGTACGTACACAGTACAATAATGAACAATTTAATGTGATATTCAGACTTCAGTAACATCGATTTTGAAAGTACTAAGTCAAGTCAATACCCGTTTCTTATATTAAATAAATAAGTAATAATTCAGTTACATTTAAGAACTTTCTTTTTACCTATTAAATATTTAAAGAAGTGCACGACATTTGATAATAACACAGATAATATAAAATAAGTATAGGATAATAATATATTCACTACTACCAACATTATCCTAGTATAAAATCTCTAAAAAGGTTCCCTTGCATCTCAGTTAACCTCGCAGCTCCTTAACACGACCTTCCATTTTAATTCGAAACCTAAAGTCAGCTTTAAATTACACTTTTTTCCAAGATACTACCCCCTCGACGGCATTGCCGGATTAAGGGCTACCATCGGATACTTTTTCTGACGGTGTCAAGGAACATCGTTGTCCCTTAGTTGCCCCCCGGGGGTGATTCCCGGCCCTTACCGTTTACGACTACGCGATTGCTTTTCTATGAAGGGATGGGCAAAAAGGGACAGATGTTCCGGAAGTTGATAAGGGCTTGATTGGGAATTGACCAGTTTGAAATTCACACTTTTAAGTGGGATAAGTGGCGCTTGCGGCTTGTTTTTGTGGCTAGAATCTTAAATAGGTGATATTTTGTCGTGTCAACGTTTTATATTTCCTGTTCTGCTCTTGCTGATATTTCTCAGAAAACGGGAGCCAATTTTGCAAATTGCAAATGTTAAAGAACAGATAGAAACTCGATTATAAATCAATATTGTAAGGAGATATCTTACATAATATTATCTTAAAATTACAGATGAAAGCGTGGACCTATTCAGCTTTAGTACTGTAGAATATATAAAAATATATTCTACAGTGATAAATATGTACAAAGGAAACAGTAAAAAAATAACTAAGAATGGAATAATTAGAATATTACTTGGTTCTACGACTATGACATTTATAATTGACGACCTGAGGTGGTGCAGTGGTCAACGTAAGAGAAGATAAGACGCAAGATAAGATAATGATTTATTCAGCAACCACTACAACACACAACAACAATAATACAATTGAGACAATACAAAAATGAGATAACTTAAAACTAACACATTGACCAAGATACTTACTACCGTACAGGGGTGTGCAGCAGCGGCAGACTGAAAAGGAACTCAGCTCAGTGTCGATAGTTCCGAGGAACCAGACACTGATTTACAGCTGAGTCCCTGTCATCGTTTGGTCGCAAGCAATAACACAAGAGGTCCTGGGTTCAATTTCGGCCCGGGCAGAAATTGAAATGATGAATTTTAATTTCTGTGACGGGTCCGGGTGTATCCTATGTATAATAAGTATATATTTAAAAATATATATACCTATATAAGTAGTATAATCAGTTGTCTAGCACCTATTTTACGAGTTATTATTTATGGCATTATTTATAATATTACTGACGTTAAAATGAGCTGTAAGAGACATCGGCAATCGTCTACCTAGCTAGCCCCTACAAAAGCAAACAACGAAAGACTTCACGCTGTGCAGACAAATTCCACAAACATTTTGACATAATGACGACCTGTAAGAATGCATCGTCAGTGGCTCGATTTGCTAAACAAATACACCGAAAAAAATACAACAAAA